>BRZM01003569.1:3624430-4073239 GCA_033238685.1 Lates japonicus
GAGACAAAATAGGAGCAAGGGAAAGAGAAAGTTTAATTTGTGTCAGGTCTTGGTAAACCCATTAATCATTTTAGCCTCTCCTCTCCCCTCTTCCTTTGCTTCCTCCCCTCTCATCCATACCCCCTGCCCTTTCCTCACACAAACACATTCCCTAGTGGGAGGAGGTGAGCGGCTATGATGAGAACCTCAACACCATCAGGACGTACCAGGTGTGCAACGTGTTTGAGCCCAGCCAGAACAATTGGCTCCTCACAACTTACATCGACCGACGGGCGGCGCAACGGATCTATGTGGAGATCCGCTTCACCGTACGTGACTGTGCCTCCATCCCCAGTGTCCTGGGCTCCTGCAAGGAGACGTTCAACCTCTACTACCTGGAGACTGATAGGACCGTGTCAGAGGGCATCAAAGGAGTGGAATACTGGGCCAATGCGCCTTTTCTTAAGGTAATGGACCCAGAAACAAGAGTCTTTCAATAGAGGAGCAAAGCAGTGAGGAGCTGCTGATTCTGGGAGTATTGTCTCCCTGTAAATTTACATTTCAAAGTAAAATTTTAATGATAATCTTAGTGTTACTCAGCAGAAAGACGGCAACATTGTGGGGCTATATTATGCCAAGGGTTCAGCATAGATTTTGATTTTTTTTGTGACTTTGGTATGCTAAATAGCTGTGCTAAGTGCTGCAGTACCCTGAGTCTCATCAGTTGCTACTCTGGAGAAAATGTGGGCCAGAGGCTGGTATTCTGTGCATATTCATAACATCTGTTGCTCTCTGCTAGAAACCACATATCTCCAAACTAGGACTGAGACAGTTCTCCTACTTTGTTAGCTAAATAAACCCACTGGATTATCTGAAAACTGAATTGTCACAAAGCTGTTAACAGGGTTTTGTATTTCTTAGCTCATGAAAGGTTGTCAGAGAATACACACAGTTTTCACAGGACAGCAGCAATGTGTAATCCAGGGAAACACTGCACTGATCCAAAATTGATCATGAACTCACTCAAAAGCAGATCACAGTTTATTGAACAAGGTCTTCAAATTCAATATTTAACTTCCACCAGCTATTAGAATTTAACACTTATTGGACGGATGTGTTTTTCCCACTGCTCATATTTGGCCTTTCCCCTAAAAATGTCATGTGCACAGTAGATGTACATTTGTAGTTTTTCAATTAAGCAGTTTTTTTAGAGTAGCTAAATCAATCATCCATGTGTTGGAAATCTCCCAGCAGCCACCACTGCTGCCATCATCACAGTTCACTCGGGAATTAGCAAATTATGAATAAATTCCACCATAATAAAATTAAATGGTATGTGATCACAAGTGCATTTATCCAATATTATACAGCAGCCTCAAACATTACTTACTTAAAACTTAGCATTCTAGAAAGAACAGGGACAGAAGAACCTAAACCAATTAGTTTGTTTATTCATTTTTCTTTTGCCTTTCCTGTCTCTTTCTCTCTTGTGTCTCTGCCAGGTGGACACCATCGCAGCAGATGAGAGTTTCTCCCAGGTGGATTTTGGCGGACGGCTAATGAAGGTGAACACAGAAGTTCGGAGTTTTGGGCCACTGTCCAAAGGCAGAGGATTCCACTTGGCCTTCCAGGATCTGGGTGCTTGCATGTCCCTTCTGGCTGTCAGAGTATTCTACAAGAAATGCCCCAGCGTAGTGCAGAACTTCGCTTTTTTCCCAGAGGTATGGACCATTACTGATTCAAAACCATGTTGCGGCTTCCATCAGACTTTGGTAGAGCTGTAATCAAAAATATAAAAACATGTTAATAGACCCTTTATGCTGACTCTGCTTTTGTGCAGACACTGACTGGAGCAGAGTCCACGTCATTAGTCATTGCCAGAGGAAGCTGCATTCCCAACGCTGAGGAAGTGGACGTGCCCATAAAGCTCTATTGTAATGGAGACGGAGAGTGGATGGTCCCCATCGGCAGCTGCAGCTGCAAGGCGGGTTATGAACCAGACAATGGCAACGTGTGTCGAGGTAAATCTTTATATTAATGAGGCTGTGTTAGTTCAAACTGAGCTCGTAAAAAATGAGGGAAAAATGAAAACAGGTGTGAATTCTGTATTGCACCACAGATAAGATATTAGAGGTGATGGCATGTGGACTGAATTAATTACTTTTCAAATGACCTTGCCACTAGCAAACACTGCACACAAAAGTCATATTATCCTGCAGTGAGAACTAACAAACCAGTGTGACAGCAAATCAATGTCTAGCACACATGGTTCTAATAACCATAGCAGCCATGTTATTTCAGCAGCCAATATGTCAGTGAGCATACAACAAACACACATGAGCTAACATTACAAATAAACCATAGAAACCATGAAAATGTAACAGTGATCAACGTATCAGCAACCAAAAAGTTATCACCAAACAAAAGATTTTAGATGTATGTGGTTTAAATATGCTATGCAGATAGTGTTTTTAATAACTTGTTTGTTATTTGCTATTAGAAATCTTCTATATTTGAATCCTGACTTGGTCTGTGAAACAACATCATCGCTAGACTGCTCTGTGCTGAGTCAATTCTGGAGAAAATGCAAATGTTTATTGTATTCAGAGAGCAAAGTATGTCATTTCTGGCAGGGCCTAGCTGAATAATCACATGCATGTGTACATTTTTAGATGTATTTTTGCTCTAGGGTGCAGCCAATATGTTAATATTAGTGGAAGCAGACTTGGGTGAGCATGGCACCGAAATAGCTCCTCTTTCCTCAATAGTCAACGTTTCTCTACCTCTTTTTATATCTGGCCTCCTTCCCCATTTCCTTTCCAAAGTAGTACCCATCATTTCTTATTCTCCCTCGAGAGTCTCATCCATTTTGTGCATGTGTGTGGGTGGGTGTGAGTGTGTGTGGGCGTGTGAGCATGTGTGTGTGATGTATGTACATATGGTGAAATGATAAGTGAGGCCGCTTCATCCCATGTTAATTAGTTTAGCGTGTTCCAGCCAGATTAGTCTACTGCAAATTAGTCCTGGACTGTCAGAGAGGCAGAGGAGTATCAGAAAGAGAGAAAGACAGAAAAAGAAAGATAGAAAGAAAGAAAAACAGTAGAGCCCTCTGGAGGGATGGACTGGCAAGAAAGTAAAAAAGAGGACAAACCAAGGACAGAAAGGTAAAAAAAAAAAAAAAAAGATAAAACAGATAAAGTGTGCAGAGTAGACTGATGAATAGTATTCTGTCTGACTCTTGTGAAATACATTAAATGCATTGACTGTCTGAAATTGTAACTTAGCCTTTGGTGTCATTGTCTCTTTCCAAAGACTAAAACTATATGCGATATTTGAATGTAAGCCAAGCAGGATTCACGCACGACAGTGATTAAGTCTGATAATAATACAGTAATGGTCAAGGCTATTGCAAAAAGGAATTGCTAAGCCCCGCCCCTTTCTTGTTAGCCATTGGAGCTAACATGATGCCCACACTGTCACTAGCTCCATGTCCAAATTTTCGGAAAAATCAAAAAAGCAGTATGTGTTTGAGGGATATAGCCAGGATGTCAAACTGACATGAGAGTCTATGGAGCATAGCTGTATAGTTGTTTGACCCTGATCAGAGCTGGTCGATGCTATGCTATGATTGGCCAGTCTGCGTTCAAGAGGTGGGACTAAATGCAAAGGGTCAATTTGGAATAATTATGTTTTCCCAGTCCTTCGCTCTGGATTTCTAACAAATATCGAGCTTGTCATTGTTCCCTTTAAAAAACAAAATTAGAAAGTGGGGCTGGGTAATATGGCAAAAGATTTTTTATCATATTTTCAGATCAGTCAGTGTTGATATCACAACATAACTTAAGTCAACGTGTCTGTTGAATTTAGGAATCTCATAAGCTTAAATTTCCCTACTAGGAGACCCTAAAAATGACCACAAACTGTACAAGCTGTATTTCAATACTTAATTACATCTGTTGAGTGTCAGTCTCAAAATAACATTAGTCTATTCCCCGTTTGAGACTGTCACACCCACTGGGACGCCATACAGGGCTTTAAGTGTATACACACCATTGACTTCTTGTAACCTTATTTATCTGTAACAGCTTTTTACATTTAAAGATGCTGTCATTGTTAAGCTGTTGCTTTTTTTGCTGATATGAAAAAACTTTTTTTCTTCCATCCAACTATCCAACTTCTAGTATGTGGTGTCTTTTGCTAACTCATTCAACCCTGCTGTGCCTATTTTGGGAGTTGGGCTGGTCATTCATAAAAGACTGCCATATGGTTTGTTAGAAACAGCTTTTTTTTTCTGTGTTGAGATTGGGTTATTAGTACGCTGTCATGCATTGTAACTTACTGACATTATACTGTAGTTTCTAATTTTCTTACTGTGGAAAATTTCTATCGTGACCAGTGTTTCTATTTTTTTTTAACGCCCATGCTTACTAGACAGGCAGACTGGTTTCAGCCAAATCTGAATGAGAATGAGTCAAATCCTCATTCAAAGGCATAATGCATTGAGATATTATTTAAAATGTCATGAGTATTCAGACTGACAACAGACTCTATCAACATGACTTGATGGTTTCTGTGGTGCCATGTCCATATACACCTGCGTCATACTTTATTCAAAGCTTTTGTGCTGAAACTGTGATTTAAGATGTTGTGGGACAGAGTATGTCCCGTCTGTCTCCATTTTGCTGGCATCTTTTTGGTGTGCTCTTCTGCCAATCAGCTGATAACAACTTGACAGGATACTGGACTCACTATCAGAACAGATGGTTGTCTTTGTGTGTGTGTGTGTATGTATGAGCGTGCGTGTGCACTCAGGCCACGGAGATGGTATTTATTTTGCACCAAACCAGCATATTGTGCAAACCATCCGCCAAAACTGGCTCAACATCAAACTCTGTGTGTGTGTGTGTGTGTGTGTGTGTGGAGTAAACAAATATTCAAAAGACCCTTACTTCAAATGCATCACACTACAAATGTAAGCACTACCATTGAATACACACTAACATACAAAGTACCCCTGCTGTGGACCCCAACAACGCCTAAGAGTTTTTAAAACCTGCAGGCTTTTAACACACACAAATAGACACACACACACACACACAGTCAAACACGCACAGACACACACTCATGCAAGTTTTTACTAATTGATCAGTGAGCCTGTATGCCAACTTTAGACAATTGTCATCCACATGGTCGCTGCATGACTCCACACAGCTGGCTAAAGGCACAGAGGGAAACAGAGGAATAATCTTTTTCTCTCCCTTTGTCTTTTTTTTAACTCTGTCTTTCTATCTCTGTAAATCTCTGTGCGTGCATGTCTCTCTCTCCTATCTTTTCCATTTTCTTTTTCTCGTTGTCTCCCCAACCGTTCTTAGATTAGTGCCATTTGGATGGTGGATTTTTTTTGGGGTCTTTGAGTGTCTTAAGTTCCTCCTCAAAGGCTCTTTCATTTTTGTAAACCTATCCACACCAAATGAGATACATAACACTGCGAAAAGTAAAGTAAAAATCATCCATACTACCTAACTGTACCTGCAGCTGTAGCAACTTCTGGATGTTAAAGTCAGAAGGGTTGAATTTAAACAGTATTTAACACTATTTAAATTCAGTGATAATAAAGAATGCATGTGTATGATCAAAGTACAGTTAGATCTTAATACATTAATGGATTATTGTGTATCATGCTGAATTTTAAATTCTGTAGCTTTTTAATAAAAGGCCACTATTGCAAAGTCAATATTTTGGTCTATTGCTCCTGTAAAAATAACACACATGACATAACTGACTGAACAAGTGTGGACACAAAACCAAGACATACACAAACAACATTCACATGCATTTGCAGTGTTAGCATTTCGAAATCCTTTGACAGCTGGACCCAGAAAAAGAGAGAGAGAGAGAGAGAGAGAGATAACTATACAGAGAGGTATCCAGAGATAACTAATAGAGAGAGAGGGAGCAAGACTTGTTGCCATGGTGACACGCCCCATGTCTATGAGCAAGGTTGTTGAATAAATGACCTTGACAAGCCAGATGTCTATCTGCCTATTCAAGACACAAACACATACACATGCATGCACACAAAAGAGGCACAAGCCACTGACACTCCCGAAGACGTGACTTCAAAGAAAGGTAGATGTCTGAATATACAGAAACTAACAAAGACGGAGAGTGAAATAGACAGACACAGAAAAAGGAGGATGAAAAGTGTCTGACAAATGCAGTTTGAATTAATCAATTTTCTGTCAATCACAATTTTTCTGGCTCTAATAGTGATATCACCAATATCAGAAAAATATTTTTACTATTATACTATATTGATCTCACCGACATGTCACGGCCTTAATTTAGGTTCGTACTGTTTAACTGACAGGCTTTTGCAATCAAGCTAGGACTGTCACAATCTCAGATTTGCACTACATGATTATCGTGGTCAGAAGAATTCACAATAATGATGTTATAGGAAATTTAAATCGGTCAATTTCATATTTAGCTTTGTTTATTGTGTATTTTTCCTCTTTTTTGGCAAGTGAAATATGAGTGTAGGGTAACTGTACGAAAGTGTACAAAAAGAAACTCGAAAAGGCATCCAGGCGAACTGATAAACAGAAGATCTATGATATTATCATGTGTGTATTATTAACAGAATATCAATATTTCATTTTTAAATGTCACGGTTATTGTCAGTATCGGCATATTATGACACCCCATTAATCAAACATGTCATTATTTACTCCTTAGTGTACCGCATTTTTAAGAAGTCTTTATAGCACCAGTATCAAAAAACATCTTAACATCCTCAAACTCAAGACTGAAATACAGTTGGTCTAATCAAGACAAAATCAAGTCAGATTTTATTCATATAGCACTAAATCACAACAGAAGTTATGTCAAGGCTCTTTTCATACAGAGCATGTCTAGACAGTACTCTTAACATTATAATATTTACAAAGAGAGACCCAGCAATTCCCACCATGAGCAAGCACTAGGCAACAGTGGCTTCTCTTCAGAGGCAGAAACCTCGAGTGGAACCAGAGTCAGGATGGACAGTCATCTGCCTCGATCAGTTGGGTTGAGAAGGAAAGAGAAAGGGGATTGGGAGATATAAAGTAACATTAATAATAATAGTGATAACTATAAAAGTAATAATGACAGTTATAATAGTATCAATAGTAATAGCATTAAGACTAATTGTTGTTGTTTTACTCAGAGGAATTGGGACTCACCCTCCTCAACACCACAGAATAATGAGAGGACAACTATGGATTGAACAGTTAACTGATGTTGCATCGTTTTTAAGTGGTGAAACAGTTACTCCATGCTATCATTTGTGGTCAGCGATATAGAAAATTGTTCACATTTAATATGAGCTTAATCAAGTCCTGCATTATGATATGAAGCTACACTTCAAAACATCAGAGTGGTTTCTTTAAGCCCTGTGGCTCATGTACAGTGTAATATACAGTGAAACATGGAGGCAGAGAACAGTGTTGTCCATGTAAATCATGTTCAAACAAGAGCATCAGCAAAACCAAGAAATAATATAATATTTCAGGGGAGTGAACACAATAGAGCAGAACCGCAGAAATAAAATGATACTGAGAGGGAGGAATGAGAAAAGCAGTTTCACTGTGTTTCACGTCCCCTCTCACATTTTTTTTCTCTTATTCTTTCTCTGTTTCTTTTTTCAGTCACTTTGGTTTCTTTCTTCCTATCCATTTCCCTCTTGAACAAAATCCGCCTGACCCTTAAACCCTTTAACATTTGATTAAGTGACACTCTGCGGCTCTTAACTTTCTGGCACTATGTCTCATTTACTTCTTTCATTCAATTCATGGCATCGTTTGGACTCCAGTTTGTATGGACTCCTTAAAAGCCTGCTTGTGCAATCTTTCTCTGTCGTCCACCGTAAATCTATTGAGCATTTGCATTGTGGTTTCACTGCATCTAAAGCATCTCAGAGATAAAGTGAGCATTCATTACAGCGGAGGAAGGAAAACAGTAGTGCTAAAGATAAATCAAAAGTGAAAAACAGTAACATTAAAAAAAAACCTCATTTGGTTTTCCTCTGTCTTTTGGCAGAGCTTTTTCATTTCACACCTCTCTTCCCTGTTTGTCTTCTTTTCTTAACTTAAAATCATAATTCAGAATGTGTTTGCCCTCACAAAAAGTGCTTATGAAATCCTACGTGTGAAGTTAAAACAGGCATGCTTTTGGAAAATGACTTCACATGTTTGACCATGTCTTCGTGTTACATTTTGATTTTTTTTTCCACTTGAGCTTCAAACTAGATCTAAGACCTTTTTATAGTTCAGCTGTCACACACTCAGTACTTGCTGTCAGTCTCCCAGCCAGCCGTAATCATGCTTTGGTTCAGTTGCTGACCAGCATGGAAATGTTTAATGGCTAACCTGAGCTACTACAAAATTCCTTGAACAAGGCACCTAATATTTCTACAAATAACAAATCGAGAAGTGCTGACACATGAACACCAACTGTTTCTGTACCTGATTGGATGAACACCTGCCGGGCCTTCCTTGGGTTTCACTTCAGATTTTCAAGTGAGAAAATGATTGCAGCTTCTCTGGAAGCTTTTTCAGATTTTACCTGGTACTTTACTGTATTTTCTATCAAGCTGTTTGGAAATTATGATTCAATTTTGACTAGCACATTTCAAAAGAAAATCCAAGTAAAACAAAGGTTACATAAATACAAAAGATAGCATATTCCTACAAAATTCAGAGTTAGGCAGGCTTTACAAAGCTTAAAATATCTTTGGGGTAAACAGAGTCAAGCTGTCACTGATTGGCAGTACCACTGCTAACATAATGTGCGTATTTTGTTCAAAAAGCCAGTAAAGTATATACAGATTGTGCATCTGACTGTCTATGACATCATGTACAGGCAAAGGTCGAACTTTGTTGCATTTAAAAATGCGTGTAAAAAATAAAAAAATGCAAGACTACTTTTTCTAGACCGGCTGGAAGAAAAGGGGGATGATGCATGTGTCTGTGGCATCAGAAACCTGCTGTTTTTGTTTAAGAATATGGAGAGAGAATTGGTATGGATAGGCAGTTCTTAAGAAGTACAATAATGGTGATAAGTATGAACTTTTAATTACTTTACAGTATTTTGTGAAATTGCATTAACATGCGTACAACATTTAGTGTCTTAGTAAGTTGCTGGGCTACCATCTGTCGCCAGAACAGAACAGCTTCAGTGTGCCTTGTCATTGATTCTACAAGTCTCTGGACTCTACTGGAGGGATGGAACACCTTGCAAAAGATATTCCCTCACTTGGTGTTTAGATGACGGTGGTGGAGAATGCTGTCTAACATGTCGGTCCAAAACCTCTCATTGGCGTTCAACTAGTTGAGATCTGATAACTACCAAGGCCTCATTAAACCATTCAGTGACCCCCTCGTGACCTATGGATAGGGACATTGTCTTCCTGTTTCAGGGTTTTCCTTTGTCACTGGTCTAAAGATGTGTGCAAAAACTTGGAGAGTCTGTAGCAATGTGCATGATTCAGGTTAAGCATTTATAAAAGTTCAGGCTTGTGTAATTACTTTTAAAAGGGGTGCAGCTCTTTATGAAATTTGAGGCTATGTAGTGACAGAGACAATACTTCAATCAGGAGAGACTTAGAACAAAAGCATGCACGAATCTGAATCTGAATTTTATTGTGCAGGAGAAACCATTCAGATTTTGGAGGAGGTGGGTCGTACAACGTTGTGATGCTGAAATGACAGCTGAATGACGGCAGAGAGAGAGAGAACATTTTAAACTGATACAGCTTACAGGTGATTGGCTCTAGATGGGTGTGTCAGGTTGTGATTGGATGAAAATGAATTAGTAGGTGGGGCTTAGAGATAGCAGGAAACAGTTGTGATTCAGCAGGTAAGTGCAGATAGACAGTCTTCCTGACTGAACTTTCGTTAAGCCTCATTTGTCCTGCCAACCTCAGATGGCTGTTGGCGTTCAATGAAATTGAAGGTATGGCCTTCACACAACCAACAAAGAAACTGTTGGGTCTATGTATCACCTCGTTTTCACAACACACAGCTCCTGCAAGTACCACAGAAGCATCCGGTAAAATGCAGTGCAAATAATAAAACTGCGTGAAGGCAAGCTGAATACCAAGGATGTACTTTATGCTCAGCACGAGCCGTCTCTGGATGAATAAAAGATGGAAGGAAGGGCGACATCGTCTTTAAGAATTCTTCTATGTGTTTCGTGTCATAAAGGATAATTCAGTTCAGATTTATGGACAGAAAAAACTCTGACCCAGATAAGGGAGAAAGAGAAATGAAACCATAATCCACACCACAGATAATCAGTGTGACACTCATTTTGTGGACCTACACAAAATGTTTTTGTGTGTCTTGTCAGAACAAGATCATGAGCTGCTATCTCAGAAAATCCCCCTCTGTGCTTTGTCAACATCATAGTACCAATAATAACTCTACTGGTACACAGTCCTTATAAAACAAAGTTTACCAAATGTCAAGACAAACATGACTCATGCCAAGAAAAATGTAACTTATTCACTGTGTTTCATTTGTGTTCAGGAGGCAGAGTTGTGTATTGTTTTTTATGTGTTTTTTCCCTTGCTGTCTTTACAGCTTGCCCGCAGGGCACCTTTAAGTCCTCCCAGGGGGCAGGATTATGTCAGCAATGTCCGCTCAACAGTCGCTCCACCATCGAGGCCGCCACCCTATGTGGTTGTCGGAACGGCTATTACCGCGGAGACATGGACAGACCTGAAGACGTGTGCACCAGTGAGTCAGTCTTTTTTTCTCTTTGTCAAACAAACACATACACAAACAAAAATACATATCCAATAAAGCTTTCAGCTGTGTAGCTGAATGCGATTATGCTTCAGGATGACCAATACAGGCTTGTGAGAACAGATCTTTGGACTGAAGTTACCAATAGCTGACATATTACAGCATATCAGTGCTCAACATCACCGGCAGTCCAATAGCTCACTATTAAATTAAAGGCCAATATCTGCTTTGATTTATCGTTCCAACTCTAATTTTATGCACCTCATTCAGAGTGAGTGTGCCGCAATGTTCCCGTCCTTGTTTTGGGATCTGGGGAGCAGTAAGTAATAACGCTGCCACATTCCTCAGGCTTTCCATTGAAGTGAATATGTGTTTAGTGTGTTGAAGAGGCGATATTGCTATGCAAGGCGAGGCACAGAGTTTGAAAAACGCTGCCTCTCAGTTCCACAGAGAGATGGTGTAAGTAGGTTGAGACATGAATCATTTTGGACTGTCTAGTGACTGTGTTGCTAGTCTCAAACTGTGAGGCTGTGTGCATGTGCTGTGTGCCTAGGCGCGCGCGCGCGTGTGTGTTTGTGCACGTCCTGGTGACCTGGATACAACTTCATTTTTGGGGTTTGAAAAAGCTCTGGTTCATTCACAAGCAGGACTTTATTTTACTGTTTTATACTCACAAATGAATTTCCAACATTCTACCCTACTTTTCATGTTTTCCCTCCCTAGCACTGGTTTTGACCTTTGTCTACTAGCTTGGGATTTTACAGGGTTGATCTCCTTATGTTGACTACATGACACTATACTAATCCACTCAGCAGTGCACAGCTTAGATCACTTTGATACCTGTAGTTCAGTTCAGTTGGTCTTGACCAGGGGGAAAAAAAGATGCTTTGTTATCTTTTAGCTCTGGTCTGTTCTATGTTAATTGCTTATTACAAATCAATCAGTAATAAATATAAAATGGGTAAATCAAACTGTGGGGACTGACAGCAAGTTATCGTGCATTAAATACTTATTTTGTGTTTGTTGATCCTCACTGATGGTCACAAAGAGGAAGGGATGAAAATGATGAGACCCTAATTGGACCTCATATGCCAAAAACAGTGCCAGACAGGTAGAAACAGAATGAAAAAGAGGCAGGCTTGTTCAGTAGTATTTAGTTACAAATTGCTGAAATAGAACAAAAACACATCTGTTTTGACTAATTTTCTCTTGCATTTACCCACTGATGTGCACATAGTTATACTATAGTCATACTATAGAGTACCCTTAGATGCATAATCATTGTTAAATTGTAAAATAATGACATAGTGATCCATGAATACATCTATTGATGCAATAAATAAAGTGATTTGTCACCCATAGATGTAATCCAGTTAGAGGGATTAAAGCTCATTTTATGTGTTACACTCAAAATATCAAATGTATCACTGGGGCTACATAAAGACAGGTTTACAATTGTTTTTATTCTGTTAAAACATAGAAAGGAGAGGACCTCAAAGAGGGAATTTAAGAAATGATTTTGCCCCAGTGGTTATGGAACAATTTATGGGGTTAACTTGTTCTGACAACAGAGGAAGCACATAAAATGCCTCACCTCAAACAGCTGCAGCACACTCAAATTGATGCTGATAGAAGAAAAATCAACTTTCCCTGTGAAAAGGTGACAGGTGTTAACCTACTCAACCTACACAACTCTGTGAATTACCTTGGTACTTTCAATTTAAGGGCAAAAAACAAATTCAGTTACAAGTTCTTTCAGACACAACAGCAACAAAAATGAAGAGTGAAAACTAGTGAGAACTATAGAATAGAATTTCAATAGACAGCAGGATGGAGCTTCAGTTTATTTATATGTGGTATAAACTCAATCAGATATAAAATCAGCTCAGCGAAATGGAAGAGTGAGCGCAGTGTGTGGATAGTTGCCTGACAGAAAATCATTCCCACAGCATGCCTCGTGGGCTGCATACTGTAGGTACAGAGGGTGTGTGTGTTTGTACTGTATGTGTGTGTGGGTTTTTTGAAGTGTATTTTTGTGTATAGGTCAGACTGATGCTGCGAAAGCCACTTACAAAACAGAGAAGAAGTGTAGTGTGTGGTTGTAGACTGCAGTACAGATTGTGTCTCTAGCTCACTGAAGTGGATGAAATGGTTTTTATTGTCACAGCAGTATAAATGGTCAATTTAAAATGTGTTTATTACCTCTTTTTTTCACATTTGAATGTGTATTTGCTGAGTGTCTGACTGTGTAAAAGAATTTGTATTTGTGCAGTTCAGAAAAAAGTAAGACTGGGTGAATATCTGTGTCAACACACTGCATGTGCCTGTGTGCGTATAATTATGAATGCATATCTTTCAACGGGCCCTCTCTCTCTCAGCAGGATTGTTTATAAGATGGTGCTGCTTAGATTTTCAACCCCCAACTGATTATTAGCACTGATGCTGCAGTGTGGGTGTCTCTGAGTGTCTGTTTGAGAAATACACACATACACATATTCCACAGGGCCATCTCAGACGTTTGTTATGTCTCTGTGATTCAACATATGCCAAGGTTGAATATCCATCTCAATTGTTTTTGTTTCAGCATGTCGTGTGAGTGTGTCTGTCTGTCGTAGTGTCTGTGTTGCTTGTGAACAGTCAAGGAGAAGTGCACCCGCTAGGTTTAACCTTGTGAAAACTCTGGGTGTGCGTTAAAGACTCACTATAACACTCTAAAAACCCAAGTTTTTCCTCAGATCAAAGAGATGAGCTCTGAGAAAGAGAGTGAACCAGCAAGAGAGAAACTGACTGACTGACTATAAAGACACAAAAAAGACACTGATTCTCTGGCTGGTGGTGAGCTCTTAGGTCACCTTCTGACTGATAGTGACAGGGTTGGCTGAAACTCAGATTCCCCTCATCTGTACCAGCAATACTGGTTGGAAACTGCACTTGGCAATTTGCTGCCTCAAAAAGACAGTGAGAATCAACAGCTTTTAAACTGTCAAACTTCAGATATCATACAAGTTGATGTCAGTAACGTGAGGGTCAGGTTGTAATCCTTGTATTCACTGGTCAATGTGAAGAAAAATCCAGGTTTGGACTCAGTTTAGGCTTTGGCATGACTGTCCTCTAATGTCCAAACTTTAATCTAGAATATAAATTAAAGGCTCCTCAGATACCAGAGATGGAAGGGGACAGGATGTTCTTTTCTGCTGCAGCTTCCAGGGGTATAGTATTCAGCTCCTTCAGATTCATTGCAGTGCCTGTCGGTAAGGGCTGATTGCTTGGCCTGCGTTAATCCACCTTGCTTCCTGGGCTGCAGTGTGTGTGGTCAGTCAGTCTCGTTTGTTATTGCTGGATTGGGCTCCAACAGCATCTGGGTGACGGTGTAGAAAGTGCGGTCTGTTTAGTTTCACCTTTGTTAAATCTTGATGGCGTGTGCATGGTGTAAATTATCCAGATGCTGCACTGCCCTCGTAGTGTAGTTCCGCCTTTTTCTTTATATTCTTTAACATGTAAAAAAGCTATGTTTGAAGCTCTCTGGAGAACCAGAAAACTTCACAATTGACACTGCACTTCTGTGGGGTTTTCAGCAATGCACCTACCAAGTTTGAAGTTGATTGGATGAGCAGTTGTGGAGAAAATCAAAGGACAGACAGACAGAGATTCGTCCATTTATAGTTAGATGTTCTGAAATAGGGGTGCTACTTATCATATTTTCATTATGGATAAATGTTCCCATTATTTTCTTGATTAAACAGTTACTCATTTTGTCTATAAAATGTCTACTAGCAGTTACTAGAAACTACTGCCATTAGACGAAGTTAGCAAAGTTAAAGGAGCAATATTTCCAAACTGTGAGGTCAGATATGTGCTTATGGTAAAGATGTACTGTAACAGGGGGATTATTCAAGCTTCTGCAAGAAACAAATAATCTGATATTACATACTCCCATCACTTTACATTAACTGCTACTTATTGTAATGTGTTATATTAACTGAAACATTTCAAAACAAACGCATCCCAACATTGACTGCATACATACAAATGTAGTGACAATCTGCTTATACAACAGCCTACTCCATTATAAAATGCTAGACATCTTGTGATCGTAATTGTGATCCATATATAAGCCATTACTAGGAACCATGTAATTTAAAAAGACCAAATGATTTTCTCAAGTGCTCATCATAATTAAGTCTGATTGCATCCAGGTGTGGAGCAGTGATTTGCTTTAAACTGACAGATTGATCTGAATTTACCTGATTAATATCCGCATCACTTTGACATGGACAGTCACAGTCCCAAGGCACACTGAAACAGACACTGGAAACACATATTTTGAGTGTCAGTCCCTTCTCATCCTCCTGTCATCTCTGTCCAGGTGTCCCTTCAGCTCCTCGCAATGTGGTCTCAGTTGTCAACCAGACATCAGTGCTGCTGGAGTGGCACCCACCACGCGACACAGGGCACCGTGGCGACTTGTCATATAATATCTTGTGTCGCCGGTGCCACAGCAATGAGCGCCGGGCATGTCAGCCGTGCGACGACAGCGTGGCATTTGTTCCAGGCAAGCGAGGGTTAAAGGAAACAAGGGTGGAGATCAGCAAGCTGCGGGCCCACACGTCATACACCTTTGATATACAGGTAGGTCCTCAGAGAAATGGGTGCCTTTCTAAAGCTTTATTTTTACCTGGGATGTGTTTTATTCACCATGCAGTGTTGTTAAAGGAAAACTGCAGTGAAAGTCTATCCTTTGAGCATCAAAGACTCTCCACTTCAGCTTAAAAGTTGTCCCTGGATTCACAGTAGATACAGTGGACTCCAATGCTGACTCAGAATCACAGCAATGCGTTAAAATGCATCAAGCAAATTTCACAAACCATTATTGCAGCATTAGCACTTCTCCGATGTTGATTTATATATTCATAGTTTTTCTACAACATTACACATAGCGACATACACAACTGTAAGTTGGATCCATTTAAATGCTTTGAATCCAGCGTATTTACAGTAGCTGCCCTCAACTAAAAAGCAAGTAACAAACTTGGAAATAAGTATTTGATGCTAAAGATGCTTTTTTTTCCAAATTTTTTCTACCTCTATTAAAATGCAAAGTTGCAACTCAAAAGAATAGTTATTACCTATTACCCACTTCAGAAACAACCTTGATGCTGTCAACTCATTTTAAAAATGCTAATAGCTGTCAGATATTCACTATGCTCAAGGGTACTCAGGCTGCATAAATGCTTGCTGGCATGCAGGCTTTATGGACAATCTGCAGTAATATCATATTGTCTCCAACCACAAGGCCACTCTGAAGTCTTTGAAGCTTGTGCAGTGGTGAGCCTTCAATACTGTGCCATCAGCCCAGTTCACCATCAAGGTTGGGTGTCTAAATCAAGGTCACATGCTCTGTAATTGTTTAGTCAAGTCAAAGTCAAGTCAAATTTTATTTATATAGCGCCAATTCATTATTTCGGTCTAAACTAACCTTCAAACTCTGCACGGCAGATCTGTCAAGCTTTGGATTTGTCCACATGTTGAGGCAGAGTTTGAAGGATATTGTCTTTTTTAGCTTTTCCAAACCCTAAAATACAACAACAAAAGTGCTAGGAATGGAAGAAATAGGGTTTTTCTGCTTTTCTGCTATTGGGTCTTGGATGCTACTATATCAGTAGTGGACCTTGTCCTTCTTGTTATTGGACTTCAGGAAGTTTTTACTCAAGTGACACCAATCAGATAATATTATATAGGTGCCAACCCCACTGGTTAGTCCTCATCCTAAAAGCCCTTCCTCTGACAGCCTTGAAAGTAAAACATACTGTTGAAAATACAGACATTAAAGCATAAATCTAACCTCTGTCTTGCTTGTCCTAATATATATGTATACATGTATGTATGTAGGCTAAGCAGCAAAACTGTTATGTTTTGAGTCTGATTTTTATCTGATTTTCATCATAATTATAGCAGTAGAACTAGCTAGCTCTCCACTCTTCTTTCTTTATAACTATGTTTTCTCCATGGATCATCAACTAGTGAAGTTGCTCATTTTATGCCTGAGCCCTGTTAGCTTTAGCCATCAATGTATGTAGCCATCAACAGCTTATTTAGGACCCATTTACCCATTTAAGTCAACTGGACACTGCCTTTTCAGCCAGCTTACAGAGCTAATGTTATGTTAATCAGCTGGCTAATTCAGCTAGTGACAGCTGTCCTTTCAGACAGTAAAAACTGCCAGTTGCTAGCGAGGAGTCTGCTTTTCATTTCCTCTGTCTGAAATGATGGACCCATTATTTTGAAAATTACTAAGAATTTCAGGCGGTACATCTGCCCCTGTTGTCACCGTAAACTGCATTTTGTGATGTGCAGAACAGAGTGCTTAAGAGGCGTAGGAACACTAACTAAAGGTGAAAAGACTTACCGGACCGCGGTCAGTTAAAATAACCATTAATGTTAGTGTCTGTTAGGTGGAATAACTGACCATTACACTTTATATTCCACAGGCAATCAACGGAGTCTCCAACAAGAGCCCTTACCCCGCCCAGCAACTGTCAATCAACATTACAACTAATCAGGCCGGTGAGTGGGGAGTGCAAAAGCTGTGTGTTTGTCTGTGTGTGTGTAAGCATTTGTGTATGTGTGTGTGAGCATCTGTGTATGTGTGTAAGCATACCCTGGGGCACAGTGGATTAAGCGAGGGAAGGATGGCTGGGGGGATAAAGGAAATTGAGCTACAGTCTTTTAATTCATAAAACATGTTATAAGCTTGTCATCTAGCTCCCTCTGTGTCACCCCCTTCTCTATCTTTCCTGCACATCCACAGCCTTCATCCTGTTTTCCTCTTTCCCTCTGCCTCTCTCTAAATTCTCTTTTTCTTGCCTTTATCCCCTCTCCCTGCCCTCCTCTCGTCTGTCTGTCCCTCTCCCTCAATCTCTTGACGGTATAATTCTTAGAGACTATAAAGTGAGCTGAGTTACTGCTCCATCAATACTCTATAGAGACAGACACAAGTGATATTTCCACCGCTACCCAAATTTAGATTTAAAAGCCGCTTTTTGCATCACATCATTTACCTCATCTATGCCAGCCCGGGCTCATTCCTAATCGAAACATGATCCATTGTCACCCCGCTGCTTTCTGAGCACATTTGTTACTGCTGCCGGATGCAAAACTCTCTTATCCCTGAAATCTTTTAGGACTCAACAAAAACTGATTTATTTTCAGGTTGACTGCACTTGGGGAAGGAGGCTGGGGTGGGGTGGGGGTTAAATTATGCAATAGATTTTGAGCGGGTTTCATGGGACCTGAGGATATGAAACTCACTGCACATATAGAAAACAGTGTAAAATTTAAATTGTGGCAATATTAAAAAAGACTGTGAGGTGTCAAATTATAACTACACAAGACGCATTTCCTGAAGACTCAGCTGTGTAAGATTCATACTATCTACTGGCATTTTAGTGCTTTCTAAACAAGATCACCATAAAATCAGTTATTAATTATATTTTCAAGAAAACATCAATATCCTGTAGTTTTCTTTAATACACTCACTGCTAATGTAACTTGCATCAATTTGATGCTTATTACACTTGTGTAGTATCGAATCTCCCTGCCTTGATTCCTTCTTCTCTCTGCTGAAAACTATCACATAAAAAGTTCCCAGAAGCAAAACCATGAAACACATTATCGCTAACAGCTCCGAGTTCCTAAAATTATGAGTAAAAATGCATTGCAGACATAACTCTTGTTTCCCCATCAGTGACAAGTGCAGTAATTTGTTTTCACGAGCCTGGATGAGGAAACATTTTTCTCCTTTGGGTGTAAATAATCCTTGGCAATATGTCATTACATTACACACTATATTTCCATATTCATGGCGTTTAAGCATGCTAGCTAATCTTTTAACCGCCTAATTGATTGTGTATATTTGTGTGTGTGTGTGTGTGTGTGTGTGTCGTCGTGTGTGTTTTTAACAGCTCCCTCAGTAGTTCCCATAATGCACCAAGTGAGCTCAACGAGCCGCAGTTTCTCGTTGTCATGGCCACCACCCGAACAGCACAACGGAATTATCCTCGACTACGAGATACGATACTATGACAAGGTAGAGTGGGATGATAAATGTCTGTGTGTCTTTATATTTGTGTGTGTGTGTCTGTGTCTGTGTGGATTTTCTTGTTGTTATGGTCACAGCTAGTAGTCCATTAAAGTCAATAAAACAGGCAAATCAATATCAACTCCATCTAAGCCATCTGTTATCAAGACTGCTACTGAAGAGCACCTGTTACAAGAAGTCACAACAGTTCATTAATTATACACATATGTTGGATAAATTAACCACTTAAAATCGGTTTGTGCATGAAACACACAACCATCCAAGTGATTAGATAAAGAAAGTACTTTTTTTATTCAAAGGAACTGTTAGATGAAAAGAGTGATACCAGTCTCATTTGTATGTTAAATATGAGGCAACAGCTAGCAAACGGTTAGCTTAGCTTAGAATAAAGACTTGAAACAGGGGGAAAGTGCTAGCCTGGCTTTGTCTAAGGGTAACAAAAACTGAAGTCCACTCATCACCATAAGGCTATCATAGTAGGCAGATGTTTTACCCCAGACAAAGCCAGTGTTTGTGCCACGCTCAGCTAACCATCTCCCAGCTCCAGCTTCATAATGAATGTACATAATGAATGTACAGACAAGGGTGGTAATTATCTTCTCATCTAACTTTCAGCAAAGTTAATGCATAAAACATAAAGTTAATAAAGGCAAAAATGCAAATGTTCATCTTACAGTTTCATAACGACAACAACAACAACATCCATATGACCTAAACCATCCAAAAGTTAAAGAAAAAGCTCTAGGTCAATGAGGACAAAGAACCACTTTTTAAAATTCAATGAATGCATTAATTTTTCATCTGTAAAATAATCCCAATTCAAAAAATGTGGGCATGATAATCCAGGACTGCTCAAACGTGGAAGAGTAATTTTATGATCATATTTTATACTTTTAAAAATCCTTGATGGTGCAAAGTGTGCTACAGTTTTCTGACTTTTCTGCCATCTGAAGCACCTGTCACACATTCAGGTGTACATGTTGTGAGACAGTTTTTTCCAGTTATTTTTCTAGATTCATGTGATGTGTGTTTCTGAATGTGTGTCCATTCACCACAATATCACTAAAAATGATAATGATCACTCCGTAATGGCTAGTTTTTGTGATATTATTGTTATTATTATTATTTCCTGTCACTTAACATGACTACTAAAATCATCATTATTATTAGTTCAGCAGCTGCAATGTGTTAAATTCTGCTCTAGACATGACATGATGTTTAATTGATGACAGCTGAAGGCAGAAACCTGTCAACATATTCCTGTAATTGATGTATTTTCTCTCGCGCTCGTGCTAGATGTCTGTTAAAGAGTTGAGTTTATGTATCATCTTTTATACAAAATTATTTCCTAATAAGTCAGGATTGATCTTAGAGCTACAATGCATATTTCATGACGCCTGTAGTCTGACAGGGATGTACTGACAGACTTTAACAGTGATTGAGAGCCCATCTTTATTCCAGCACAATAAATTGTTGATAGTAGTCATGTAGAAAAAGTGAGCATCCATTCATTAACGACAGGCTCCAGTGAGCACTTGTCAAACTAAGACTATATCACTTCAACAAAATTACAAAAGAAAAGTTTATTGATTTATTGAATCTAATAAAGCTGTGTATGTGTCTTTGATGAACAACCGATGAAGCAGTTCGAGGTGCCACAGTTTCATAAGTCATAACACACAATATGGAATCAAATCAGATCCGTGGGCTGTGGAAGATCCAATTAAATCAACTGTTTAATTGGTTAAGTAACTCACAAAAGAAACACTAACAGCTCCTGCAGCTCTCGTGGGTCTCATGCAGACTACACTTCACTTAAATCACCAGAAGAAGCAATAACTCATAAATATTTAAACAAATATTTATGGAAAGTGATTTAGACAAATTTAGATTTGAACAAAAATATTTATATCTGTTGCCAACTTAGTTAAATAATTGCTTTTTTATAGCTGTTTTATAGCAGTATAATCAATACCAGCAGTCTCAGTCATTTTCTCAGTGATACCATGACATGGTCTTACAGCTTTGATGCAGTTTTTATGCTATAGTCTCTGCACGCCGACGGTTGCACATATTCCAAAGTCCATGGGGAGAAGTGTTTGTGGACTGCAGCCACTAATATTGCTGCAGATGTAACTCCTCAGTGAACTGTTGATGTGGACTTCAAGTCTCTCTACAGACTTCAGTATGTGCCATAAGTCAGCACAACTACTGGGTCTGCACAATTACCTTTATCTATGAAGGACAGAGTCTTTGCTCCCAGAGAAATAAACTCACCACCACAGAGAGTAGAACATCTCCCTAGGAAACCACCACTCATCCAGGCCTGGATGTCGAGGATCTGCAGATGTACTGACGAACTGTTGAGAAGTGCCATTATACTGTACTCTAATCAAACTTTCTGGAAATTTGCTTTATCCTTCCCACTAAAATTGGAAAAAAACTGTCCCAAGAAGCACTATCCAAGAGGTATTTCCACACTCTCCATCCATCCATCTGTCCACCCATTTTTTGCTGTTTATCCAGTGCTGGGTAAAGGTAATCCAAATGTCCTTACTTCCAGCAACATCCTCTAGCTTTCTCTGGTGGAAGTATACCTAAGACAGACGAAATATCAGGGGTCTCCTACCAGTTGGATGTGTCCAGAAAATCTCCAAAGGGAGGCACCCAGGAGGCATCCTTATCAGATGCCTGAACCAACTCAACTGCCTCTTTTTGATATGAAGGAGCAGCTGCTCCACTCCAAGCTCCTTCCAGATGTAAGCCCAGTCATCCTATTGGGGAAACTCATTTGGCTGCTGACATCGGTGAGCTCATTCTTCGGTCACTATCCAAAGCTCATGACCATAGGTGGGGGTTGTAAAGTAAAGATTCACCTTCAGACTCAGCTCCCTTTTCACCACAATGGCCTGATACAATGCTGCCCCTTCTGAGAATCGCCACTTTGTCATGGTGGAAGAGTTTGTGCATCAAACAGCGACATCACAGCTGCAGTTACCCCAGGGAGACCGTTGTCCTTTCCTGGAGCCAGGCCTGGGAGGGGAATTCACCTGCAAACAACTGGTGGCTGCCACCATGTGGGCCTTCCACTCACAGAGATAAAGACGTTGCACCATTTGTTGTGTTGATTCTTAAGTACTGAAGCTCCTTTTCAGATTTGAAGACAGCTGGAAGACAGGTTTGGCAGCAGCAAAAGTAGTATCAACCCTTGTGAAGGAGCTGTTTTCACTTGTTTTCAGTGTTTTGCATTTGTAAATGTGATGATAAAAAATGTCACTCCACTGCTTTTTGCTATGTATGTCAACATCTTAAGAGCTCTTGGAGATCTTTCTATCTCCCTAGCTGAATCTCTTAAAGACAAGAACGCTAAAGCATTTAGCTGCCAGTGGATGCCATTGAAATCAAAGCTCTTTCCACTCTGCTCTGCAAGGCTGTCTGACTGAAGCAATCAAGCCTCCAGTGGACAAGGTCTTAACCTGTATGAACCAGGAGACTAAGGCACAAAACACTTCACTACCAGAGTTCAGTGATCAAACTAGTCTGCAAAAGAATGTCAAACCTGGGGCACCAGCGAGGCCCTCTGATTTGGGGGTGAAACATTCAAGACCTGATTGCGTTCCCATCAAAGACTGCTCCTCTAGGAAGGAAAAAGCTCAAAAGAGAGGGCAAATTGGGGCTGCATATCTTGTCTTCTTTGTAATTCAGTCAATGGGAAGCGATGCCTTTTTGAGACTGAAAGTTAAATTAAAAGCATATCTATCACCCAAAGCTACACATAAGAATATCCTCATCTTTTCTGAAGCTGAGCCAACAGCTGCAAAAACAGACTTCCACTGCAGTCGGATTAAAGACAAAGAGCAAAGAACCTACAAGGGATTGTGTGAGATACACCAAAAAGAACAACATGCCTCTTCATCCACAGCCCACATTTGATTCCTCGCCATCTTCTTATCCTTTTTACAGAACTGAAGAAAATAGTTTTTGGCATTTTTTTGGGATACTGCTCTGCACTCATTTTTTTCTTTCTAATACATACTGTCAGAGCATTGGTGCTTTCCATAACTCACTGAAACTCTCAACTACAAACATAACCACAAACTTTAAATGCTCAAGACTCTTGTCAACTCTACTCTGTTTCTTATCTATTCTCTTTGATGAAAACACTCAGGAACAGTCCTAAAGTCCATGACTCCAGAGGGCTTGCTCACAGATTCCAATTTTTCAGCACAACATAGTATAGGGCTATAATTTTACTGTGCTGCACAAGAGGAAGGGAGAATGTGTTTGTGTGTGTCACTTTTATTGTTGAGGTTATTACTGCTGCTTTGAAAGCTCCTGGTGAGAGTGTGTACTAAGTATTCACATATAAATCCTATGTAACTATATAAATATAGTGGTGACATGGCCATTCATCACTACACCAGTAATTAAATAATTAAACAATGTATGCCTTCCAACATGTATGTTGATGCTTTTGATAAATTGAATTCGACTTTTCATCAATTTTAGGAATAATTTATGTGTGCTGGTGTATGCAGTAATTATGCGCAGTATAACCATGGCAACCTACAAAAATATACTTTTTATGAAATTATATAAAGTCCCATATTAAATTCAAACCATGCTCTTTCCCGTCTCACTCTCACATTTAGAAAGGCTACTATAAATGATCAACACATGCAGATCCAGTGTCTAATGTCCAATATAATGGAAGCTGGGTCATAACTTTCCTCATTACCGATTTCCTTTCATGAAATATGATTCAAAGAGATCTTCCAGAGCTCATTGAGTATGATTCCTCTCCAATGAGCGAAGTGTGTTTATGCCCTCATAACAATGTTGTCCCTGAAAACATTTTATCAGTTGTTCAACGAAGAAACATTTGCAGATTCAGCAGTGCAGAACTCACCGTAGTTCACATTAACAGTTGATTGTCCTCACTAGAAAAACAGCACAGCACCATTTTTATTTGTTGAAGTGCCCAGAACAACTCGTTTACCTTTTCCTGACAGGTAACCTTTTGTGGTCATGCAAATAGTGAGGCTCCTCTTACAAGCAAGGCTGGAGTAGTTTGCTTGCCGCAAAACCTCTTAGGAAGGAGTTCAGGTTGGAGGCTGGCTGTACAAAGTGTCTGATTTTATTAATAGAAAGCTTGGTTCACATCTGGTCTGCTACCAGCCAGCACTGGTTTCTTTCAACCATGAGCTTCTTTCCCTGACGTTCCCCTGACGGTTTTGTTGCTGTGGTGTGAGGACTTGTTGGATTTATCATACATATTAAAATAGTCATTGGAACATAAAAATAATACATTTCCTGAGAAAAAAAACACAGAATTGGTACAACCTATAGCTACATATAACACACAAAAAACTGTTGATACTCCAGATCGTCTGTATGGAAAATGTACAACATTGTAGACAAAATACTATGGGACATTGTACAAAATATTCTAAGAAACCATCTGGAAAGGTTGCACTGCACAACAATTTACAAAAGCAAAAGATGTCACAGGTGACAGGGGTACAACACAACAGAAAATAAATCTTACAATTATACAAGTATGCCTCACGAGGCAGGGGTGCTGCACCTGAGGGTGGGAGTGCTGCACAGCTTCCATATTTCCCAGGGTTTTGGTAACAGCGAAGTTTTAGGGAAAGCAGACAAAGAAAGAGAAAGTTGAGATTCTGCCTCTCGAAGAGCAATTAGAGTGAGTCGAGGACAGAGTGAGAAGCAGTTCAGTCGCTGGGAGATGTACTGTAGCTGCAGTCTGACAGTCACAGATAAAACCCTTACTTAGTCAAAATCAGGGCAGCGCCTTCACTGTAAGTCTGCCTTATTTGCTGCAGCCTTTGCTTTAACATTATTTAACATGGAAGCCAATTAAGACCCAGAATCCAAAGCTGACACTTTATCCTTTCATTGTTTCTTCTTTTCATTCTTCCACTTTGATACACATCTTAAGAAGGGAGAGATACTGTGTTTTAAACTGTAGACAAGCCAACCACATAAAGTGACTAATTTTAGCTCATAGCTTCAAGTGAGGAAGTCCTCAGGGAGCAGTTTGATAAGCCTGGAAAGAGAGAGGACAGGTTTTTTCTCACCAGACAGCTGCACTGTACCTCCTTTTCTGGTACTTTGTCATTTCTCCACCTTCCTTCCCTCCATGTTCTCCCTCCCTCCCTCCCTTAAGCAAGGCATCAAACATGTATTTAATATTTATTGATAGGGGTTCATTAGGGCTATTATCTTCCTTTAATCAGGAAATATATCACAGTTTATTTAAAATTCAAAAATCAGATAGATAATCAGTAATAAAGAATAAGGTTGAAATCATAACCATAATCATTTATTTTGAGAAAACATTCTCTATATCTTAAGTTTATAACAAAATTTGTAATTACTAGAATTTGAAGTGCAGTTCTGGAACAGTGACAAGTTCTGGCAGTTTTAAAGTAGAATCCACTGGAAATGCCTGAAGCTTGTAACCCCACGACCTCCCTGGAAATAGCAAGCGATGTTGTCTCTCCAGCAGTATAGGTGTCTATTATGAAGATCAGTTGACATATTAAAATATTACAGAGCCTATTTCGGCTCCATCCTCAGATAAAGCAGGAAACAGATGACAACATAGAACAGTAACAAGTCACCCAATACTAATGAATTCCTGAAAGATTCTTCCTATTTCTCCTGGCAGACTTTTTTTTTTTTTTTTTGACATTCAGGAAGACTGTTTATTTTATCTCAACTCAGAGAATACAACAAAACCAATTAGCATTTTATTCTCACAACATTTCATACTGTGTAAAGTTTCTGTCTACTTGCTTTCTTTTCTCAAAATCTCTGTCCATCAATGTTTTTGTCTTTAGAGAAGATAGTTGAAGGAGAGGTACGGTGACAAGCTGCCACACAACACTGGAGGAGGTAATACTGACACTCCTGCTGCACTTATTCATCTAATAAATACCATCACCTTCATACATTCACAACTACAATTTTTAACGTAGTATTTATAGTTTAACCCACCTACCCATTTTCTTCAGAGGTGACTATGAGGCCTGGACATAAATAGTGGTCCCACCAACTGTGACCTTTCCCACCCGTCTGAGGGTCACAGTTCACCAGGGTCAAGATCTACATCGACTTTCACCTACGAGGATCCCAACGAGGCTGTGCGGAGTTTACAAGGAAATTGACCCCTCCTGTGTCAAAATAGAGGAAGTCATCGGATTGTGTAGAGATTTTCAGTCTCAGTATTCCAACTTGGCTCAACCTTTCTTTCTCTCATATTGTTTCAATAAGCTGTTAAAGAAAATTCAACAAATGCCTCCTGATTATTTTTATTATGTGTCAAATATTACTGTGCACGCCCATTTTGTACAAGAGCTGAAGAAGTGTAAGAAAATCACAGTGCCTAGCTTCATATCTCTATAAACTGCCTAAAGGAAAGTTATATAAATAAACCTTGGTTTTAATATATTCGCGTCACTGAACAGCAGATACTCTACAGTAAACGAATCAATTTCTTCAACTGACAAACATTTGTGTCAATGAGAAAGATCTGAAACACGCAATGCCTAATTTATTATTTTGCTTTATTTTTTCCTTTGAAGTCAGGAGATGTTTTATTCATGCTGAAACTTTCTCACAGGAATAAATTAAAACTGTCTTCATGCATTCTCTTTGGCTATCGGAGCACTCACTGTAAAAATGTTGTGTGATGTTTCTACAATGCTGGATGTGAAATACAGTCCCAGAGCTTCCTGGAATATTTTTGGGGCTGTAGAGTTTAGCATTTTAGCTTTTGGATGTGAGGAATAAAGATGAAACAAGAAGCAAAAACTATTGATCCATTTATGCTTTTATTATAATAAAATACATAAAGCATAAAAATATATATAAAACATATGTTAAAGTTAAACTACTGTATATTATAAAGTTCCCAAGTTATTTTCCATTTATTATTGCAACAAGTGTATTGCCACAGTGTAAGGCCACATTAACGCTTATCGCGACTTTTGCATCGAATTCATGAATAACAATCTGTCTATTGGCGTCTGAAAGCCTTGACCATGGATCTGTGTAGGTGGGGATATGGGCCTATGCCAGATCCAGTCCTTCAACCATATTTAAGCCCAAAATGCTGAAGTTTTCCTTTCATAGTTTATATTAAAGTATTTTACTGTAAGTTTTTCATAAATCCGAGTAAATAATGCTTCATGTAAATTCCAAACGTATTACTTGTAACATTTAATACTGCTCACACAAGGTGCAGAACTTCTGAATTAACAGAACATATAACAAACATTATTTAAATGAAACAAATACCCTGTAATTTTAAACAGTAATAATTTGATGGTTGAGCTCAGCCATCATTGCTTTTACCTTCCATTCACTGACTCACTGACAAGAGGTAAATACAGGTGTATTTTGGGCAACACTAGATCCATTCATGTTGGACTGAGGAAGATCGATGCTACAGTGACTTACTTGACGGGTATTACGAGATCGGCTAGGCTAGCTGGTTAGCATGTTAACATCAGTAGCTATCTGCAGCTCAATACATAGATGTCTTTACGAATGTTAACTACATTCTTCACATTCTGTTGATAATTTCATTCCAAGTTTTAAACTAAAAATACTGACACAAACCTTGTTATCATCTACCTCAACCCATACTAGATGGAGGAATGTTTTACCAGATGTTTTACCCTGATAACTCATAACTTGCTTTTGAACCAAAACCAATTAAACCCAAATAGTCATGGAGCTCTGGGTGAAAAGTCATGAACCATTCAGACCTCACTGCTGCAGTATAAGCCGGCTTTGGTCTGTTGAGTCACCTGAAGCTTTCCATAATCCTCCGCTTCTCGCTTTATTTCTCCTCAGGGGAAGGTTTCACCTCAGCCAGAGGTGACAGAGAGGAGGGACATGAAATGATCGGGAGGGAGGAGAAAGATGAGCCTCAGTGACATGAGAGATGTGTCGACTTCTTTGGAGTCCTTAAACGGGTCAAATCTTCCCATCTGCTGAGATGAAGAAACGCTTTCTTCTCCATCTCTTCCTTTCTCTTCCTGTTCTTGCTTTTGTCTTTCTGATTGTTTCCGCGATCTTCATCTATCTGCGCGATTCAGCCCCTCTGGAGTTTCAGAGTTTGTTTGCGTATAGAGAAATGCTAAAACAAAGAACCGAGGGGGGAAAAAGCAAAACAACAGATTGAGGAGGGAAGATAAAAGAAGACAGCACCCTAAGGAGATAATAAAAATATCTCACCTTACTCTCTCTTCCTCTCCCTCTGTGATAACACCCCTCTCTTCTTCTTTCCTTATTACGATCACTCCGAATGTAAGAAATGTCCTTCATAAAAAGCACTTTTTACTGAAGATAAGTCTTGTAACACTTAAAGTTACAACAGAAATGAGCAATAACATTCTCAGCCGACAGGCCAGTTAATTTACTTTCACTACCATATATTTAGATATACTGTAGATTTAAGACTAGATTTAAAACAAAACCAATGAATATTTCCTCTAATCCTCCGTCCTCTCCTTGACCACCTCTCTTCTAGAAAAAAAAGGAAGTGATATGTCATCTTGTCTCATTTCCCTTCTTTACTCTTTCACTTCTACACCCCCATCTCTACTTCCTTCCCACATCCTCTCGTTCTTATTTTGCCCTCCATCAGTCTGTCCTTCTGCTAGTTTACAGCACTGACAGTATATAGTTTTTAATGAGCAGTGAGATGTGGAGCAGAGATCACAGTGAGACAGGACGACACAGCCTGTCATCCAATTCCCATCACTCATCCATTATTCACACGCTGATTTTTATCTCTGGGATGAGGACTTTTATTTTGAAGTGATATTCAGTTTTCATGTCCCCAAGCAGCATATAGCTGCATTTATTTTGACAAAAGACATCTGTGTCTCTGCAGAAAGGAGATTTTTCCTGTACATTGAACAAGTTCATTGAGGCTAAAAGGGTTTGTAATTCTCCCAACCACAAGCAACCAGTTCATAGAACAACAAAGCAATACATAAATGCAATTTACTTTAACCTCTTAATGACCTTTTACTTTAAAGTTTTTTACATCTACAAAACTTTCCATGTGCGCATTAACTGAGCAGATGGCAAAGGTGGAAAGTAACTAAAAGTAACCACATTTACTCATACTGTTCTTACAGTAAGTACAGTTACTGAGGTACTGAGGTAATTGAATATTTCCGTTTTCTGCCACTTTATACCTCTAAACCAAGCTACACCTCAGAGGAAAATGTTGTACTTTTTATTCCAATACATTACTAGTTACTTTGCAGTTTCAGATTAATAATACAACATATGATGAAATGAATTGTGATTTACTATTATGAGATAGGATAAGACATTGCAGAAATGCTGTGATTGGTCAGCTGTGTGGAGGTGAGAGAGGCACCAGGATTTGAACTTCTCTGCCAAGCTTTCTTTTTTCATTCTTGACATAATTTCCTTTCATCTTTCTTTGAACAGACTGCCAGAAAATGGGCACCGTTTCCCCATATTTAAATGATATTGCATCTTCGCTCTCTTTCTGACAGCTGGCTTTTCACTGCGCCTTGCAATGTGGCTGTTCAGAACAACTATAAACAGTTTTTCTGTATAAGCTAGTTCTGATCAAGTGTAATCAACCCTTAAATCTGACTCTGGAGGAGTCTGACAAAATAATCTTCATCATATCATCAGGGTTATCTCGGTTTGGGCTTGGAGACAACAGAAAGCCTGTGAAATGTGACTTTTGAAAGATGTGGGCATCCTCCAATAAGAGTGGGTCTAAACAAAAATGCTAAACAGCTGCAATATTGAAATCGTAGGCTAGGACATTTTTAGTTTATGACTAATACTGGGGACAAAAAGTCTCTGTCTGACGAGTAAATATTAAGTAGTCCAATCCAATCTTATTCAGTCTTCTGATCAGGTATCTGATGCTTAGTAGCCTACCTAGTTATCAAGTAAACTGGCACCCTATGTGACCACAGAGACCACAGCTCAATAAATTGATGCTACAAAGCAAATAAACAGTAAGAAAGTAATTTAGCCTGCAAAACAAAATAAACTGCAGGCATGGATTGAACTGATGAACTCTGTGTTTCAGTATAGTCTCTTTATCCACGAGGGCACCAGGCTGCCTTTGTTTAAAACAAGAGATGACAGTGACAGTTCAAGTGTGGTGTGCAAAGCCAAATACCTTAGAAATAATAAGGGCACTGTCCTTTTTATTTCATTTGCCACCTCTGCTACGCAGCCTTCTCTCATCCCCGAGAGGAGATCTTGAGGGGATTCAATTGTTGTTGTTCTTTCAGTCTGCAAAAAATACCTTTAATGTGCCCCTGAGAAAAACCCTCGACCTCCGCCTGCGTCAGCAGAGCCACCCAGAGCCGCTCAGAGGCCATCCGTATGAGACTGTGGGTGCAGAGGGCAGCTCCCAGGACTTAGTGTGTTTATGTGTTTAACACGCGCTGCCCCTCACACTGATCCCCAAGACAGCTGCTGCAAAGAGCAATATCTTTTTTTGTTTGATTGATGGGAGATGTTTAATAATGAAAGATACAGAAATTGTATGAACTTCAGCCCATCTGATTTCACAGCTGACCCATTTTACACCATAAAATGCGATTAAAATGAAATTATTTATTAGCCCCTTTTCTTATGTAATAATTTATTTAAGGGCTCTTAATTCAAGGGAGCATTAAAAAAACATTATCCCCAACAATGCACTTGTTTTACCTGCTGAGTCACTTACTGTTTTCTAAAGAGCCCTAGATGTATACTGACAGAATGCTTTAATATACCCTAAATGTTTTCTCTCTCCTTCTTCAGGGGAATTTGGGGAGGTGTACAAAGGTCGCCTGAAGCCTGTTGGGAAAAAAGAAATTCCTGTGGCCATCAAGACCCTGAAGGTGGGCTACTCTGAGAGGCAGAGGAGGGACTTCCTGTCCGAGGCGTCAATCATGGGCCAGTTTGACCAACCGAACATCATCAGGCTGGAGGGCGTGGTCACCAAGAGCAGGCCCACGATGATCATCACAGAGTTCATGGAGAACGGAGCTCTTGACTCTTTTCTCAGGGTAAATAATATACACATAATGTGCACACACACGCATGCAGATGTAGCCATTTTAAAAAGCGCACTGCTGCACTTTATATAACATTCAAGTAAGGGTTATTTACAGTTTTATTATGGGGCAGATGCAGTGTAAGTGCAGGACTGTGTACTCTTACACTACAGTGATCCCAAACTCTGATACTAATACAGATATCTGGATTAAATATGAAGATGTCAGATATGTAATAATAGTAATAATTATAATAATATTAACAAGGACTTTCTGAATAAAATCAGACAATTAAAAATAATACACAAATAAAATGGACTGAAATACTCAACAATAGTACAACATAGTACTGCTGCCATGGAAATGTAGATGTTTAGATGCTTTACATGATTCTGAGCACTGCTAGGACTTCTCATTTGTGTTAAAAATTGAGTTTGACAGTTCATTCATTAATTTGAAAATAGCAGTTCACAAAACAATCTCAACTTAAAGCCCACTGAAAATTTGGCTTTAAAGCATTTCTCTACAAGATAAAATATTAATGACTAAATCAGCAATGATCAAATAAAAAGAAACTTCAACTTAAAACCAGTGAGAAAACCACAGAGGAGAAACAAGTCTCCATCACTCATAGTAAGAAGCTGATTGGAAAAATGTGTCTTCGGGGCCTTTAACATCCACTTACTCGCTTATTGTGGAGCTTTCAATCATATCACATGGTCCTTGTCTGATTGAGCCATGTGATAGGTCAAAAACTGAACAAGTTCATTACTGAGTCTTGAGTTAATTCTCCTAAGAACACAGTTTTTCAAGGTACTTGGCAGGTAGGTTGTTCCATTGCTTTTCTCTCAACATGTAATCCCACATCGACTCCATGATGCTGAGATCAGGGCTCTGTAGGGGTCAGACCATCTGTTGCAGGACTCCTTGTTCTTCTTGTCACTGAAGATAGTTCCTTATGACTCTGGCTGTGTGTTTGAGGTCGTTGTCAAGCTGCTGAATGAATTTGGCACTGATCAGATGATACTGTGCTACGGAAAAGAGTCTAAACGTCTAAAGTGCATAAAACTTTTGCACAGTACTGCGCAGGAACACTTAAGTTCAGTCCAAAGTCACAGATGGTTCAAACACATAAAGTATGAGAGTGAAGATGGAGTTTGGGAGTTTTCGGAGAGACACAAAGACAGAAACAACCTCCTGCTCTTCCTTTTCTCCTCTCTTTTTCCTTCCTGTGCTCCTTCCTCCTCATCCTGCCAGCCTGTCTGCCCGTCAGTCTGTCCGTCTCTTTGATCCTGCCCTCCTTTCGAGGCGCCTCTAAAAACAGAAAGAGAAACTCTTTGATGTTCAGTTCTCACAGCGTGACCCCTTTTGACTCAGAAATCATCCGCTGACTCATCCACGCACACACACACACACACAAACACAATGATCGATCTCGCCGGTGTTGCTGTCCTAGCGTGACCATCTTGCAGGCACAAGACCCAGAGGATCAATGCGTGTGTGTGTGTTTGTGTGCACCTAGAAGAAGGTTTTTGCCTGCAGAGGATTAGGCTAGAGGAGCATCAAAGGCGCGGTTTGATGCACAAAGTGAATTAAAAGACACACACACACCCACACACACACCTTCGACTGCAGCTATGTCAGTAGGGATGTCAGTGATGTTTAGAAGAGACAGAGACAGTCTGGCCCAAAGGTGAAAGAGTGAAATTGTGAAAAGGCAAATGTTTGTGGCTCATAATAACAACAGTTTTCCAGCTCCTCAAAATATGTGATTTTGTGTTTATTTTGAATATTCTGTTTGCTTGTACACATTTGTTTGTTTGTCGTTGTTTAAAAGAATACCAGGATGTTCTTAAGGTTCAGTATGGGAACTAGTTTGTATGCAGTGTCATTGGACCACATCTTGGGGCTAAAGACTTTACAGTAGTTCCAGACGGACACATTTAAAGATAGGTCAAATAGCCTGCTGTTATAACCTCCTCCTGGCTGTATCACACTGCCTCCATTACCTCTGTGAACTACCCAACTGTGTTCAGACACTGTTCACTGATCTTACAAGCTCTTTGTTTGAGGCATAATGTCTCCTTCACCCTAACCCATTCACCTACAGGCTCCTTTAGACTGATGATCATATAAGTTTACTGTATGTCACGCTGTTAGGGAGGGATGGGTCTGATATAATCCTGGTTCACAGTCTGTATCAGACTGGGCATGTATGGGCAAACAGAGGTGCCAAAGCATGTGTGTGTGTGTGTGTGTGTGTGTGTTTTCACGAATGTAATTCTTAAATGGCATTTGCAAAATTGGCTGGTGTATTCTGAGTCATTTCATGCCATATTCTGATTGGTTGGTTTGTAGACATGGGTTGTAAGCAGCAGTCACGCTGTGAGCACTTGATCCTAAATTTCTGACACTGACTGAATTTTGCCGCAGGCTGTCTCTGGTCACCACAGCTTCAAACTGGCTGTTGGTGGTTGTCTCTCAGTACGATCCAGGATGACTGTTTTGATGACCAAAAATGTTTCCATCTTTCTCGGGCAGCCAAAAATCGCACAATGTAAAAGGGTCTCAACACTAATTCATGATCAAGGATGATAAATAAAATTGATAATTTAATCATAAAAATTGTTAGTTGAAGTTGAAAGAATGACATCTCCTCAATATTGTGTTCAAAGTGTGTTTAAATATGGTTCTCCTTTCCCGTAATCACAATACATAACAATACAATACATAACATGTCCATGTAGACATGTAATATAAAACATAGACCACAGTCGCTACACCATCAGCTGAGTGGGGGGAAATATGTTGTAAAAATGTTTGTTATAGCTCCTGTCATGACATTTTCTGTGAAATGCTGACATATCTTTTCACACACTAGACTTTCTCATAATAACTGAAATGAAAAAAGTCTGATAACAGAAAATAAAAATAATCCTGTCACGGTTCATGGTTTTGCAGCAGAATGATGGGCAGTTCCCAGTGATCCAGCTGGTTGGTATGCTGAGGGGCATCGCATCTGGAATGAGGTATACACACACACACATGCTCACACACACACACACGTATAGATACTCTTGTGACAGAAATCCATTGCATTATAAAGATGGAGAACAAACTTTTCTAGATTGTTCAGATATTGCTATGAGAGGTTAGATTTCTTTGTCACAATACCAATTCTGTCATACTGAGACTTCATGTGAAGATATCCAATACTGTCTGGTCATGTCTTGTAACCAATCAGACAACAGCAGCCTGCGATGTGCTGCCTCCACATCCTGTAAACGCTGCTCTCTCACACACACACACACTCATGTAAATACACGAGAGAAACACAAGCTCTCTTTATTCAAGTTAACAGCACCACAACTTGTTGGCTTGGCAGCTTGAAACTCTCTCTCACACACACACACACACACACACACACACACACATGGTAGATCCTATCTGTATTTTATTGCAGCAGGTATCTGGCTGTGATAACACACAAGCACGTTCTTGTAGGTACACTAACATTAAATCCCATTTCTGTTCTGTTGGAGGGAGCTGGCAGTGATAACGCACACACACTAAATCCCATTACCGTTTTTTAGTAGCCCAGGTAGCTGGCAACAGATAACACACACACACACACATTAACACAATAAATCCTGTTGATGCTACAGGTACCTGGCGGAGATGAGTTATGTTCACCGGGACCTGGCAGCTCGGAACATCTTGGTGAACAGTAACCTGGTGTGTAAGGTGTCTGACTTTGGCTTATCACGATATCTGGAGGAGGACACTTCTGACCCCACCTACACCAGCTCACTGGTAAGGACACACACACACACTGAACAGCCAAGCACAAATATTCAGGAGGACACACAAATGCTGCAGTCCTACTGTGGCCAAAAGATGGCAAACTGCCTGCTCGTTGCCATGGTAATTTTAATAACCAGGGGGCTGGACTGTTCATTAAAACAACACTAAAAGTCTACAGCCATGCTAGCAGCCATGTGAAGCTGTAATGCCTGCTACTCATTAGAAAATGAAATTGTTGAATGGATGAAAAATTGATAACTTTGTAAATGTTAGATCCTTAAAACTAGTGGGACAGTAAATGCAGAAGTTTGTCCTGTGGGTGGTAGTGTAAGACATATCTCGCTCAGATTGCCAGATTCAGTTCTTCATTTTCAGACTCACCTTTTATCATGTACTTAGACTCACTTGGGCTTCAAGCTGAATGCCAATGTTAGCATGTTAGCATATGTACAGTAGGGGACATTAATCTTTACATTACACGTGATGATGAAGACCCACTGGAAGCAAACAAATTTTGCAACACCATATATTCCACTTTTAACCCATCCCTCTTTTCACGCCACTGGTCAATCCTGTATCACCTGCTGCCCCACACCACATGAATGAACAATCCCTTCATACCCCATGGACAGTTAGTTGAGCCATCCTTCAGTCAGTCATTCAGTCATTAGTTTTAGAGATACGCTGTCATGAAGTTGAAGGTCAATATATCACTGCACAGCCTTCCCGGTAGTAATAGTAATAGTAATATAGTAATATCAGAGACCACTGGCTGAAGGTTTTTTCCCTGAAATACCAGAGCATTTTAGTCCAAATCTGTTTGGCTCATTTCAGCACTAACTGCTTAACATTTTCCTCAGTGGTTGCCATTTCTGTTTGCATTTACTAGTGAGTTTTACCAAGCTACAGTAGGCTGCAATCTGTTACCTGAATGGCCTGGCTGTGCGTCATTTAGTTAACACTCAGCCAGTCAGAAGAGAGGCTCAGAGACACACAAAATGCCCTGTTCTTGCTAGAGCTCCGGAGAAGAGAGATGTAAAATGAAATTGAGATGGTTTTTGGTACTTAAATCCACAAATATATCTTCTTGTGGATTTTCAAAACTGTAAAAGAGTGTAAAATATAGAACCTTTAAATGTTGAGTAAGTGGACAGTTTGAACTCGGGCTAGCACTGTATGAAAAGTCAGAGGACCATTGTAGTCATTAAAGGGGCCAATATTCTCCATCAGACCAGCTTGTCAGATGGTTGAATAGCTTTGAAAACCTCCTCCCCCTGCACTCTTCTGATGACGAATAGGAGGGGGGCTGTGTCAGACAAATTCTGTAATTTTCCAAAACCGACAATTCAACATTCACACCCACTTCACACCTTGATTGTCCAGCTGCGTGGTGGTGAGAAAGGAGTCAGGGTTTGAACTACTCTTTCTCTCTCTCTCTCTCTCTCTGTCTTTCTCTTTTCATTGTTGACCCAAATATTTCACATTAGATGCATCTCTCTCTGACAGCTGCCCTTCAAAATTCTGATCTAGTATAACCTTACCCTTACAATAGGATGTCTAGGCCAAATTTAATGGAAATCCATTCAGTTGTTGTTGAGATATTTCACTTTGGACAAAAGTGTTGGATCATAGAGCCGCTTGGCCAAAAATGCAGTCTGTGAGGGGGCATGGTGTGACTGCTCATAAGCATTTCCTTTAATTTAAAGTGTAAAAGATTATAGTTTACAGAGGTGATATATTCCTGTGAGAATGAGGCCCAGCCAAATCAATATGTAGCAATATTTTCCATTCTTATGGACTCCAGAATATTTTAGTCACTGCTTTGTCTTCATTAGAAACGAGAAGCAAAAACGTATATGTTCAGTATGCATGAGGAACAGATGTATGTTATCCATCTTTCTACATTATCAAACATCTGCTTTGTCTTCTCTCTTTATATATATAAATAAACATTTTAAGAAAAATCAGGCATATGCAGCGTTATCTTTAAGTACATCTTTTTCCCCCTGAAACAATGACTTTTTACAATGTGAATGCTGCAGGTGACTCATGGTCACAGACCGTTGTGTACACATAGGATTGTGAGGAGCATTACATTAATAGTCAGTCCTCATCTTTGTATTTATGACATACTATGGCAGACATATGGGCTGCCTTTAGCCTTTGTTTAGTACTGTGTGATGAATGTATAAGCATATATATCAAGGGTGGAGTTATAAAGCAAAATCATAATTTATCCTTCTCTCTCTTCTCCTCTTTCCTCTTTCTTTCTCGCAGGGTGGTAAAATCCCAGTGCGGTGGACAGCTCCGGAGGCAATCGCCTACAGGAAGTTCACGTCGGCGTCAGATGTCTGGAGCTATGGGATCGTCACCTGGGAGGTGATGTCATACGGAGAGAGGCCTTACTGGGACATGAGCAACCAAGATGTAAGTCACCACCTGCGTGTGTGTGTCTGTGTGTGTGTGACAGAGATAAAGAAAGCGAGAGAGTCTGTCTCTTGTTGCCTCGTGTTCTCATTGATGTCTGTGACTGTATAAGACTCTGTACGTTTACCCATTTTTTCAGTCGCACACAGCCTTTGTAGAATGTGTGTGGGGGGGTTTGGGTTGGGGGTGTGATTGTTTGTTTCCTTTGCCGTCTCTCACAGCAGGGGTTTCTGCATGTCGAGGAAAACACACAGAAAATGAGGACATCAATTTAAGTGTCACAGAAATGTTTGTTCCCTGAACATCAGACCAGAAGACATCAGAATTTTGTTTTCCGGCTGATCTCTTCTTCAGGGAATATTATATTGTTTTGACAACTATATTCCAATTACCTGTACAGTATGATCAATTTGCTGCAGCATTTATATACCTTTTTATGTCATGTCAGCATCACATTGATGCTATTAAATGCTTTGAAAATAATTTTTATACATTATTCAGACTGGAAATGATGAGCAGTTTTCAGAAGAAGTGCACAATTCTCTGCTATTATTGTCTTAACATAACATAAACACCACTCTCATCCTTTCCTTAGGCTGAGTATTCAATTTTAGTGTTTAAACATAAAGGGGATCACGTAGAGTACATGAAAAAGGAGGTTCCAGTAGATCGGATTGCTGACTTTTTTATTTTTAGGTTTCTATTCCGAGAAGAAATGTGATACACAGATTATAGTTAGTTTTGGCACTAAACCCCACTTCAAAGCGCTGAGGCTCCAAATCCCAGTTCTTGCTTTCTGAAACTATATATCTAATGGCTCTGACACAGAGTGGCCTGGGAATTTTACAAGCTTCCAGTTTGTCTTGAGTTTAAACTTAAAAATGAATTTTGTTGCTGCAGAAAATTTGCCAAAGCACCACTGAGTGACTTCAGTTGTGTTTATCACTGAGAAAATATTCTTAATCAAAGCTCTCTTAGGAAGTATTTAGAGTTGTTGTCTTATTTCTCCCAGTCAGACCACATTTTCAGACTCCAGCTCCACTCCAGCAATGTTTAACATGCTTTAGACCTCATTAACTGGTTAGCTGTCCCACTGATGAGGAGTTAATCAGTAGTGAAATCCCCTTCCAACTGGAAGACAGAAATACATTTTCAGCTAATGAACGTAAATCAATCCCTCATTTTTGTCTGCAAAGGACCATTTCCCTGTCTAGCATTTACATCACCTCAGCCATCTCTTTCCCCTTATTTCACACTTTTCCCCATCTCTTACCTCCCTCCTGCTGTCTCTCCTCATCTCCTCCCTTGCAGCCTCACCCCTCATTCCCCCGCGGTTGCTCCCGAGCAATAGAAGCAGCCTATGCAGCAGTAATGACAGAGAGTCTGTATAATGACAGTGACAGTTTTCTAATGGCACAGACAGTGTATAATGATGGAGAAAGTGTGTGTTACTACTATAGCTAACGAGGGTCTGTTGGGGCATTAACTATGCATGAACCTCACACCCTAAACTCGCACATACTCTACACACACCTAAACCACACACATGCAAGCAGGCGCTCATAAAGGCACACACACATGCAATTTCAAAGAACACGGAACGGTGAAATTGTCAGCGGAGTCGCCACAGGTGCTGTGTTCGACATGAATTAATCATGAAAGAGACCTGTGATGTTTCACTACACTCGCTGCTATTGTGATTGACAGCGGTGCTTAGAGAGAATTTATGTGGCACAAAGCCTGAGAAGTGTGTCGGGGTCAAGTAGAGTTCATTCAGTGAGCAGACAAATCCCCGGCATTGCATTTACAGTAGTAGAAGCGCAGCAATTCCCTTAGCTTACAGTTATATAGGCTTACACATACATTGACTCGGTCTTGTAAGTTTAAAATCGACGAGAAATGGTGAAAAAAAAACATGTTGGGTTTTTTATTTCAAAGAATTTTATGGCACTTCACCTTTCTTAAAGGCACAATCCCTCATTAAAATGTGAACAAAAACAAAGCCGTAGCACCAAAACAAAAAACATAGAACACAGTGCATTTGGACTCCAAATCTGGCAGAGAAGGTGGAACAAGGTTTAGGTCACTGATCAATGCAAGGAGAGGTAGACAAGTCCAGGGGGGGTAAATGCAGGCTGGCAAAAGTCCAAAAACAGGCAGAGGTCATAAACCGAGGTAGGCGGGATAACAAGACAAGAGGCTGGAACGCTTTGGCAGGAAGACGTGATAGAAAATCTGGCAGTACTGAGGCTACAGAGCAGGTAAACAAGGGAAGATAATGAGGGAATGAGGAGCAGGTGGATGTGAAGGTCAGGTGATGAGGGAATGGCAAAGTCAGCTAATTAAAATTTTCGTACTGATAATCAATTTAAAGTATAATTACTATTTTTAAGCAAAGATGCCAAAAATGTGATTGTTCCATGTTTACAGATGTGAGAATTTGCTGCTTTTCTTTGTTTTTCGTTATAGTAAATTAAATATTTGGGGCTTTGTTGGTTGGACAAAGGTGTTTTATAGATCAAATGATTGATCAGTGATGAAAATGATTGTTAGTTGCAGCCCCAAATCATTTTTGTCACTTTCCAAGCAGACATTCCAAACACTCTCTGGCTCCAACTCCTCAAATGTCAGGATTGATGCATTTCTTTGTCATAAATGATAGTAAACTGAATATCTTTGGGTTTTGGACTGTTGCTCAATTAAAATAATCAATTTGAGAACAAAAGCTTGGGCTGTGGGTAGTGCAGGCATTTTTTTCACTATTTTCTGACATTTAATAGACAAAACAATTAATCAGTTAATGGAGAAAATAATCAACAAGTAATTGAAAATAATCAGTCAATCAAAAACAGTTTCAGCCCTAATTCAAAGAAATAGTTCAACATGTTTATTAGTTCACTTTCTTCTCTGTAAGAAAGCAAATAAGTGAGTTTCCCACTGTGGTTTAAGTAGTATTTTTCCATGAACATCATAAGCATAGTACTGGATCCAGCCATCATCGAGATACAAGCCAGAGACTTTAGACTTATTGTTTTCTGGTGCTCAAAGGAGTTTAATTATATGAGTCTGTCATTTCCATCACGATTGTTTGAAACCTCCACAGAAGGCTTATTTGTCATTGACCATATCTATCTGGAACATCTGTAAGTATCTGTAATTTGTATAACCAAAAAGTTATTGTGTTGAGTCTCTAAAGATTAAAGTAAATAAAGATTGTAGTAGTAGATGATATGTGATGTGTGAAAAAGTTTATAAATTGATTGAAGATATTGTCTGAAATCTTTTACAAATACAGAACAAGTTAGGCTCTGCTATTTCAGCCATCAGGCCACATCACAACATGAACTTTAAACATTACTACAATCAGTTGGAGTTTGGGGGACATTAAAAAAAACTTATATTCACTTATTTTCCTGGCACAGAGGGCAGAATAATTGGATACAATTATCTCTGAACTTGATATTTTCTTTCTTTGATTATTTCGTAGGGCAGCAAGGCAGTTAGTTACTCTCTCAGTCAAAGGGGTTTTTGAATTCTGTGATGTTCGGGATAATTATATTCTGCACCCATAGGTATCCTGGCGTATTTAGCACTATATCTCTGCAATACAGAATTCGTGCCTAGAAGTTTTCACAGGAAAATCTCAAAAGATCTTTATCGTCCTCAGTACCTGCGCTGGTATAATGAAATCAGAAGCCTCTCTGTGTAAAACTACCTGCCTCGACTTCAGAGGCTGCAGCAGGCGTCACTGCCGCTTAGCGATAAATATCTGGATATACTGAGTGACTGCACGCTGTGTCAGGATGAAGCTCTCAAATGAACATTGAATCCTCTTAACTAATCCAAGTTTTCTTCTTTTTTTTCTGTGGTTTTAAATAAAGCTGAATGAGGCAAGATTCTACTGTTAAAAAAATACACCCGTCTTATCAGCCAAAATCTCCAAGGAGCTATAACAGTCCTTACTGTAGTCTCGTCTGCCTGCAGGAAGTGACAAATCAAAACTTAAGAGCAAAATATAAAGTGTCCCCTGCACAGCAGCGAGAGAGCTGGACTCAACGTTGGATGTTTTTTCCCGTATTTCATTCCTTTGATATCCTGAGCATCACAGACCAGCACCATGCTGTGTGCAATTTACTGATGTCATATCACAAGATTAAATTTCTTTCAAAATGTTTTCTCCCCTCTGTCATTTATATCTTCCATTTCCCCTACTGGAGAGTGGGCCCATTTAAAAACACAGAACAAGAACTTTTTCTGCTGTCTCTTGGTATTTGTCAAATTTATGTCAAAAACAAGGATTTTTGTATATTTATATACCAAAGTCCCACATCTTTATCTTTTTTGGTGAAACATGAAAATATTTTTGTATAACTCCTCCAGCACTCAGCGATATATACATAAACCTTAACTAATCTAGTGTGATTTTGGGTAAGAAGCTAATCCCCTCAGTTATATAAAACCACACTTTGTACACAACGTCACAGTAGCTACTGTAGCAGAGCAACATCATGGGTCTGAGATACTTATTTGGCAATCATGCTGCAAAAACTTTACATTACAAAAGCAGTCTGAGTGGTTTGAATTTATTCATTTCTCCCTCTTTCTTTGCCTCCTGATCTAACAACGGGGGTGATGGAGGTGTGGGTGGAGGCACACAGCCCTTTACAATTAAATAGAGGATTGCATTCAGCCGTGCTTCCCCACAGACTCACTCACACACTAAGTAATGGCCGCTTTAACGTGATCAAATCCTTCATCATTTGAGCAAATCCCTCTAGAAATTATACCTCACCTGCATATTTCAAATCAATTTATAGCATGTCACATAATGGAAGAAGTTGTAAGAACAGAAAAAGTTGTAAGACATTTTCTGCCTCTCAAATTGGATACTTCACTTAGCACTCTTACATGTAGTGCACTCTTTACACAGCATACTCGTAGTGTAGTGTGGGAGTTTCGACAGGGTAATGTTGCCTCAAATCAAATACAACCATTGTGCACTTATGGAAAATGACGATCGCAACATGTGACTGCAACTATTGTACCACCCCTGTACTTATAGCACACTCCATGCCTCCATACTTGTTGGTATGACCACACGTACGCACTCAAAATAGCATCAAAACAGCAAACATCAATGATTTTTCAATATTTTGTAACACTTGATATCCACTTGTCTTTTCCTTCATCATTGTCCCATTTTCCTCTCTCCAACTGTGCCCCAGGTGATAAACGCCATAGAGCAGGATTTCAGGCTGCCAGCTCCGATGGACTGCCCAGTAGTGCTGCACCAGCTGATGCTGGACTGCTGGCAGAAAGACAGGAACGCTCGGCCAAAGTTCCCTGATATTGTCAGCATGTTGGACAAAATGATACGCAACCCTGCATCTCTCAAAGCCGGCACCAACAACGTGGCCCCTGGGTGAGCAGAGATACAAACTCATTTACATACACAAACACACTCTTCCTATCTCATCTCTCTGTTTCTGTGATACAGTATTTTTTCTAATCTCTCTATCTATATTCACTTGCAGTCCTTCCCATCATCCCTTGTTAGACCGTGGAGCTCCGGACCTGAGCAGGGTGAGCTCAGTGGAAGACTGGCTGGCTGCTCTGAAGATGACCCAATATCGAGACTCCTTCCTGGGCTCTGGTTTCACCTCTTTGCCGCTCGTCACACAAATCACAGCAGAGTAGGTCCTATCCATTAAACCTCCTCTCTCTTTTTGTCTGTCTGCCTCCCTCTGCCTGCGTCTCACACTGCTCACCTGCCAAGTCGGCATCTTGTTAGTTGGATGACTGGCAGGGCAGCTGGTTGGCGGCTGACTGCTGGTCCATGTGCATGCCTGTCTGTCTCTCTCAACAATCTCCATGGCTTACTTACTTCCATCCCTTCCTTTTTTTATCGTGGTATAAAATGCTGTGAGCGCCATTACTGAACCTCAAGATATCACTGTCAAATAAATGGTGACTGTCCTTACCCTGTGCGCAGATTACACTACTATCTTCTAAGTGGTATCAGCAGCAAGTTTCTGCCTCTTAAAAGGAAGTTTTTCCTTGCCACTGTTGCCTAGTGCTTGCTCATGGTGGGAACTGTTGGGTCTCTCTCTGTAATTACAATAATCTAAAGAGTAAGGTCTAGACCTGCTCTTTATGAAAAATGCCTTGAGATAACTTCTGTTGTTATTCGGTGCTATATAAATAAAATGAATTGAACAGAATTGAATTGAAACAGTTTTGGTGCTACTTAAAGCTAGGCCCATATTTCCAACAGTCTCTGGCTTTCATGTACCTCTTCTCCATAATTGGCATACCTTGTGTTTCTGCTTGTGGTTTGTTGTCTTTTGCACTGTTTTCCTGCTAAAAACGATCATGTTAGAAGTGTGTTTTTCCATAATGTTTACTTCCCAATACCATCTGCCCCTGCGAAATTCTGGATGTTTTAGTTTTGTTTACTTAGTAATGAATGTACTATAGATTTTCAGTTTGTCAATAGCTATTTTAGGAATCACTTGATCACTCTTTCTCCTGCTTAAACAAGCCTGTAATGGAGGCAAATGTTGTTGCAGAGTGTGGTTTAGTTCTGCCGGGCAGCTGCTGGACACAAAATGAGCCTTTAGCCCTGACCTCCAAACTCTTCAGTCAATGAGTAGTCCACCAGGGGTTCCTGCCATTACCTTTGACCAAGGCACCAGCATCAGACTTGGAGCTGTTCCCAGTGCTCTACACTGTGACTGCCCACTGCTCCTAAATAGTTGGAATGGGTCAAATGTAGAGGATGAATTCCCCCACAGGGATTAATTAAGTATGTGTGGACAGCAGATAAGAGGGGTATGAGCCAGTGAAATATATTTAAGACACTTACTAGGGGAAAATTGGATGGGAAACTAACCAGAACTCACTTTTCTTGGGCTTTTTAACTGTTCACTTTGCAACACAGATTCATGGTGGTATGTCTGTTAAATCATACCCTGAAATTCCAGCCATGCTTTATTGTTTGCTGGGAATGGAGAAAAATTGCTGTATCAGATCAATAAAATAGAATTAAGGATGTACTTGCAAAGTATATTTTTAAATTAAAAGAGGCTAAAACCTGGGAGAGAATTATATGAGATGAATATTTTTTCTGTCTGAGAATGATTACTTAAACATAGTCCACTTTGTCATCACTTAATCAAAGCAGTCATTAACAGCTCTTTCTTATATACACTGCATGTTCAAGCTCTTCTAAGTTAGAACACTGGTACCTTTTTTTATTCTGTTTCTAGCACTGCTTATGATTAATGTGTTGATGATATATTGGTGTTGAAATCCTACACATAACACCTTTTATAACAGTTGTGTTAATATGACATTTTTCATATCTGTTTTTGTTTCCATGTTTCCCCAGAGATCTTCAGAGAATCGGAGTGTCTCTCGCCGGACACCAGAAGAAAATCCTGACCAGTGTTCAGTCCATGAGGCACCATGTTGATGACCAGTCTCCTACTGAATCTGTGTAACCACACAGAGGGGTGATGCAGTATGAAATATTTTGACCAGTGTACAGTCTGTGAAGGAGCAGGCTGTCATCTTTACACTTCTTGTTTTACCCTCTTACACTTCAGTTTGCTGCTCCCGGAGATCTCAACCATTTTACATGTTTTTAAACAATGGCCAAATTGTGGCCATTTGTGTGTCTGCATGGCCAGATCTCTTCTTTAGTCATTGGACAGACTTCTCTCATGCCATTTGGCTTCCAAAATTAAGTTAAATCCACTGGGCTGTGCAAGAGCCAGTGACTGAGAACAAAAAAAATAAAAAAAGTATCTGGACCTTACTGTGTTGGGGGGCTACAGTCATAAATCCCCATCCCCTCTTTCGCAAAATCTGCAAGATAACTGCAGATTTCAGTGATGGAAGTCAGACCATTTCATCCCAGCTTGACTGTTTGATTCAAGGACGACGTGGCCTGGTTTTTATGTAAGGATAAATCACGCAAAGATACTACTGTGAAGTCTGGGTGAGCAGACATTTATATGACGGGACACAAAACTGGACCAAAAGCCTGACAAACGGTCTGCGAGGCAGTGTTTCTTGACACCACACAGGACCCACAGCAGGGCCAGTGTGTTTTGTTGAAAAATGGCCACTAATTGAATCCAGACAAGAGCCAACAGTTAAATGTCACGTTTTTGAATCTATCTTCATATTGAAGAGTCTGTACATATTATAACATGGGATATTTATTTCCTATATGCTCATTTGCTTTGACAACAGCATCGGACAGTTAATTGTCACTGGAGTATTTGTGAGTTCTCTATGATTATCTTCCTCTGCCTGACTCATCGCTGGAGCAAACTTTGAAGTGCTGTGGACTGCGGACAAAAAAAAAAGAAAAAAAAGAAAATAGGTTTCGTAGTGTTATTTTTTGTACTTTCCATCCAGCTATGAAAAGATAAACTCTTCCCATGCAGAGAGCCAGTGAGGCCTGTCCTAGTTAAAATACTTAATTCAGAGGGAACTCATTGTGGATGATGTTTTATAATCAGCGCTAATGCACTCTGAGTAAAGCCAATTATGGATCAGAAAACGGCAACAAAATCAGATAAAGAAATATTTTACCATAGCAGTGCAACAGCTTACTTCCCAAGCTAGGAAGGAAGGCAACTGCACATTTGGAGGAATAGAAGAAGCAAGGGAGGAACAGCTTAAGAGACTGTGGGTATTGAGTCATTACCAGCTGCTGAGACGCACCTGTTGTGAAACGCACCGCAGTGGCCAGGGAATCTCAAAAGACAGAAAAAGGTATTCTCATCCAACGTTCTTGTGATTTGGCTGCAAACCCTAAAGCTGACTGCCAGTCGAGCATTAATGCAGCACATGAGCAAACCAGAAATCCAATGTTCGTGGTCTGTCCACGCACGAAACAAATCTCATTTCAGTCAGAACTGTATGGCTGCTGTCCAGATGGTAATCATCACTCCACGGCAGACAGGCAGACAGGCAGGGTCCTTTGTATTATTTCTTTTTTTATTTATTTATTTTTTTTGATTCAATGGCTGCCGGACATGTCATTGTTGTCAGAGTCTGTTTTGACAGTCACATTTCCCAACTGACATCACTGATTAATACTGTTTTGTCAGTTTGCAGATGAAATGACATGAAGTGACCTATACACATTCTCATCTGTGGATGGCAACCTTTTCATTGTCGCGCCTCACGCAAAACACATTTACAGCCAACAAAGATTGATTCCTCAGACATGTCAGAGCAAAGATATAACACGGAAAGATAGTAAAACACAAAATGCTGGGGGTCAAGAAGGAAATTGTTGGGTTGTTTATCATGTTTTGATACATAAATGAGATGTTTGACTCACTAGTCTCCACAGAATATATCACGAAGGCCTGATCTCTCTGTGGGGCACACTGGTGGAGAAGCTCTGGGAGATCTCTTTTATCTCAGCGCTGAGCAGATTACCAGCTGTGAAACAACAGCCCAAACCGCTGGTCATGCGTGTGCACCCGTATCCTGAGGATTACCGGTCTGTAGTGCTGATTGGATGTCATGATTTTATTTGTCATCCGCTGCGAGCTGTGCTCACAATGACAGAAGTGACAGTGTTTAGTTGTCTGCTTTCAACACGACGTGTCCTGCAGAACGATGTGTTTGTGTTTGTCTCGCACCGCTGATCTCCACTGCTGGGACACCCCAAAGTCTTTTATTTATGAAAGTTGTGACATTGAGAGGTCCGTGACTATTTTAAACCTCCAACATATTTCAGTTTCCACTTTTCGACAAAACTCTGCTCCTCCGCGGCGACCGGAATTGCATTTGTTGCCCGGCAACAATAGCTTATTGAACATTTTATCAGAAAGTATTGAGATCAACTGGGAGTGAGTCAGTGGTTCAGAGGCATAATTCGTTGTAAATAGATGCCTCTGGAAAAACAGTTTCAGTGCTGGCTCGAGGGTTTAATAAAGAGTGAGCTGACTCGTGTGTCTAAAAGCTCATATTAAACGCCACCTTAAAAAATGTCATGCAGAGGAAATGAAAGCTATCAACACAGGCAGGTATCTTAATACATTATATAACATCTGCAGCTGAGTGTGATGTGTCTATTCTTTGCTTCATATTTTTTTCTTCTGGTATTTAACAAGGTTAGATGTGAGTTTTCAGAGACATTTCACATGTTACCGTGTCAGTGTTCGTGAAAAGGTGATGAAGGCATACAGTAAATGATGTACAGCACTTCCTGGTTTGAGCACAAATATTCACCACAGAGACGGTATCTCAGGAACACAACAGTTGTGAGTGTTGTCCACACTGCTGCATTGGTAAATCCCGCACTATGTAGAAAGTTTAATCCAAGATGAAGTGCGTTCATGGAGAAAACTGTTTTTGATGTTTTCTGAAGTGCTTATTAAAAGTTAAATCCACACTAAATCCAGCCCCTTAAAGAGGGAAACATCTTACTAAAACCTCTGCAAGTTCTCTATTTGTGTATGTGACCATGTTTCTTAAACAAGAAAATGGAGAGATCCAGTTTTAGGTGATGAAGAGTAGAGAGTTTATACACTATCTGATTATATCTTTGCTGAATGTCTGGTCATGTCTTCTAGTTCAAGGATAAAGTAAGTTTTTAATCCTTGTCATTGAAAGTTTAGCCACTGAGGTTTTTAAATGTTGCCCATTTTTCTTTTTGTCTCTTTTTTTATGAAGGATTTAACATTGAAAAATACAACTCACCAAGCATCCGATGACATTTTTGGCGTTATTTACTATTTTGTACTCATGAACAGCATTTTATGACCCAAACTGAGCAAAACTATTGAAATGTGATTGTACTTTTTTTTTTTTAAAGATAACTTGTTAACCTTAGAAAATAGCTGCGTTCCAAGGTTACACAACAAATTTAAACTCAGACGATGTTGAGTATAGATTGAGCACTGCCTTCACACTGGAAAAGGGATAAAATTCAGTACACCCAGAAAGTTTGAAACAACCTTTATATTTGAGTTTGCTGTCAGTAGCCATTTTCCCACAAGGAAATGCACAAAGGAAATTGAGGAGCTGTTCAGTTTTATTGACATGCATCAGTGCCAGTTGAAGATACCCTGCAGAGTTCTCTTATAAACTGTTTACATTCAGTGTTTATCACCAAAACAGATTGAATGCATCCTTGAGGAAGAAGTGTTGACTGTATTCCCTTCCTCATAAATAGTCATTTTTGTAAACATTTTAAAAGTTGCATTGTTTACACTGATAATTATTAGATAGCAGTCCTCTTCTCTGTCATACTGAATGAACATATCTTTTGGACCAACTCTTTTTTTGAATTTCGATTCGTACTGGGTTTACACTGGTGTGTACCTCCAGGACAGTCATATCCTCGCATCGTGGGTCCAACACTGATAAAGGCTCTCGCCCTCTACATTTACATGTTACCAATCTAGCTGCCAGCCATCCAAATGAAAGCATCACAATCTTAAATCATGTAACAAACTCACTTTGAGTTCTGTGTGACAAACTTTATCTTGCTTAAAGCAGTTAAGGTGGTGACTGACGTTATGTTTTTCCTGATGATACCAGCTCTCGAACACACTCACTGTTCCTCTATATTTTCTGTAGATGCCAAGCTGCAGCCTGTATGCCAAAAAATACTGAAGAGGCCACTTTGGGTCTGGCCAGATTTGTTCATTTACCAGACTCAGACAGTAGAATCAGTGCTTGTTAGCCTGTGGATGTTTTTTCCTGCCACCTGCAAAATTTGGTTGAGTCACACTGCTTTTAGAGCCTGTTAGTGGTAATAACTGTTTTTCATATTGACTGGTTCAAGCAAGAAATGTCACTCTTGGACTTCCTGACACTAAGTCCCCACCTTTGCTGGTGCATTGCTGTGTTTCTTAGTGAGTTACCGCACCATTGGCAGGAGTGTATACTGCATCACCCACATGCATGTGTCTTTCCATGTGCAGAAAAAAGGCGAGCCTCTCATAAAAACATAAGTCCATAGTGAAAAAACTCCACAGGGTGTAGTATATGGAATGGATACTGTTTTAAGTTGGATTTCCTCTTTAAAGGAGAGATCCTCCCTTGATTATCATTTAGATTTCTCTACATGTAATACTTGTTGTGTTGGGTTTTACTTTTGGGAAACTTGCTGCTCTCAAAAAAGGCCACCGTGTCTGTGACCACAGCCCACCTCCTTTGTAAAAACTCGCCATTTCATGCAGCTCAAATGTATTCTGGTCTGCTGGGATTACTGCCGATGGAGACGACTATGATGAATTTCTCTCCAGTCATTGTTGAATGGCAGTAAAAACGGCACCTGCAGACAAAAGGCACTGACACCAAAACCTGACATTTACAGCAGATGTTTTAGATAGAAAACTCCATTCAGACTCCACTGTAACTGTGCTGGAAATGTATGAACATGATGTCACATTATGTTTGGCCAATTAAGCACAGAAATAGGACAAATGGACCACTAAACAACAAAATAGGGCTGAAAATGCAAGGTGCATCACTAGAAGCTCCTCCGAGTGCTTTAGGGTGGATTTATCTTTTAATTGCAGTTATTTTCTGGAAGCTGGACCAACTCCTGTTTTCTCCTCTCCTGTTGCTCTGGTGTAATAGATACTGTAGGGGAGGCTGGAGATGAGAGAAGACGAGTTATGAAGAGAGGGAAAAAGTGAAAGGGAATAGGTAATAGAGGGAGAAAGAGGAGACGGGAAGGATAACAGAAGAAGAGAGAAGATGGGGGTGGGGGCGCGAGAGGCAAAGCTCGTCGTGTTTGAATAAAAATGAGGCTGGGAGTGGAGAGATTACTCTTTCTCTTTTTGTCTCTTTCTCTCTCTCCCCGCTCTACCCGGCTGTCCTCTTTCTTCTTCTAATGCCCACAACCTCTCTGCTTCCAGTCTGCATTTCTGCAGTCTCTGTTGACAGTTTAAAGGCAAGCAAGTCGAGCAATCTTTCTGTTTTAGATGCACTATTTTCACAAACATTTTGGATGTATTGGCAAGTTTCACTTTCACACAAAAAGAGAAAACTGCAGTGTTTTGTTGGTGTTTTTCAGGAGAATGTTTATCCCAAAACGGTTAAAGCAACAGTCTTCTCTACTTTAAATGTTGTTATTTGACCTGCTGACCTTTGTGTTCAGTCATTCACAGTGTTTTGTCAAACTAACCAGACCTTCATGTCAACTTCTTTTATTTCCTATTACTTGCCAATGTCAGTCCACCACTTTGGTCCAGACTGAAATTTCACAAGAACCACTTGATCGATTGCCTTGAAAATTTGTACAGAGATTTTTTGGTCCCGAAAAGATAAAGCCTACTGCTTTTGATGAGTCCTAAGACTTTCTCTCCAGTGCCACCATGAGGCTGACATTTTAGTTTTTAAGTGAAATGTCTCAATAACTACTGGATGGATTGTCAAAGACATTCTTGTTCCCATCAGGGTATGTCAAGTCAAAATTTCAATCTGTCCAACACTCATCTGGTTCATGAAAAATACCTGAAAAACTAATGTCATTCTCATCAGCCAGAGCTAATTAGCAAATGCTAGCACACTAACACGCTAAACTAAGATGGCGAACATGGTAAACATAATACCTGCTAAACGTCAGCAGGTTAACATTGTCATTTTGAGTAGCATTTAGCTCAAAACACAGCTCTGCCAAAGTACAGTCACAAAAGCTTCTAGCATGGCTGTCGACTTTTAACCAAACCTGCATCTCTTAAGGATATGTTGGCAAGGATCTCTTCTACAGATAAAATAAACTGCTTGTTTTGTTGTGGATTTTCAGAGGAGCTCTTATCCCAAAACTGTGAACACAAAAGTCTTGCTTTTTAGCCCAAGTGTTAAGAGATCGATCTCTCATTTTTAGCCGGTAACCTTTGGTCCATGTGTCCAGTCATTCACAGTGTTTCATCAGACTAACCTGAACTGAAGGAGTCGAGCTGTAAACACTCTTTAAACACGAAGAAAAAGGGTTTTTTTTCTTCATAGTTTTTTTTTTTCATGTTAATTTATTTGCTTTTCTATGGCTTGCCATACTTTTCAGTATGTATGTAATGTACGGTTTCTCTCTGAAAAAAGAAAAACAGCTCAGTAATCAGCTGTAGTCTGCCTTTCTCTGTTTACCTACAATACTGTTCTAGGTGTTACTGCTCATATAGTCAGAGCATCCCACTGTAATGTATTATAATTCTGTAATATAATGTGAGTATGCGCACGCCTGTGCATCTTTGTGAGTGTGTGTGTGTGTGTGTGTGTGTGTGTGTGTGTGTGGGGAGGGGGGGGTAATATAATGTGTGTGTGCTGTTCAGTGTACAGTAAAATGTTTGTACATCGTGCGTGTGTGAGTTTGTAGCTGTTAACTTTCTGAATCTTACATTTACAATGCACTGTTTGTCAATAAAGAAGACAAATCAATCAAACTGATCAGCTTTGGTAATCATTGAACAAGCTTTCAAGTGCAAGATGAGGGACAGACAAGAAGCTTTATGTTCTATTTGATACACAGAATAGAAAAACATTAAAAAGAATGAAACAATCGATAAAATCATGCAGATACAGGTCAGGAGCTTCAGTTAATGTTCACACCAAATAAAAAAAAATAAATCTCACTCACTATGGCATGAGACAGGCTGGTTTGAGTATTAGTATTGAAACTGCTGACCTCCTCAGATTTTGAGCAGCGGTTCTGTGGCCAGAAACACCTTGTTGATGAGAGAGGTCGCAGGAGAATGGTCAGACTGTTTGGAGCTGACAGCAAGGCCACAGTTACTTACATAACCACTCAAAAGCATCTCAGGATGCACAACATGTCAAACCTTGAGGTGGATGGACTACAACAGCAGAGGACATGTCAGGTTCCTCTCCGGTCAGTCAAGCACAGAAATCTGAGGCTGCAGTGGACACAGGCTCACCAAAACTGGACAGTTGAAGACTGGAAAAATTTACCCTGGTTTGACGAATCTCGATTTCTGCTCAGGCACACAGATGGTCAGGTCAGAATTTGGCATCAACAGCATAAATCCACGGAATCAACCCTCCTTGTGTTGACAGTCCAAGCTGCTGGTCCTGTTTTCTTGACACACTCTGAGGCCTTAGATTATTACTGACCATGTGCATGACTTTATGGCCACAATTTGCCACCTTCTAATAACTACTTCCAACACGATAATGCACCATGCCACAAAGCAAAAGTCATCTCAAACTGTTCTCATGAACCCCAGTCACCAGATCTGAATCCAGTAGACCACCTTTGGGACGTGGTCAAACAGGAGATTGGCAGCCTGAATGTGCAGCTGTATCTCACAGGAACATCCAACCACATCCACCATCTTGTGGAATCCATGCCATGAAGAACTGAGGCTGTTGTGAGACCAAAGGGAGGCTTTACCCAGTACTAGTATGGTTTTCCCAGTAAGGAGCTTGGTGAGAGTCTTGAGCTTGGTGAGGGTTACCTCCTCAATACTTTTCTTCGTAATAAGAAAATAACACTTATAACAGAAAAAGTGTTTGATTTTGCAGTTAAGATTATTTGTACACATACAGCAATGAGAAAATAAAGCCAATGTCAACAGAACACAAGGATTAAAAACAGACTTCAGATACAGAGTCTACTCAGGACATGGCAGATACTGTGACTGCGTCAGTCATATTGCTAATAATGATAATAATGGAAGAGCTACTGTGTTCACTACTGGAGGCAACATTAGGCCTAAATTTCACCTGATATACTGTACAATAAATTCCTAAGAAGATTACAGAGGCCATCTGCATTCAGAAAAGTAATAAAAAAAAGGTTATAAAACTCCATAATGAGTTTTTTTTTTATGCCAGCACACTAAATTAATCATCCATAGGAGCGAAAGAGAGTTTTTTTAATTTGTGAGTGACTCATGTTTTTGACTCTAACTCTTTGTTGATAAATGGTAAAGTCTACAATCTGTGAGGATGACTGTAACAGTGTCTGTATTCTCCTCAGAGTGTTAGAGGCATTTAACACAGCTGGGCAGACAAAAAATTTACACAAAAAACAAAAAAAAAACCCACAAGGCAGGGTAAATTGAATCACATTTAAAGCTAGATTCACTAATAAAAGAAATCCATTACCTGACAGCCTGTGGAGTCAGCTGCAGTGTCTAATTCACAGCAGTGAGAGCCCCATCAATTCATATGAAACAGATTAACAGCACAGGAACTATTGCAAATTGCTAATGAGTGCCATGAATACACGTTAGCAGTGTAACTGACATAAACCTGTTAACTGTAGCTAAGTGACAGAAAATGAGATTTTATTACGATGAAGTGTGGCTTAAAAAGTGAGCAAAATATCACAAATAAATTAACTATATATTCCTATATATTCCCCTAAAAATATAAAAAGCAAGTCAAGTCCCACATCTAATCAGCTACTACATGATATCATGTAGGGTGCGGCTGGTGAAAATGTTTTTTTAAAGATAATTTTTATAAGCTCATAAAAATCTACTAACAAGTATCATGTGTATACAGCATGACAACAGCTGTGTAGTTTAATTTGCGTCAGTCACACATGCACTGTCACCATTGTGTCTTAATCCACAGCTGAAAATAGTCTCCAACAAATACACTATTTACCCCCTAAGTTTGCTGAAAACAACAGTGCCCAGTTGTTTTTCAAAATTTCTAAAAATCAAAGTATATTTCTATGACCTGCTTTTATATTTTCATCTTTAGTATGATGGTTCATTCACTTCCAAACATGCAAGAACGTAAACAATATTCATTTTATCCTGACGTTCCCATTCTCTTTTATGTAATATGTATTTTCTGCCACGCTTGAGTTGTTTACGGAGGTCCTGATGGTAGGCTTTTCTCCTTTTTTCTCAGCAGGGTGCCATCATAACTTTAACCTCCTGTCAAGACCAGAATGCCATTTAACGCACGCTGTGGACATCAAAGTCCAAAGTTCAATTAAGTTGAACTTTGCTGACAAAACCTGGGGGAAAGTGTAGACTGTGTGTGGCACTATGCAGCAGCACAGTTGTCCATGAGACCATAGACACACATCTCCATTCAAAACAGTGGCTTCGCTCTGCACAGTATTATACTTGAGTCTGAAAGCGAGGTGAGATCTCCTGCCAGGAAAATGAAAACACAGGTCATTAAAACATATGATCAGTGCAGCTCTTTTTCTGGTGAGCACACTTCATCTGTTGATTATTTTTTAATGCCTGTTGCAGTTTTCCAGATATTTTCAAATGTCTTGTTTTGTCTGATAAACAGTCTAAAATAGACGACTGCAGAAACCGGTTTCTCCAACTTCCTCCCACAGTCAAAAGACATGCTGGTTAATTGATGACTCTAAATTGCCTGTAGGTGTGAATGTGAATGGTTGTTTGTCTCTATATGTCAGACCTGTGATAGCCTGGTGATCTGTCCAGCGTGTACCCCTCTGGGATTGGCTCCAGCCCCAGCGACCTTTACGGATAAGTGATAATGGATGGATGGATGCTGATTATATTTCTGTTGATTGACTAATGAATTAATCCACTAATTATTGCAGCTCAGAAGTTACCATCTCTGTGTCTCGTTGCCTTCAGAGTTTAGAGAAACAGGCCAGAGGAGGTAAATGGATCTCATATCTTATGGATGATACCGTGTGTGTCGCCCCCAACCCTCCGCTTCAAGGGTTAATGGCTTTCAGTGGTAACAGAGCAAATCCTGGCCAGGCGTGTTAGTGGGGAGCAACAACACTGGGCGTGGTGGCATGACTTCATCTCCAGCCAAACCAGTGAGTGACAGAAGGAGGTTAAAAGAGAGAGAGAGAATACAGAGGAAGGAGAGAAATGAAAGCAGACAGATTCTATATGTGAGGACTGTTTGTGTCACACACAGTGAGTCATCGTCACACAACCCAACCAACACAAATCTGTCTTTCCTCTCCTCCCCCAGTAACCCCCCACCCTCCTGGATAAATAATTGACTCTTTTTTCTGACACTGGTCCACTGGTGTGAGGCATTTTGCTCTCTGCTCTCTTCTTTCTTTTTTCGGTCTGTCTCTCTTTCTCTTTCATTCACCTCTATCTTTCTCTGGCAGAACTCTCTGCAGAAATAGTGAGAGTTTTTTTTTTTTTAAAGGAATGAACGGTAATCTATTATTGAGCAGCAGTCAGCAGCAGCTATCTCTATCTACTAGGCTGCTAAAATAAATATGACACAGCACTGGAGAGATTTGCACAGATCTGAACTGAGCCCTCTTGTGCACTGAGGATTCAGAGTTACACGTTTACCAGAAAAGCAAAAGGCAAAACCTGAGCAAGCCAGTTGCTCAAAGCAACTAGTAAATAGTGTTATATTTTTGTTTTTGTTGTGCAGTAACATCACAAATGGAAAAAAAAATCAAGACGTCCTTTGCTTCTCTTACTCAGTGACTGAAAGGGGGGAAAAAAACCTCTATGTTGACAACAGAATCCTTGTTTAGATTTTGTCACAGATTTTTCCAGCACACCTTTTCCAGTTTCATCTTCCCATCTACTTCCTCTGCGTCATTTAACTTTTCCTGTCATTTTAGACTGTGTTCCCCCACCTGTGCAGCAGTTGCCCTCAACATGTTTCCTGCCTTCACTTGTCTCGTCAGTCTCCAGCATGCACACCTGCCCCTTATTAGTCGATTACTGCAATATGTATACTCCGCAGCTAACACTCACTCCTTGTTTGACAATCTGTGATGCCTTTAAGCTGTAGCTTTCCAGCCTTCTTCCCTTTTTTCCTTCTCTAGCTGTTTTTAACCACTCTCTTATTCTTTGGCCATTTTGAGTTTGTTTGCTCATTCTCTAAAATGTCTGTTGACAACTTTAAAAGCCTGGTTCACCTCAGTCACCCTGCTCTGAGTATGTGTCTGTGCCCTGTTGTGTTTACAAGTGTTACAGGACTAAATAAAGACTCATTCTGTGCCATTGGATTTTCATGAATATACCACTGACTGGTAAATAAGAGGGACTCGTTCAGAATAGGAACGGCAAGGCACGAGAGCCAAGTCTGGGGAGTGCTGCTTGAAAGGGAAACGCGAGGCAGGATCACTACCTTGTGGAGTCACCATCTGCAAGGCCAAGAGGAGTCGGGAACAGATTCAGGCATTGTCGGACTTGGCAGTGGAAAGCCTGGAACGTGGAATGTCACCTCTCTGGGGATGAGGAGCTGTAGCTGGTGTCAGGTTGAGCTGTACTAACTTCATGGATGTACAGTCGTTATGCTGAGCTGTGTGCAGTGTTGGCGTGGATGCAAATCTTTTAGGCCAGCTCCAGATATCAGCATATATGGCACATTTCATACCCCCACAGTCCAGCACCTTTGCTGACAGTGAGCATGTCGTGGTACATATGACTGAAGCTTGCGAGGACTCAGTCCGCAAGTCCAGTGGGTGGACATTTGGATTCAGACCTGGATAGATGAAGGTTTTTATTCTTAGTTTTCTGGGATGACAGGCAGAGCTGCAGTCAAAATCCAAGACAGAGCAGAGTTCAGTTCAGATGGACTCATCAACGTCAGGCTGATGCTGAAGTTGTTGCTCCCTTTCAAAGTTTGAAATGTTGACCTTTTAATTGCAGACTTAACTTTTTAAATTCCCCAACACTGTGCCAAGACGCATCATCCCCACAGGCTTTGTCAAAGTCAGACCTGCAGTGTCTGAGCTGTCACGCCCGAAGTAAAGCTTATGACCTTTTAATTATTGCACCCCATTAGGCTGATCACTTTAATTTGTAATGGATACAGGATGTGTGCAGCACCAGACTCACAGCGTCTGTGTTTGGGCCTCACAAAGTTTGACATTCTGGCTTTGAAATATAACACCACCATCAGATCAATTAGTAACTTTTAAACACGGTAGAACATGTTGTAAAGCTGTATCATCACGCCAGCATTTATCACAAGGAGGGAGTGTTTAATTATGTGATGGTCAAACCTCACATTGCTGATTTAAAGCAACCCTTTCAAACCTCTGTGAAGAAGGCAGGGAAACAAGAAGTGTTAAACAGCGTTAAGGAAATTCCAGAAACGACAGCAACAACAGTGCTGTAAATTTCTAGTCAGAATGGCACTTGACCTCAGCAGGGAGTAAACACCTTGTTTAAAAAAAAAACTGAGGTTTATGGCATTCCTGCCTTTTTGAACTGAGCCTCCACAGTGACGTGGCTTAAATCACTCTTGACCTCATCATGTCAGAGCTACATGGTAAGAAGTTCAGTCCTCTGATTCACAGCAGGATCAGATGACTTAACTGAAGGTATAAATGGTAGAGGAAGTAAGAGTTTGTGCTGATATTTTGTGCTGTTATTGAATATTTTAAACTTCAACCTTTTCCCTGCTCAGTTATACAGTATTTCCTCCTGAAGCACAGTGTATTCCTGTTGAGGTAAAAAGACAACAAAAAGCTCAGAAATGGCTTTTTGGAATAATAATCAGACACAAAATGTTCATATAGGAGGGTCTGCAGGGTGCTTCATGCCTACTCATAGCAATACAAACTCAGTCTTGGCAAGTTACCATTCAAAGTGCATGACTGAAGAGTTTAAAAAAATGTCCTGAGAAATTTGTTTTGCAGTAGACTTCTTAAGGCCAGTACCTAAATGAATTCAGGAGGTACTGTGTTGCAGTTTGATGAGAGCCTCCGTGCCACCAGATCTGAATAAAACAAGCACATTATGTAGGGTTTTTTTCTAAGCATCTTAATTTGAAAAATGTAGGTCAAATGTAACTTTGAAGCTCAACTCTTTCAACTTCATCTGAACTTCATATCCCCTTAAATCATCCCTGAAGTAGATTCAATGGTAAGATAAACAACTTTGTCTTCAGCTTTGGTTGATGCTGTTTATATTACCTGCACTGCATGCTTTATTTTCAGGTACAGCATCTTCTTGTCGAGAGATTTATCTAAAATTTAAATTATGTTTTTAAACCTTGATGTTTTTTTTATCTGTGATATTAGCTATGAAAACAGTAAAGATTTATCTTGAAACATGTGAAAACATGAACATCTGCAGACATTGTGTTTTTGATTCCAAGTAAAACCCAAAGTTTGAATCAGTGTGAAAGGTCAAAACATCACCATGTTATCTCTGCATTTTCCCACTTCTCTCTTCCTCTTTCCTCTTCAGTCCTTTTCTTCTTCCCTCTCTTCTTCCTCCCACCTTACCCACCCTGTACCTTCCTCTCTTGCCTCTGTTTCCTGCATCCCATTGTTCTTTTCTGCCCTGAAGCCTCTGAAGTCTAAATTTAGCCAGTGATTCTTCTGGAGGGATCAGTGGTTGTGTTGCTTTCTGAGGACGCCCTCAGTGTTTGTAGGAAGAAGTTCAGTACAATCTTATTTTTTACGCTGTGAGACTTCTGCTGGAATATTTTTAAAGTATGTACAAGAAGAAACCCAACACTGCTCTAAAACCAAAGCTGTACACCGATACGGTCCAAGTACAGGAAACTGTATGACCCACTGAGGGTTTAAATGTCAGCAAGCTGATACCTAATCAGCAATAAATCAATGTTAAATACTAGTTAAAGATACACAACATCGATCCACAATGATTTACAAGTACAGAAAACTATTTTTTGTGTATTTCTGTTTCTCTCAATGTCTCAAGGACGCAAACAGACCTGAAGTCGATACCAGTCAGTCCACCCAAATGGCCCCAAAAAGTTTTTCTGCTTACTCACAACTGCATGTCTACACTCCCTCAGAAAACACAACAACACAACTAAAAGTATGGTTGCATAACTGATAGGTAGACACATTCTATATTTTCAACAAATAAAACAGTAAATTACAGCATTCATATGTATATCCAAATATGTATATCAATGCACTGAAAATAACAAGCCACCGAAGTGCTGGTTTGACCATCAGGTGCAGTTTGGGTTCAGTGTCTTGCTCAATGACACTTCAACATGTGGACAGGAGGAGCTGGAGATCAAAGCACTGAGTCTGTGATTACAAGACAACCTGCTCTGCCTGCTGATCCACAGACAACCACAAACCCCATCAGAACACCAAAACCAACAGTGTGTTGATTTGGGTCTCAATATTTTCTGACTTATCTGTCCTGTGGTTCTCAGCCCCAAGGAAATGTATTCCTAGTAAAGACGTAAATCTTGAACAATAGGTTGTAAATGAAATAGTTTCATTTTTAAACCAGGCTAAGTTACTTCCCAAAACATGTCAACCAGCCGCACAGAAAGAATAAATAATTCATATTATTTCATTTTATTGACTATTGGAGTCTGCGGGGTGTTTTATTTTGAAAAGTGACCGGAATCTCTGCCCATTACATCCGTCTGTGCCTCCTGATACACTTACCTGTTTATCATGGCAGTGATGTCCGACGAATTAAACTAGCTGGCTAACTAGCTAAAATGAATTTAAAAAACAAATGTCTGTGGAGAGCTTCTTTGAAAAGGGAAAAAGGCCCAATGATGAAACAGCAGAAAAGTCTAAGACTGTCAAGAAAAACAAAGCTGTATTCAGTGGGACATACCAGGAGTTACTTAAAATACGGTTTTATCGCGACAGGCTGCCTCTACAAAATATGTGGCAACAGGCTATCAAATGAGGCACTGAAGCCTTCAAAACTGCTTCGACACACGGGGACCAAGCACCCTGCAATAAAATACAATCTTGAACCCAAGTTCTTTGAAGAAAAAAACATGAACAAGAAGGACAGAAGTCTTCAGGGCCACCACAGGAACAAGTGTAGCTGCACTGAGAACACCGTACCTCGTTGCTAACCGCGTTGCTAAGGCTAAGAAGTCTTTTACTGTTGAAGAGCTGATGCTTCCTGCTGCTGCGTTACGGTGAGTTTTATTTATAATGCTCTTTACGTGTGTTTTGTTTTTATGCCGAGTCCATATTCCGGTAATTTTAACCCCACCCCACGACGACGGCTGGTCCGTAAAAATATTATCTTGCATGAAACCGGTCCGAAACAGGTGTAGAACAGAGAGGAACTGAGTCCCCAAGGCCCCAACATGGTGCGCTCAAAAAGCCTGTATTTAAAAGTTTTTGTCCTCAATCTTCTTTAAAGTCTTCTGTTAAGGCTATGACTGGTGCCTGAATAAATAGTTTGACAGACCATTTATTGCATCTAAAACAATATGAAAGCCTGCTGGGGGCCCTCTCATCCTCTGAATGGTGCACATGGTTTAGTTAGCTCCTGCAGTAGGGTGGACAAAAATAGTTTGTCTTTAAATGCGGTATTGAAGCAGTCGTGTAATTAAAATTAAAATCAGGCTACTAAGCAGTAAAGCAAAATAGAAAAGAAAGACGGTAATACACTAATCCTTTCTCAGTGCAGGGGCCGGAGTAATATGATTTTCTACTTTTGTCTTTAGCTGAGGGAACAATGACCTAAAATAAGTGACTGAAATAATGTTCTGTAATGTTATAAAAACCTGATAGCGAAAACTTTATAAAGCAATTACATTTCAAATTAAATGTTTGTATAGTGGCTACAGCTAGTATGAAGATCGCCGCCTACAGAGAATCTAACTTTATCAGAAGATAAGTGCCTTGAACCCTTGCCAGTTCATAGAGTACAGATTCACTCTTTAATATGCATCATGATTTCACCTTTTTAGGTGAAAGTCAGACGTTCTGGAGATAAGAGGTTTTTCATACGGCCGCAGCAGTGGGGGTGAGGGAGCCCCTAACATGAGCTCACACTGGTCTGATTCATTCAGGCTCCCCTCATTGTCACCGCATAAAAGCAGCAACAACAACAGCAAAGGAGGGGGAGCAGAGCAGTGAGCCAAGATAACAGGAGTCGCACACACACACACTCTCTCTCTCTCTCTCTCTCACACACATACACACACACACACACACACACACACACACACACACACACGCACAGACATGCTCTGCAGTTGGCCTGCCTCTGTGTTCAGGACTGTACCTACATGTTGATTTGATGATTTGACCATAAGAAGTAGAGAGAATGAGAGAGAGACGGGGGAAAAAGAGAGAGGGAGAGACTCAATTTTGTATCGCCATAGCAACGGGGGATTGTAGAGAAATCTGGTTTTCTCTTTTAATCTCTTTTTAAATCATCTTTGAAAAGATGGGATGGCTCGATGACAGTGTGTGTGTGTGCATGCGTGTGTGTGTGTGTGACGGAAAGAGAGGGAGAGCGAAATACTAAGTATGAGAATGAATCTCTACAGTAATTGTGGCCTATGTCTCTCTCTGTACCTTCTCCCCATCACACCCACAAACACACACACACACACACCCTTCACTTCTCTCTCTTTTGTCAGTGTATAGATTTTCTCTCTGCGCTGGCCTTGTCTTCCTCTCTGCACAACGCCACGTTTCAGAATAGCAATCAGCCTGCCTCATTTGGCCCCTGTCTCCTCGTGTACCAGTGAATTCTCCTGCTCTCAAGTCAAAGTCTGTTCCCTGAAGACGTCTGGGCTTCCTTCACAGGGTAAATTAGATATTTAAGTGGTTAGATGCTTTGTTGCAACTTGGCTGGTGAAAAGTCGAGATTAAAAACAGAGGAGGGAAAAAAAATCACTGACAGACACAGCAAACTTGAAATATGCCAGATTGAAATCCAATTTGCATCCTTTGTTGAATTTCATATCCTCTTCTCTTCTACTCTCCCTTATCTCCATCTTTGTCCCTCTCTCTTTCTCTGTTTCCCATTCTCCAGTAAACAAATGTCAAGTAATCTTGTTGTAGTACAAATCTGAATTCAGTTTTCTGTTCGCAGCAATTGAAAAAGCCTACAATTTTGCTGATAAGAGCATTGTAACTTCTCAAGGGGCCAGCCTTTGTGCTACATGAGGAATGAGTCAATGTCTGCCTCTGGTTTACTAAAGCCCCAACACAAGACCAATATGACCAACATATGACTTTGGAATATTATTAAAAATAGAGGAGCTGCATGCTTTAAGCAGGGTGTTCTGCATATTTTTCTCTCGGTGTGTCGCTGTTGCAGGACTCTTGCATCATGTTAGAGTTAATTTAACTGCTGAGCTCACACTGACTCACACACAGCAGGGCTCAGAAGGTTACTTTAAATTATAATCAGCTTTAAATTACTGATTGATTACCTGTTTAACACTTCAGTCAGCATAGTAATCTGTCAGATGACTCTGTCCATGTGCGCAAGTCATTCATACGTTTTTTTTTCTCTGAATAATATCAGTTTTGTTTTCACACTGACATCAGCCTCTGCAGATTTTGAAAATATCAGTCACTCCCTAGCTCCCCCTCTCTTTTTTTTTATCTATTAGAACAGTCTCTTTTTATGCTGTCTCTGTGTCTTGACTCTATGCAGAGGCCAGGGCTGTGCAGCCGCTGTTACAGTCCCAGGCCTTGTTAATATTTCACATGGTTAGAAGCCAGAGCAGGCACCTGGTTTTCTCCCGAAAGGAAAGTCTTCTCCTCATTTAACCTCCAGCACCCAATCTCCATACTAACCAGGCCAGCCAAGGGCTCGACTGGAGACACACTGATTGTTGCAGTGTGGCTCCCTGTTGTTAACTTCCCCCCCCTCCACCACTGTGCTGCACTTCATTGTCATGCAACATGACAAAGACATTAAAAATTAGCTGCCAGAGAATCAGATTTTTTCCTAAGCAACTGAGAGACTGTGGAGGAATCGTTTATGTCACTGCAAAGACAAATGAGTAAGCTCTGGCTGTGACCCTGACTAAACTGGGCCAGCCTGCACAGGTTTAAACAGGAGTTACACACTAAAACAAACCAAATTTTATTTTATTGGTGAAATCAGTGGTTTTAATCACATTGTGAAGTCATCTTCAATGGCTAAAGAAGCGGCAGTTTTTGTCTGGTATGTGTCTGCTCAACAAAGGCTTGCAAAAATTGCAGCAGTTTGGAAACTCTTGAAAAGTGTTGAGCATGCCCAAATCTAATGACGAACAGGTGCAGTGTTGACAGGGAATGTAAAATAGTTACTTTGGTTAAATTTGTCACAAACTAGATATGTAAAACAAGACAAACCATCCAGTGTCATCACTGCACTGCAAAATCCCCCCCAAAACGAATCACCACCAGTCATCCATTTTTGCAGTCAAATAAAAGTCAAAGAAATGTTTCAGATTACTGTTAATAGCTGTTTATCAGTGAAAGGGAGAATATAAGGATTTTTCTTTTCTGCCACTGTGTCTGTGTTTGATTGACAGTCACACTGCTGAATCCCAGCAGGGGAATGGCAAACAAAGTAAACAAACTTATGGAAAATGCAGTTTACCAGCCATTGGCAGTGTTGTCTTAGCAGTTGTTTTAAAAATCACGGTCAAACCGACTGAAAGGACATTGCTGGTAAAGTTTTAAGCTGTTTAATGGACAACAGCTGATGAGCTAATTAGTTAAGTGACATTAGTGCAGTTTCCCCCTAATGAATGTATATTTGGAAGCTCATTCAAAAAGCCAAGGTTCAAAGCAACACGCGTCTTTGTTTGCAGTAAGTACAAAGACTAATGCTGTTGTTGTTTAAAGCCTGTGACTGTTGTGTAGCAGGCAGCTGTCTGGCTGTTTGTCAGTGTGACTTTCTCCCTATGACAGACTGTGTCTCCCTGTGTAGACTGAGGACCAGCAACTATCTTTCTTTCTTTCTTTCTTGTTGATATAAAAGTTGGGGGTGGGGGTGAGTGGGCGTCCTGAAACCAAAATTTGTCTGATTTCAGAGGGGAACACAGGTCATGTGATTTAGACAACAGATCTGTGTGTCGTAACAGGAAAAAAACATGCAATTTAATCTCAGTTGGACTTTGACATATTAAAGCTGCTGTGGCATATGGATCTTTTCACTGAATTAGTAGCCAAAAAGCAGCCTACTGTAAATCCTGTGTGCTCGGTTGCCAGAATCGTCCCTGAGTCATTGGTCCCACTCCAGGTGTGACATAAGCCAGAGCACAGCTAAGTGGAGCACAACTCTACACCCCAACATCCTAGCCAAATCTCGAAGCCATACACGACCCAGAGCTGGCTAACATTTTGGTCCTCTGATGCCAAAACAGTTGAGTGCACCAACATTCAGCTGTAACTGGTCTGGCCGAGTACCTAGGTTATTTACTGTAAACAAAATCAGATCACGTTCAAGACGATTGGCAGCCTCTACTAGATGCTGCACTTCACATCATGTGCCACAGGGTCAAATGTGAGTTGAGATCTGCTGCATTGCTTCATGACACAAAACAGGAACAGACTGAGAGAGAAGAGACCTCCACCACAAAGAGTTTCTCATAAAGGCAGATGGTAGTGTGAGTGAAAGACAGATGGAAAATCACTTTCTAGCTGTTTATCCTCTTCAGTAAAGTAGAGGAGAAAATATTTGTCTGAAGATGCGACATTGTCTTTATTGAAAGTAACTGTTGATTCCTGTTAAAAAGATTTAGGGTTTATTGGTTTATGGGAAATGTGGTCTTAATTTAGAGAAACATTAGCAGTGACAGAATCACTGGTGCAAGGCTCCGATTACCAATCATCTCCACCATGGTGTGATTTGTTTACAGTAATTATACAAGGGTATCACAGATAGTTTGGAAATGACTGATGTTTAAACAGCACCAAGAATATATTCAAGTATATCTAGAGGAATTAAAGCCTTTCCAGGACACACTTTGATTTTTTTTTAAACATTGAACTATGGCATCATAAGCTTTTCATACTGTCATGAAAGGTCTGCTCACCTCCCCTCACCAAGAGAGTGGAGGGTGAAGGATGAAATGCAGCAATGTAATTAGAAAACTAGATCACATATTATACAGACTGTTATTTTTAATTCTGCTGTTCCAGAGTATAATGAAGACTCCAGGGATGTTGTGGCTTCAAGGGTAGAGTAAGGGTCAAAGGTTACAGGAGAAAGGCAGCTCATCATGATAATTATCTCACTCTGTTATTTATGATTTATGGGATGGATTTCTGTGACTCAGGCATGTGTCTCTCTTTTTTGACTACCATCCCATTAGGTGATAGTATTTTATGAATGCTAATATACTTTATGGGTATGAGAGATGCTCTGCATTTGTCAAGTCTGAAGGATTTTTTTTTTTAGCTTTTCCAAAACCAAAAACAAGGGAGAAAAAGTGAGACACAGACTTAAGTCATTAATAGGTCTGCTGGAGACCTGTTAATGACTAGTGCATCACAGTAGTATTTCTCCGCTGTATGTGAGCCGGGCCCAGATGCTATCAGAGATTAGGCTAAAGTTAGGAGCAGTTGTCCTGCTTTTTATTGTTTGTTCATTCTTGGCTACTTTACTGTTTTGGTTCACTCTAACTGCTCCCTAAAGTTTTTTTTACTGAAAAAGCTCCAAAAACCCACTTTACCTGCTCAGTGACAATCAGCAGACGTAGCCTTTAGCAGCTATAGAGCCGAAGACCTCATTCTTTTAGCACGATGTCAAGTGTAATTTTAAACCCCTTTTCCAGTCTGTTATGACCAAATGGTGTATGAATAATGTGCCAATTTACTTAAGTCATTTTGTGCATTATCACTACGCAGCTTTTGCTTTTTGCAACATCATTTCTCTACTCACTATCCCTGACCAATACAGTATTAAGTGACACATGGGACTAAAGGCAGTTAAATGATCCTTGAAAAGCTTAAAATGCATAGACATGGCACACGTAATGTCTTCAAAGTGGCATGCCATTTACTGTAAGCTAGAGACAGTGTTGTCAGCCAACTGATGAAGCTAATGTTAGCTTAAATGCTAACTAGCTAAAAATTTTAGCGACAAACCTAGCTTAGCATGGGTAAATGCTATGCATTTTGCCAAAACCACATTCTGCAATTTACCTTTTCAATATCTGTTTATAAATAAAAGATATGTTGATGCCATCATTTAGTTTTTTCAGGCCAGGAAAATCTTTCTATTCATTTATTTTTCTTCCTAAATGACCTGTTGTTCTTTATTATATCAACTGAATCAACTCAAACACACCCATAAAGCAATGATGGACCCATCGATTTGATTATGTTACTTAGATTAATACACTAGTTTTGAACACACACATTAAATGCTGCAGAAATAATCAGCTGTCTCCAGAAATATGGCAGGAATATATGTGGATTTGTGGAGGATTTATGGCAGTCATTTAGAGAGAGGTTTACAGTTGCTGGAGCTGGGGAGGAAAAGCATTGCTGATGAAAAATAGTCTGTCAATCTGTCTGCCCTGGGTAGAATCTCAAACCCAGGAATCTGACGGTAAGAATGAAATATTATGAGTGTGAAATATTCCAGTGGTGAAATATTCTGCTCCGTCTGTCCTCATTATCCATCTCTCTCTGTCTGCCTCACTCTTCCCCTTTTGTCTCACTTTCTACCTTTCTCTCCACAGACTCTGCTCTCTTCTCTCTCCCCTCTCAGTCTCTCACAGTCTCTATCTGTCTCTTTCTACCTCCCTTGGTGCTGCAGGGAGTTACTCAGCATCAAACCAGTCACAGGCTTCACAAAGACAGAGGGGAGGACAGAGACAAAGGGGGATAGAGTTGAGAGTAAGGGAGAGGGTGAAGAGCATTTATCCTTTTTTTTTAGTTTACCCAGCTAGCTTTTATTTTTCTAAAGAGTGAAGTAAATTAACCTGTAAACCTTGATATAATTGAGAGAAGTCATCCTGGCGCAACTCCCACTTCTCCCCTCAGGCGAAAAGTATAAGGTGATGTGAGTGCTAAATGAAATGTTAAGAACTCATCTATTCATCTATGAGGTTTTAATAGAAAAAGCTTGGTAGTTGCCTTCTAGCAAACATTATAGGCTGTGAATAGCAGGAACTTCGTCATTTGATGTGACTTTAACTGAGTACATTTTATTTCATTTAATTTCTGAGGCAGGGAGCAGGAATGACTCTTAACACAAACTGTGAAGCTATCAGGCTGAGATGAAAGCAGACTCAAATAAAAAGTGCAAGAAGAAAGATACATTTGATCAGCAAGTTTTGATGTGCTGTCCCCAACAAGTAAATCTTCACACAGGAGTCTTGAAAATGGTCAAATCATTGTGATTCACTGTCTTTAATAGGCGCTGGGGTCATTTTCAAAACTCTGAAATATTTTTCTCTTCATAGAATGGTTGTGTATGTGATTGCAGGCTGCTGAAAGATACACACTATTTATACCTATAAACTAAAAAAAAATGTGTCAAGTCAAGTTGTTCATAGAGTACATTAAAAACAACAGGAGGAGCTGAACAAATGAGGCAGAAATCTGCATCACCTGAAACTGACCTTGAATCATTTATATTTGACTTTTGAATACTCAACTTGAATAATTGTATTAAGACTGAATTTCAAACATTTGTATTGTTTAACTTGAATAACTGAATCTGAACAGCATAGTGAAGTTTAATTTATTAAGTTTGGAACTAATTCCAACAAACTTGAAACTGAATGTGATACCATGAAAGGAATTATTTGCTCTGGAGAAACTGTATTTTGTCCTCAGTGAAAGATTCAACAACTCACAGTCAGTTCTCACAGTTCGTTCAATCTTGCAATTCAAATTCCAGTTTACTGAGATATACATCTGATGCGTCGGAACGGCAGTCAGAATTGCAGATTCACTTAGAATTCTTTTTGAAACTGAGCAAAAAAATTCCCTCAGCTCTCTGGACGCAGTTTTCTAGGCTGGAACACCATCAGTTTTCAGTCAAAGCCCTGACCATTGGCTCGATTCTGGGTTCTATAAACATATATATATATATATATATATATATATTTATATATATATATATATATATATGTGTGTGTGTGTGTGTGTGTGTGTGTAAAAGATTTTGTGGTTTTATGTGTGTACAAGTGATAGCATCACTGTAGCTGTTAGATCTGGTTAATATGCTTTGGCTACCTTTTAAATGAAGTTTTTCAAGGGACAGCCGTAACAGTCAATATGATGATGCATAGCTAACCATGGAACTAGGCTATGAATTTTAGTTTTGCTCCTATTGCTCTTTTTTGGATGGCATTCTCAGCCCAGTGCCCCAATGCTAAATTTCTCATTTCTCTTTCATTAAAGCACACAAAATAAATAAAGAGCAAATCCAGAACAGGGGAACAGCACTAAATACCTCTATTTCTACATTTCCTCTTTAGAAAATGCATGTAATCAACACTGTAAGGCATTTAATTTACATGTTACCTAAAGTTAAAGTTACCATTTTCATAACTCCTTTTGACCAAGGTAAGCTGGACTAACTCCTCAACACATCGCAGCTGGTCTTCGGTCTCCTCGGGTTGGAGCGGCTGTGTTGTTGTTGATCCCTCTACTCAGGTGAATTTTAGCACTTCAGCGGCAGCCCCTGAGTCGCCTCCACTTTGTAGATTACACCATTTGAGTTAGTGGGCAGCAATTCTGCATAGCTTGTATCCAGTGTGGAGATTAGTTTGGCTATGAAGACTGGATTCATTCATCAAAATTCTCTTTTAATAGATCTGCTCAAACTAATTGGTCAAAAATGAGATGGCTCCCATCTGTTGATCAGACCTGAAGTCACGGTGCACGTGAGCAGGTGCTGTCCGTGCTGATAGACACTGCTGTCAATGGTGCTGGCAACAACACAGGCGGCATGGCTGCCTTTATCCAGGTGCAGCGCTCACAAAGCACTTTTAACACCCTATCCAAGCTTTTGCTGATGTAATTGATAGGTGTCATCCTCTTTTCCTCTCAGGCTGATCCCATCCCACTCTCCAATACATGAGACCTGCGCCTGCCAGACTGATAGACAGTCATGCCATACGGAGTTAATTCAAAAAGCTTGCTCCCAGATGAGATGAAAGATTGTGTTTGTACCAGTGGCCGGAACGATTCCCTTGACACTGTGACCTTGATGCGCCGTCAGCTTCTTTGCTGCAGGAATTTTAGTAGGAAAGATTTTCCGCACTCCTCAATAACTGAAAGCAGCGAGAAAGTGTCTGGAGACTTTTGAGAGGCAGAAAAATTTTGTAGGCACTGCATACACACAAGCACTTTTAAATGTACATGCCTCCTCTCTCTCTCTCTCCTCCCGTACCACATAGTCATCCACATGTGCATGTGCATGCACAGAGCCTTTTACAATATATTAGACAGAATAAAAATACCTCTGCACTCATGCTGGATGAGGCTTACCAGAGTAAATGCATGACATCTATTGGGGTCGACATCTCTCTCTGTAACACACACAGATATACACACAAGAATGCACATGTACACACAAGTAGATAAATGCACCAATTCTCCTGCGGCGCATTGTGCATATTGGATTGAAACAGCTCTACCAGTCTATTCAGTTCAGGTTGAATCAGTGTGTGTTTGGCTGGCGCATATAACTGTGCTGCTGTGAAATTAACGAGGAAATCTCTGTGTCACCTGTGGTACCTGATGTGCTGCTGCAGCAGAGGTATTTCTTAGCTCAGGAATCCAGTTGCTTGGTTGCATACGATTCTCTTAGTCATGTGCTGTGCCTACAAAAATTAATCGGCCTCCATAAAAATATTTGCAGGAATGTTGCTTGCAGTCAACCTGGAGAAAAAAAAATGTTACGGTAATATAGGTTCAGCGAGTGTCAGTCTATTTTTAATTTGATGGCTTGTCTTTCATTTACATCACCTGGCTCTTCTCTCCTACTATTCAAAACATAAACAAAATAATCCCAGCAACCTGGCGTAAAGATAAGAAGGTTCACTGTAGGCCAGGGGATAATCCTGATACTGTGTTGTAAGGCAGCAGTTGTACAGTATAGGTAGCATATGGTAGTCATTTAAAAATTATTACCTGGAAAGGAGACGGCCTTAGTACGTAGGATTTTCCAAATTGTGCACCTGGAAGAAGCAGGGTCACCGACAGCAGTGCAGCGGGGCTCTTTCTGGCTGAGTCACTGTAAGATTTGGAAGCAGAAACACATCAGAGGAGTGAGGGTGGATGGATTATATTTACTCGAGTTTTCATCTCCAGTTGGTCAAACAGAGAGAAATTAGCTGCTGAACTGTCGGACTGGGGATCAAATGCATCTCAGGCATGTTTAGAGACCATTAGTTTATATGTTTGCATTGTCAATTGCATTCTGCTTGGTTGTGTGAAGAAAGATTACTATCAGGTAATCAGAGTTCAATTTGACCTTGAAACAGCAGCTGGGTCATGCAACAAGTTTGCTTAAATCAGCTGTTCTGGATCCTGAAATCATCAAATGATCTTCATCAGAATATACAGTTTACATGTGGTTTCCATGGAATTGTAAATGTTTAGATTTCCTCTTTTCAGTACTTTATGCACCAAACACAGTTTTATCTGAGCCAACATGACTGAATGCTTAAAAGAGCTAAGATAAAATGAAAAGTGATCTTTACTCGACAACTGCTTGAACAGTTACTAAATGGACATTGTGGTGGATTGTTTCTTAACTGTTAAGACATGTTATAGACTACAATGCACATAATATACGTTGGACAGTGTAATTTGTACAAACCATTTAGGATAGGTTTGCAGGTTTCAAACTTTCAGAGAGCTTGTGGTGTGGATGAATTTATTTATTTGCATGCTGGCCTGAGGTAGTCCTGAGGTTAGATGACTTTTGGCATCTGGACAAACTACAAAACTCTGTGAGAGACTGACATAGTTATAGCTACATAGCAGTTTACTGTTGTCTGGCCTTTGGCAGTCATGCTCCTTTTCTCTTCTTAACTTCCCTCCTCAACATCCTCTTTTGGGCTGTTTGCTTTGCTGTAATGTGGGTACTGACAATACTGAATTGACTGCTACTTAGAAATCCTAGCTGATGGTGGTGTGCGACAGTGCAAATGATTATGCCCACTCAACTCAGGTTACATAGATCAAGAGGATGCATTTTGGGGTGCAGGTAGAATGAAAGGCCACAATCTTCCCTATTACAAGTCAGTGCACCATCAAAATGATTTTGAAGCTGTTGTTTTGACTGGCGCAGCCTTACTCCAGCCTCATTTTAATCCTGCCTTTCAAATCACCTGAAGTAGAGAACTGGGAGCTCTGAATGGTTGTAATCAACTTCTTGTCCATTCTACACAAACCATTATTCATGAAACAAAATCACAGTGATGGGGCACAAAGAAGTGTGAGAATTTGATTGGCTGTTGTGGTCCACACTGGGACACAGAAGTTCAGCTGTAACTTTTCATTTGTAGGATTTGACAGTTTGTTTATTATCCACCAATGAAGTTTGGTTACTCAACACAGAAATGAATAGTTTTCAGTGACTTGTTGATCGCATATTGCTTGCAGTGTGAATGCGGGGAGTTATGAGAGGACTATAATGAAAATTTTCACAACAACAGTAAAAGGCAGTAAATTAGTGTGCATGTATGAATACTAAAAAGCCTTTAGGAAGCCACAGGCCAACAACAACACAGTAAATTAACTAAACAAATGAACCACAAAATGAACGACCAAGCAAAAAACCAATCACTTTGTCACCCTGTCTTTATATCTGACAGCAATTCTGTTTTATCACTCCTTATCAGTCTATTAAGCAACTTTAACCATTCTCCATTAAGTGTTTTCGGAACCTTGTTAATGTCCCACTGTGGAGTGTGTTTGAGTGTTTTAGATAGCAGGGTACAGACTGTGCTCTGAGTCAGCAGACAGAGTGGAACTGAATGTGTTAAAAATGACTAAATGCTAAATACCAGCTCAATAATGAGAAACTGTCTGAAGCTGTCAGTTAAGCCCTGGACAAGCAGCTCCAGTTTGATTAAGACACCTATCGTCTATGTCCCTGAGCAGAAAACAGACTACGCTCTAAAGGTCAAGTTTTTCAGAGTAGAAACATTTGTTCATTTACTAGTGACATCAGCATTTCTAGTATCTTAATGTTATTTAGCAAGTTTGCAGAAATTAGTTTATGTGTGTGTGTGTGTGTGTGTGTGTGTGTGTGTGTGTGTGTGTGTGTGTGTGTGTGTGTGTGTGTACTTCCCTGAGCATCAATTGCTTCATAATGCAGAGTACAATCAGATTGTGTGTCCTAGGTATAGTTCTGAGAAAGACGAAAACTCTCCCATCCCATCCAGACCTATTTTATATGTGTCTCAAAACTGTACCTGCAGGAATTTCCTTTTCAACAATCCTATTTTCAAGATGATTATTGTTTCTAATAACATTGCATCACATAAATATGAATTCTTAGCTTCAAATTCAAGAAAATCAACAATGTGAGCATTTCCCTAAATATCTCTGACTTGTGTAAATTTGGAATTTAGAAGAGTTTAAACCTAGAAATAGCTGTTTTTGCAATTTGTCAGAGTGAAACAAGCTGTGAACAACAACTGAACTTATTATATCATTACATCCATCAGTGATGACAGAGCAACATTAGCATTCACTTGGAGTAGTGACTAGCTCACATTTAGCTCAGTTTTAGTCTCCACCAAAATCAATAGAAATATCTAGTTGTTAAGTTGCTAAAGTTCCACTATATTTCACTTCTAGTCTACTGTAATTATGTCTGTTTTGGTACTGGAGTAGATGGGGCATACAGTGGCTTTTTAAGCTCTTTTCACTGGCTGGCCACCCACTGCAGCCAAAAACATGCTATGAGAACAGTGAGAGTAACTCAAAACAAGTAAAGCTGTCAGCCAGACAGCTGAAAATGAGCTGAAACTCCCAGTAAGCTCTGTAAAGCTGAGAAACTACAGATTCAGGTGATAATTCTCTGTAGGTTCATCAATACAAGCAACCCCTTTCAGGTAGTCATTGTTTTCACATTGTCATCTCATACACTGGCATTATAAAAATAGATTACAGCCACTTTAAGTGTTTATCTATAGTACCTTATATAAAGGGTGTCCTGTGGTGTCTGGCTTTTTCCGAATGGCTTGTGAATCCTTTTTTGGTTCATGGGTTTGCAGGGTGGGGCCTCCAACATCTGGCTTGTTCTGGTGCATCCCACAAATGTTCAGTCATATTTGGATCTGGGTATTTGGAGGCCAGATTAACTTCTTAGAGCTCTGTGTCGTGTTCCTTGAGTCATTCCTGAAGTTTTTGTGGTGTGTTAGTCTCCTGCCATTGAAGTGTGTTTGCCATGGGAGTGTGCTTGGTCTCACATGGGTGGCATGTATCCAGTAACATCAGATGGATACCGGGCCCCAAGGTTTGGCAGAACATTGTATTGTAAAGAGATGATTAATGTTATTCACTTCACCTGTCAGTGGTTTTAATGTTGTGTATACTATAGACACTAGCAGCATCTCTCTCCTCAGCTGTACAGTGTTTTCTCCTGCCTTAATTTAAACATCATGAACACGAAACCTGCTGCTGGCTGCAGGTGAATGACTTCCTCCTGGTTACAACCTCTCTACAGGAATTTGTACATGTGAAACAATGATGTGAGTCAGGGTGTGAGTCATACTCAGCATCATGCTGTGTGTGTGGCTGTCTGTTTATCTTCCCCTCTCTCTCTCACATGCTGGCCTGATACGTGTTTCTACACAGCTACACATGGTGGACGTGCCTGCTGCCCTTGCTAATGTGGACTGTGGAGCCCAAGAGTCCCATGTCTCTCCACCACATCATGTGGTACAGTGATATACCTTTTATCTCAGTGGCCTTATCTGTAATACTGTCCATTTACTGTTTTTATCTGTGCACTTACACACTCAAGGCCTCTGGTGGGAATCATTCTTTTGGACCTGTTTTAAACTAATCTGAAGAGGGACTAGGAGCACCCAATCAGGAACAAAGTTTTGTACAATCCTAGCAGAAGATGAAATTTATTCATACAATGAGACAATTACAGATAACAAATGCAGGTAAATAGTTTGGTTTTGTATTTTACCATCACGTAGTGAAGCTTTTTGAAAAGAGTTGAAGGAATCATGCAGAGGTGTAAAGAGACTGAAAATGCCAGAACATGCCTCTCTACAAAGCCAGCAATAATACTCTCACTCACCCTCTCAGTTGCACCAACCTTTATCTACCATTTTCTAAACTGATCTTCACAACCCTCACTGTAGGTATATCACCAGAAATACCTCAATCTCAAGTCCCATGAACCAATTTCTATGAAAGTCTGAATACTAAGAAGTCATCATGAGGCTTGTTTTAATGCACAGAATAGAAAACTCCAAGCATCTCATGTTCTGCGGTGTAACAGAGTGGAACAAAACAGTTGGCACTTATTGATAACAACATTCTGGTGCGTCATGCCTGGCCTTTCAATCCTGCATGTTTGGCTTTATGTACATCCACCCACTTTATCAGTGTAACATGATTAACTACCACTATTACTATATACCTTACCATGTTCATGTTGCTTTCTTTACGTGTTTTGTTTTATTTATTTGTAAAACTAAACTAAAAGAGCGTCAAAATAAATTCAACCCTAATCTTTCCTGGCTGTCAGAAGCACCAGGACACAAAGTAAATTAGTAAAATATCATCTGGATTCCAGCAGTCAAGTACCTTAAATGGTTCTTGGAAGAGTTCACTGCAGTTAAATAGGACCATTTAAGCCCAGGTTTAGCAAGGTTTTCTTGGACATTTCCATCACACACATCGATTATCTGAGGTTACACAAGACCTCTTACCTTGTATGTCGGACTCTTCTCCCAGGAAAAACAGCAGCATCAGTGATAACAATCATTGTGTGAAAAACATAGTAAATGTTGTGTTTATTGTTGTCTGTGGCTTAACAAAGCTCCCCCAGCCTGGCAAAGTAGCCATTTTAAACCAAACTATGGTATTACCAAGACCATTTTGTGTCTAAGGCTAGTGTATGTCTCCATCAGAAAATCTTCCATCGTCTGTCTGGACAAATATGTATAATATTTTACTGTTAATGTAAGAACTTGACGGGTATGTCTCTAAACATACCATTCTTTGTCCTGTGTTGTTTTGGCCCTGCTGTCACTGCTGCATCATTTTTTCTCCTATGATTGATCATTGATTAGCTGGAGCGTACAAAACCTCTTTCTGTCTCTACTTTCGTCCTCTGAGGCTGTGTTCTGACACAGGGCTTTGTAAATAAATGATACTGAACTTGGAACTAATTATGCTCCAGTTCAGTTCCACTATACAGTCATATTTTATTCAGTTTGATAGTATTGTGCAGTACATTTCCTTCTTGTTCTATTCTGTTTTGATTTGAACATCACAATCATCTGGCTTCAAGCAGTTCAATTAAATCCATGACATAAAACCCTTCCCTGTGTTTAAATTACATTTTTGTTCCTGTTCAGTACACCAGCCAGCCACAACTTGGCGTACCACTGGAGCCGATTTTCATCTGGGTAATGGCCAAACTCTCACCTGGTGCGGCACTAGGCACTTTTATCAAAGGCAAAGGAAGCTACTTTGGTTAGCAGACAACACAGAGTCAGTAATGATGTTTCTCAGTAGGCACCCCAGAGTGATTTGCAGGCCATGCCCCATTGGTATTGTTTAGATGCATCAATCTCACGCTGAATGGAGTGGACGCCTGCCGCCACTGTTCAGCATTCAAATGATCTTTCAGTCAATTAGTGTGAAGTTGAGAAGAAAAACTGATGGAAGTTTTTTTCACTCAGAATGACCTAAATCTGTTATTTCAAAGAGTGACACTGGAGTCTGGAAAAAATAGGCAGAAAGTCACCAGAGCAGACAGATAAAACTTCCCTGCTGCTGTTTTGCATAGATTGGAGTTTACTTTCATTTCAGAGGGGTTATTTTGGGGACTTTATTTATTTATTTTTTTAAAGAAAGTGAACACGCACACCCTTACATCCCTCACTCCTAGCCCGAGTAGAAAAACCTCATTAAGATCAAGACTTGTTTCTCTTAGTGCTCTGTCGCTGCAGCCCCATCCTGCCCTTGCACGTGCGCACACACACACAAAGCAGAGCAGAAACTAATTGAACAGTGGTTATTTTGAAACCCAGGATCTGTCTCAGGTGTTTTCTGTGTGTGCGTGTTAATGTGTGTTAGAATCAGGCTTCCCTGTAACCTTATATCACTATTTCTAAGTCATCATTTGTCCTTATGACCTGGCGGTGGATTCGCAAACAATAATGGGAAGTAACATAGTACATTTACTCTACAATTTTGATATCGCTTTATCCTTCTCAATAATCTGGTCAAGTTTCTGCCAAAAGGAGCTGGAAAAGCTTTCAGTCAGTGCAGAATAGAGCAACTGTGATGTACTTCACTGTTGGCTTGAAGGTTGACAACAGATTCCAATAGAGTTTATTAACCATTTAGAAACAGAATAACATTAAACAACAATATGTGTTTTCTTTTTAAAATATTATATCTAACTTGTGGCGGGTGGGGAGGGGGTGACCATACAATTACTTCAGGCAAACAGCAATGCTATGGTAAAAGACAGTGATGTATGAGACATATCTCACTGGAACAGTTTGACATGTTTATATATTTTATTAGAGGCAGCTAAAGAGGCCATTCTGAAAACAGGCATGCAAAAACTTCTTAACGAGAAGTTTGTGCATTTGGCAACAATAATGGGCATCAATAATTGTACTCCAATACATTTCAGAGGAAATATAACAGTTTAGCCCTCATTTATGTACCGAATAATTACATCTGAGATAATAAAACAATTGATTGGATAATATTCCAAAAGTGTCACTGTTTAAGTGTTAACAAGCTAATAATATAATATAATAGTCACAGGATATTTTCTGCAGGATGAGTAGTTTTATATACTTTAAGTTCATTTTAGTTGATAATTATTCTGTACTTTTATTTCCCAGTAGGGTTTAAATGCAGGTTTATTACTTATATTGGTCCTATGATTAATATCCTCTGATGAAGAAGTATACTAATTATTATTTTTGCCTTCTATTGTCCCTGCAATGAAACATAAACTGAGAAGTTAAAACACGGCATGTGCTGTTGGAAAAATCTACGTATTAGCTTTTGAGATCACATTTATGTATCCCAGAAGGAAAATAGTTCATTTTAGCCCTGTAGTTTTGTCGACTTTCCTGACTCATTGCATTCCCAGAAAACAAGACATGTTGGCCATATATGAGCCTGTGAATAGTCACCAGGCAACTGACAATGACTTTTTCTGTTATTCTTTGACTTATTCTACTGTGGCTTTGACAGTTGCACATAAATTCAAAGGCATTTGCATGTGTGTGGGTGTGCGTGCATGTGTGTAAATCCATCTTTTTTGTTGGAAATCTTGAGTCTGATGTGCTACTGCGAGGGAAATCGTGTTAGATCAGGTCTTTCCACGACTAGGTGAGGACTTGAGTCAAGTCATTACTCATCGGATGACTTCTGACAACTATATGAGTTTTAGCCTGTTCCTTTGTTCATTAAAGCCCCTGTAGCGTAAGATGTATGAATCTGTAGTTATACTGTATCAAAAACAGTCCCTGAACACCAAAGCGACAATGTTTACTCTTTTACTCACCAACAAAAGGCCTATCATCTCTCTCTTTCTATCACTCCTTAGCCATGGTGTGTGTGTGTGTGTGTGTGTGTGTGTGTGTGTGTGTGTGCGCGCGTATCAATAAATACGTAATGTGTATGTGTGACATGTAGATGGCACACCTGCCACTTCAAAGCTCTAGCCAGATGTGAAAGCACAGGGACTGGCTACACAGGGACCCACAGTGGGAGGTACCCGCACAGTTCAGTGGCATTATTCACGCATAATTATACATGCAGAAACACAATGGCTGGAGCTCATTACAATGCTCTAAATCATGCACCAGCCCCATGTCATCACTTGTGGTCACACTTTGATGGCCCAACCTCCAGCAGCAGCATTGCTCTTCAAATAAGCATTTGTTTTAAAATGTCTGGGACTCTCAGTCTGTGTTTTTATAGCGCTGCTACTACGAATTTGTGTGACAGGTTTGAGTGTTCGTTCAGCACAGACGTGTGCTCAGTCGAACTGGCAGGTTAAAAGATCAGTCTCTAATGTCTGATTTTATTTGTTATGGTATGTAAAGTACGGAAAAATGAATATTTCACTTTCTATAGGAGTCAGTAGCTGGCCTGATGTGTCCGTAGTCAGAGTAAATTCTCTCTATTCATGTTTGAAAAATAGCCCAAATATTCAAAGAAATCAAGAGTATGTTCAATTTACCTTTATCTGGGTTTTCTTTTTAATTGAGAAAAGGTTAGCAAAAAGAGATGACTTCATGCATCCAGGGTTCATAAGATAAAAGTGATCATTTTCTGCAACAGTTTTACAGCAGCTGTGACTTGTATGGGCATCAAACTCTCCCAGTTGAATATGAAAAAGTGCATTAGAAAATATCAATTATTTGATGACAAAAACTTAAAGGTAGAAGCCTGTGTGTCTAAAAACATAAGGAGAGAAGTAAACTACAACTCCCAAAACAAATGCTGTTGCAAATGCTACTAATACAGAGCTTAAATCTAAGGTTAGAAACCTGATAACCCATTCAAGTTTTAAATCTTTTCAAATGAAGGCAACTATGGTGCTGTCTTTTTTTCCCCCAACTCTTAACAATGAAGCTTTCTGCATTTTTTTTGCAGCTCTGATTAGCGTCTCTGGCATCTTCTCCACATGAACTGCAGCTGAGACTCATCATCTTTGTTTTATATACAGACATCCACCAAACCAAACTCACAGAAAAACATGGATTGCGTCTGTAATTGTTCTCTATTTACTATATAGTGCACTAGATTCCCTGTCCTTATTTTAACCAAGAGTCAAAACTCTGTGTGTGAGTGTGACAGTGCTGCACTACAGTAGCCTATAGTGCTCTTAAAAAATGCACAGATGTCAATTTACTGCTCCTGCACAGTAAACTGATTGTGTCTATTTCAATATAATGAAAGAAGTACAAGGTTAAAGTATCAGACATAGCTTTTTCCTCAAAAACTAAGTTAAAATAACTCAAATCAATGACCAACATAAAGTAGTTATCGCTTAGTTATCCACAAGACTCTTGTGTTTCTGTGTTGATAGATAGAAGATATAGTTGTTTTACAGTAGTACACAAATACATCCACAAATAGTACATCCTCCCACTTTTAAACTTGTTTAGAAATGTCAGCTTAAACTATAGGTGCTAATACTTGGTTGGCACGTCCTAACATGCATTCTCATAAACCAGGCTGGTATGTTGATGAACTCCTTTGGGTGTAGAAGAGTTGATTTCAGTGAGGTGTTCAATTTATGCACTGAATTGTTTTGCTTGTGTGCTTGTGTGCTTGTGTGCGTTCTGTTTATTGCTTGTCATTATTTATGTGTCCTGTTTCAGTGACGCGTTCAGCTGTCAGCCCGCTCCTCTCTCCACTTACAGCTTCTACCTCAGCTACAGGGCAGCTCATTTCAGGAATAGCATCATGCCACGTGGGAGGGTTAATTAGGATTACAGGGACCTTGTTTGCCCTGTATACCATCTTTTCCTCTCTCTTGCTCCTGACCAACACCCTGGCTGCCTCCACTTGCTTGCCACAGTCACGTATTCCTTTTTAATACCACAAACCACTTCCCATTTCAGGGTTGATAAAGCTGCAGGTCTGTTCCTCTCAGGAGCCACTGAAGTGTATGTGTGTGTGTGTGTGTGTGTGTGTGTGGTATGTAGAGTGTTTTTCTTATCCATTAATGCTTAATATCATTGGAAGAGGGCACAGCTCTCCATTTCCTCTCCTACAGCATTTAAGTGTTGAAACATCTATGATTAAAGTGTTGAAATGACTACACCATCATGTTCCTCGTGCCGCTCATGTGCATCCTGACTCGGGACAACCACTTCAGTTATATCATGGCAGGTGTGCACACACGTCTTAAAATGGATTTCATGTTCAGGGTCTGAAACCCTGTGTGCAACTGTTACACATAAATGTAAATGTGTTCTATATTTGGAGTATGTGTGTGTGAGCTTTTGCATTCTGATGCATACAAGTGTGTGAATGTGGCAGCGTATTTATAGCAGCCCCCCTTTTGACTAAAACAACAGAGTTTTGATATTCGTGCCATGCATTATAACACTGTCAGGCCGAGGGTCTTATCCATTCAGCTGAAGAGAATCAGACAGGTAGAAAACTAGGGAGAAGGGAATGACATGAAACACAAACACACATGCACACAAACACACATAACTTCGCACAAACAACTACATGTACACACACACAATCAGTCACGCACACATGCGCAGACACACTTTCCTTGTTTCAGTCATTCTTTGGCTGGCATTTCCTGGGGTTGCTCTCTCTGCATGAGCTTTTCACACCTCCTCTCTCCCTGGCTGTGAGCAACACTGATCTGATGGGCAGGGGGAGAGAGAGGCAGAGACAGACAGACAGGGAGACACACAGAGAGAGGGAGAGTGCAATCAGGCAGATAGTTGGTCAGAGGCAGCCAAGCAAAGACTGGTAGTCAGACAAAGAGACAGACTGTGTGGGAGTGGTGCTGGGACCTGAATTTTTATTTTACCCTAACTAGCTGTCTTCATTCAAACCAGGATCAATCGAGCTGAAGTCAATGAAACAACAGGTCCTCTACCTTAAATGACCATATTGGCTGTTTATCCCTTCCCTCAAATACAATACATAGGAGGATTACCTGAATTAGGATATATGCTACAGATAAACTGTTAAAAAATGTCCAAAAGTAAATAACTAACCTTTTTATGCTTTCACAAAGATATGGTAAAGGTTTGGTTAGGCACAAAAATGACTTGGTTAGGTTTAGGGAAAGATCATGGTTTGGGTTGGAGGACCATGAAACATACAGCAGTCTCCGATGTTAAAATTCAATGTCCACTACCGATTATGTCGCTAAGTGGCTTCGTTACTTGAACACAAAGATGTCGGACATTTGCTGAAAAGACTGATGCTGTCTCACACGACCTGAAGAGGCGCTTAATGACAAAAATACATGAGGTCGTTTTTTTATGGGAGCACAATCTCGAAGCAAAGTTGAAGTTCAAGTGAATGGAGCTAGCATTTGTGAATGCTGGTGCCATTAGATGATAATCAAATTATTAGCATTATTATTAATTATAATTTAAAGAGCAGGTGAACATGACCTCCTATGGTTCTTCTCACCTTGCTGCAGTGATGTAGACGTGTGATCAGTACACCATAGCATCACTGTTAGGTGTTGTTACAGGTGCTGGTAGTGTTGGTAAAGGTCCTGACAGGCCCAGTTTATTGGGTCTCTTCTCACACTGATCCAGAGAAAACCTGTGTGAACTCAAGATACGTCCTTTTATTCTAAGAGAAAAATCCAAACTGGAGAGACCCTGGGGTAATTAGACCCAATCTGAAATGTTTTCAACCCGAACAGACCCAAGTAGAGAGAGAGAACATCAGCAGTGGCAGCAGCATGATGCCCCAGCAATTAATGAGCAGCAGCTGTCGATAAACACAGCAATGTCGCAAACATGTCATTTTTCAGTTTACGCACTTTGTTTAACCTCAAAAAACACATTATTCTCCATATGGAGTTCACCCTGTTTCACTTTAGTATTACACTTAATGGGAACCTAACTGACTCAACCAGAAAAGGCAGTGAAGCATTATGCTCACAGAATAGTATTAAAGGTACCTTGTAGAGTTATGTTTACATTTATTTCCTCTTCATCTCTGTAAACACTCATCAAAACATTGCTGTCAAGAACTCCAAAGGGTGCCTTTAAGTTACTCTACTCTGATTAATCCAGAAAAATGGAACTGCCAAACACATCACATCACAATGATCAATCCTGACAAATTCCTCTCACAACAAGAACTTCAAGCAAAATTAAACAGCTGATGTAGAAGCAGTCATGAGCCTGGTAAAAGTTGAATCACTGTTGTCTCATATCAATTAAAGATAAAGAAGAGCAAAACTGGCATATTTTGAAAAGAAAATGTCACAGAATATTACCTTGAAGCATGCAATGGGCTTCTGCACAGCGGTAAGCTAAAATAGAAAAAAAAAAAAAGATTTAATATTTGATGGACATTAAAGAGAGGAAAAAAAATGGTATGTGCATTTCAAAGACTGGGCTGAGACTAAGGTGGATAGCAGAAAGATTAAAAGATTACTCTGGAGAAAGTGAAAGCGAAAGATAATTGAAATGGCCCTCTGCCAAGGACATCCCAAGTCTGTACTACATAAGGCAGACTGAGAAGAACAATGTGGGCTAGCAGATCAGTGGCTTGTTGAAAGGAAAGACACAGGTACAGTATATCTACTCAACTGAAACATTATAGTACAGGTTTGGACTTAGACAGAAGGTAGATTATTAAAACTCTCATTAAAACATCTCGGCCCAAAACAAAGATTGCACCTCAGATGTTGGAGCAGATGGACATAAAAGGGATGAGAGGTGTAAAGTCTAGAAATATGAAAGTTAAAAAATGGTTCGTCATCATGAAGCTAAACACACACACACACACATATACGCACACACACATTCGCACGTATACCCAGAAGCGTGTACACATGCACCCACACGTGCACACACATTCACACACAGTCTGAGACATCCAGAGCATCCTCTGTGTGCCAGGCTCTTCCTCCAGGGTGAGTTAGTGGTGCTTTTAAGTGCAGACATCAAAGAGGCCTGTATGGGTGTATAAATAGGCTTTAGGGCTGAAAAAGTTTTAGTTGTCATGAGGTTGATACCCAGTCGGTTAGACAAGGTCATGCATTGACTCAGTGACTTCTCCCTAACCCCCCTCTTTCTCTCTCTCTCTCTCTCACACACACACATACACATGAAAACACTATATACACACACAGAGAAGAGTACATGGGTACACTGGCAACCACCTGCACATGACTTTCAAATACTCCACTGTAAATAAGTGCTGAATCCAGACATGTATGCGAACACACACAAGCTGGAAGTATAAATGTCAAGCAGAGGTTATTTTCCAAACAGCAACAATATTACTCCCAAACATTAATATGTATATCTATTTTTTTTGTTTGCATTACTGGCAGTTACATCCACTGGGGCAGTGGGTAGCAGGTGACTGGTCGTGATACATCTTAGAGATGGCCGAGGAGGTAAAATGAGGAGTGGGCAATGCATCATGAGAGCCGGAGTTTGGAGTACCACACATGGTACTTCAATCACTGGATGTGATTGAGCCAGTCTCTCATACTGTGCGTCATCATCCCAGCTCTGGGTTTCTATATTACACCCTGACATGACTATGCTTTCTGTATTTTCTCTCTGGGACTCAAACCGATGCACTGTGCTAGTATCATTTATTGAAATGGCTCAGAAGCTCATCTGTGTCTCATGTTGTCTTTAAATCAGTTTTGACAAATGTCTCTTTCTCACTCACTCTAATTTAGAAAACTCTGGGAATAACAAACTGGTAGTTTTTTATTCAGCAGTGATTAAACTTAAGATGTGTGGCGTGACAGAGGGTCACCATGAATTATCACCCCTCTCTACCTCTGAGGAACTTTCTGGCCTCTTTTCAGGTCAGTGTTTTGGTTATACAGCATATCTATATATGGATAAGTAATGGTTGAGCCCATTTCCAGCTGCAGCAGGCAACTGGTCTCAGCAACAAGCGCTGACAAATTCACTAGTGAAACATGTTGAACAACTAGAAGCTAAAGACACAGGTAGTGGGGACAAAAGCTACTGCTACAAAACCAATGTTAGCATTAATAGCTGTTTACTTACCAGTCTAGAAGAAATGTTGCAAACGTCATTCCTTTACTTGCCAAGAGCTGCCTCCAGTGGCAGAAAACAAAGCCAGTGTTTGCTCTTTTTTGCTTCTATTTCTAGCACTTCTTTTTTCCTGCTGAAGTTAGCATGCTAACCAGCTACCCGTCCCCTCCTGTAATACCAAATTGCCGAAACATTTGCCATTAAATTGATAAAGATGTAATATAGTACATCAGGGGAATGGATATGTCAGCTCACTGTGGATTTTCTTTTCTTTTTAGTGTGTTACATTAAATGCAGCTTTAAACTTTCTTTCTTTCTTACAACTAATGTTTCAGTGTGGGTGTCCTGCTCTTATTTACTTCCTGCAGCTGCTGAAAGAGAAGCTGAATACGTGATGGAGAAAATTAAGAGTGTAAAGCTGACTACTTTAGGAAAATGACAGGGATTTGTGACCAGTGCTGCAAAGAATGCCAATCAACTGTGAAAGCTTTGTTAACATGAGCTCATAGCTTGACCAATTACAGTGAAATTTAATGGGTTTAGCATCAGTGTCCGTGTTTTGGCCACAACAGTGTAGGAAAGCAGGTCTTCCAGGGGAGAAAAGTTTGAAACCAATTAAATGAGGGAATTATCCCCCTTCCTCCTCTCGCTCCATCCTAATGTCCTCCCTTCTCTGTGCAGACTGTGACCAATAAGATAAGAGAGAAATCCCAGCAGCATCTTGTGAAAGAAAAAAACAAGAAAGAAAAAACAGAATGAAACAGTGAACAGAAAGTGAGAGATAAAAAGCAAAAGAGAAGACAAAGGCAGAGAAAGTGTGGATGTGAATGAAAGCGTGTGAGATGGAGATAAAGAGGATGATTTGCTAAAGATAAAGGCTGGCTGCCATCCTGTAATTTTGTTCTATTCATCCACACGTATCTGTGAGAGATGGACAAAGTAATGATAAAAGATAAAATGTAAATACTCTGAGACACACAAATCCCAGGTAGAATGTGATTAGAAAGAGAAAGAGGAGAAATGGCATTGGCCTTCTTTTCCCCCTTAAAATATGCAGTGCAGTAAAGAAACCAATTCTTTTCCTCTCCTACTGGCAGGCGATGTGACACAGGAGGAGATTTCTGCCAGTATTTCCCCCAGAAATGTGTTCTTGGCAAGGTGGGAAAGTCTGTGAAACAGCATTTATACCATGTGAGGCTGAAATTGTCCACTGAAAACAACACTAATGAACCTCCTTGAAAGACCATGTCAGAGTAAAACTTTCCACTACGAGTAACTCCAGTGAAACATTTCAAAACAGGTTTCACGGGAAACCTCTTCTCTTCTCTTCTCTTCTCTTCTCTTCTCTGCTCATCTCTTCTCTTCTCTTCTCTTCTCTTCTCTTCTCTTCTCTTCTCTTCTCTTCTCTTACCCCAGGCTCATCACTGTACAAAGTGAACAGCAGGAGCCCCAGTGGTAGCAGCCCCATCCTATCTGGGCCTGGGCATCACTACATTGTGGCATCTCTCCGCAGCGAGCAGAAGGGGAGATTACTCTGTGCTCACATCAAAGGAGGTTTGTCTAACTTGGGTCTGGCGATGTGCTGGTGGAGCGAGTCCTTGGAGCAGGCTCGCCGTTCTTATCTCTCCCCCACAGACTCTTTCTGCTTTCTGCTGCAACACAACTGGCTGCCGGTAACACTGACGCATGCATGCATGGCTCTGCACGGTCAAATGTGCGCACAGACAAACACCAGCGCACATTCTCTTGTATGAAAACACACACGCACAAATTCACACAGTCACACAATAACACACACAACACTGAGGCTGCTTTTTTTTTTTCTTCTGATATTAGCAGAATTTGTTCTGCTGAGTGAGTCTCTCTCTCTCTCCCTCCTCCAGCCTCTGTTGAGAGCTGAACCTGGTTCAGTGAATATTTGAAATGGATTAAATGATTATCCCTGGACAGATGCTCGTGAAAAGAACCCACTACACTTGAATTTGATGTAAAATATTTTAACCACTCAAGGTAGATACTTTCAACCAAACAACCCCAGAAGTGAACAAATCACCGACATCAAACATAAACAAACTAATGGTTTAGAGTAAATCTCAAGATTGAATGGCAGCTGGGAACAGCAGCAGCAGCAGCTCCACATTTCCATTATTACTCTCATTATCACAGTTTTATTTCAGCACTCACTGGTACCTGAGAGTTTTCATGATTTTTCTTCAAACCAATTCGGTCATTCATTCATATCCTCATAGACAGAACATCATCATCTTTATATTCCAGTAATGTGGTTAAATTTTCATTTAAATATATCTAAATATTTCTGTACATAGATAGAGGTGCTGATTTGTGGATATTAAACTTAAATATTGTGCTTTTCTTAACAAGCATTGGTAGTTTTCCTGTTAGAGTGTTGACTGGAATGTTTTTTCTTCATCTCTTCCTCTTTATTTTGTAGCGATCTAACTGTCCCTTTATCTTGTGTTTGTCGGAGAGACCTTTGTAAAAGCTTTAAAGTTCCTACTTTGTATATATGTGTCCTCGTGAACATATATATTTTCATAATAATTGTATTTCTTAATGTGCAAATATAGAAATAAAACTAAGATTAATACCACTCTCATGTCTGTATGGTAAATACAAAGCTACAGCCAGCAGTCAGTTAGCTTAGCTTAGCACAAAGACTGGAAACCAGGGGAAACAGCTAGCCTGGCTCTGTCCAAAGGTAAGAAAAGGCAACAAAATCCTCCTAACACCACCTCTAAAGCCCATCAATTAACAGGTAGTATCTCTTTTGTTTAATCCATGCAAAAGCAAAGTGGAAAAATGACAGTTCGCCATTTTACAGGGGGATTATGTGTCACCGTTGCCAACGGAGACTCTGAAGTTTATGCTCCCAGCCAACAAATTGTCTGACACATAATCCCCCTGTAAAAGAGAGCGTTGCTGTTTTTACACTTTGGTTTTTGAATGGATTAAACAAATGGGATAAAACACAAGTGAGCTTCAGAGAGTCAGAGCCTGGCTAGCTGCTTCCCCCTGTTCCCAGTCTTTATGCTAAACTAAGCTAACTGTCTCCCAGCTCCAGATTTCACAGACAGATGGTAGTGGCAGTGGTATTAATCTTCTCATCAACTCTTCACCAGAGGGTTGCACTCTATTGCTTAAAAAATACACGTTTTCTTATTTCTTTTTTGAATCACTTGTGTGTTATGTTTCACACTGAAAGAAATCTCTGTATAAACTCAGATAAATCAAATGTGTGTTTGTGTTACATAGACAGAGACAGAGTGAGCGTATGTGCACTTCTTTGTGTCCCAGTCTGTGCTCAACTGCAGTCACAGACATTAATCGATGGTGTCGTGAACAATGGAACCAATCTGACTGCTCCAAAAGTGTGAACCCCACCCATAACACACAGTCAAGCCCAGTTACCCTGTTAACTGCTATATGTACTATATTTCCCATTTGTAAGAAATGCTTTTAAATTGTTTTTTGCAAACACTGAAACACACTGATGTGGAACAGCTGGAATAATTACCATTGCCTATTTACCATGATGAAGTAAATTCAGTGAGATTAAGGGCCACTGAGGTTTTCTTTCTGTAAAATTAAGGCAGACAAATATCAGAGTTACAGGGTCCTGAGACAACAGTAAGTTTAATGCTGAAAGTAATTAATTCTGTTGATATCAGTAAATCATTAACCCAGTTCTGTCTGATGGACAAACAGCTTCACCAGAAGTCCCCCCAGTACAGCACTTTAGACTCACAGTGACCCCTAGTGGTGACATGCTGCTATTACAACCACAGTTAATGACGTCTATTATATATAGTCATTTGGTATAGCCTTTGGTGTTAGTTATAATACATTGGGGGACCTTTTGCACTAATTTCATATTCATAAATAAACAGTATACATCTTAAAGTCAGGATTAAAACAAATTAAACAGCTTTGAATGTCATTAATGCACGCATATAAACACAGGAGTATTATGAATTAAAATTCTGACATTCATTCTGTTTGTCTGTGAATGAGTGCTCTCCTGTTTGAACGAACCACTGGGACACTCATTCACAAATATCAGCTCTCTGCCATTAAATAAACTTTGTCCTTGGCTTCATTTCAACATCTCTGTCCTGTTTTGATTCCAAAAGTCACTGCCTCCACTGAGCGCAAACACAAGAGAACAAACTTGACTTTAAACCGGCTCTGTCTTTTTAGTTGATGTCTGAACCTCTGCCACCATGGCCAAGTCCATCTGCACATTAGTGCTGCTATTACCCCTGCTATCCATCGTGCTCGGTGAGGGTGTTGTACTGGCGCCCATTGAACTCGCTCCCATCCCCTGTAATGACAAGGCAGTGGAGAAGCTGTCTCGTCTGGCTGTCACTTACATCAATGAAGACCGCGAGGACGGCTATAAGTTTGCCCTCAACCGCATTGCAAATGTCTACCTGCAAGCTCAGGTCAGTACAGAGACAAATGCTCAGTGGGAAAAACTGCCTGGGGATGTTGTACTTTTTCTGTCAGTGGGTGATATGTACATGTTTAACAAAGGAAGTGGTGTGGAAAGGTTATTTTCCCTCGTGTTGTTGCTGAAATACCCAAACATCCCTGTGATGAAAAAGGGTCACACACTGATAGGTTTAACCAGCCGTGGCCAATCTTCATGTCAGTGGGGTCCATCTGATAAGATTTATGTTTTGTTGGTAGAAATGACTGTGCACAGTCAAAGGTCTAATCAGAAACCATCCTCTTACATTGTCACAAAGCGCTGACTCTCCCTTGTGGGAAATGATGATAAAATTAATCTCTGCCTCTCAAGGACTTACTGGAGTCCCCAGACCTCAATTTGGGAACCACTGGACTACATCAAAGGCGTGAAAAATAGTAGCAGTTACATTAGTGTGCAACCACTAAAGCCCAAAAACAACTATAAATATTTGTTGTCTGCATTTTGCTGTGAGTGACCACCATCAGTGCATGTCGCTTATAATAAATGTAAGGTTGAAAGTGAAGTACATAATTTTAAGTCATGAAATGAGAAGCCATCCTCTTTCACGCCTCATGAAAAAAAGGCCTTTAGGACTGAAGAGACTGTTAATAAAGTCCAGGTCATTTCAGTCCAGGACCGCTGGGACAAACAGGCTTTATGAACTTCATGCTGTCAGCAGCTGAAGGCTATTGTAGCCCGACTGTGGGATAGATCAGGTTTTAAGAGGATCGGTTCAACTTCATGACCTGAAAAGGCTGCCATTACACCTGCTCAAAGTGTTAACATTTGTTTTCAGCACTACAGCTCAAATCAATATAGAACAAAGTGTTATAGGGAATTACACAGAGCGCCACATAAATGGTTCCTTATCCGAACAAATGAAGGTACTTGACAGAAGTCTTCTCTCAAATCTGAGCCTCTGATATACACTAGCATTCATGTGCCGCTTCTATTTTGTTATGTTAGTGCCAGAAAATGTAACTACACAGCATTGTTTGTACCTCCTCTCTCTTTCTCTCTATTACTTGTGTTTGCATTGTGCATATCAGGGCCCAGCAGGCAATGTGTACTACCTGGACCTGGATGTCCTTGAGACCAAGTGTCACACACTTAGCCCAAAACCATGGAAACGTTGTGACGTCAGACCATTCATGGAGACTGTAGGACACACACACACACACACAAACACATATACATGTTTGCATTTGTCCTATACTTGTGATGACCCTCACTGATATAACGCAAGATGCAGTTTAAGAAAGTAAAACTTATTTTCTTATTGGAAAACAGTCAGTAGTCGGTATTTTGTTTGATACTAACAAATAACACAATCATCATACTATATAAGTTGCAGTGTAGTCCCAACCTAAAATCAAATTTTAACCTGAAACCTGAAATCTGACATTTGAAGGAGGACAAATCACTTTCCAACTGAACACTTTGGTCCTCACATAAATAAAAGTTCAAGACCACACACATACACACACTTAAAGTCATTTTGTTTCCTGGAATTTTACTGCTTCAGTTATATCATACGTTGTCAAATCTTTTTACTCATGGTGCTTGTGATTGTGACAATGACTGTTCTGTTATTTTCAGCAAATCTCTGGCAACTGCAACACCACCATCCTCCACACACCAGAGGGCTACTCCTACCTGTACAGCTACGACTGCGCTCTGGTGCCAGGTAACATCAACACACAGTTATATTACCAGTGTCACACAGTTCATACATCAGTTTGATACAGCAGATGGCCGTTGTATACGGAGCGGAAACGCTGGCATGCACACGAATCCCCTTGTGATTGAATCAAGTAAAATTTTACAACATGATACTATCAAGAGACCAAAGTTTATAGATTGTGCCATATTGTGTTATGAGGAATACTGTACGATTCTATATCTTAATCAATAACTGTAGTACCTTGTGGCTCTTGCAACTGCTGGTGCAGGTTTAAATTCGTCAACAAGGTGGGAAATATAAGGGGAAGAAAACACTAAACTACAAATATTTGTGGTAGTACAGTTGTTCAGTTTATGAGACTCAAAGAAAAGGAAAGGAAAAAGAGAAGAAAATGTATCGTAGAGCCGAAATTTCTCACTGTAGACGTTGTAATTTGTCTCACACAGGTGTAACTAATGGCATTAATAATGGCTTACCAGAACACCTAAATGGAACTGAGCCATAATTAATGTAATTAGTCACACCTGTGTGTTTCCCACTATTGCAAATCAAAATGTCGGCCATGAAAATATCTATTGGTTTCACTCTAATCCCAAACTGAGCTTTACATATTCATATTCATTCCTTACATCACTGAACATCTACACAATCTACACAGGTGTTTTAAGTTATTCTGACTGTGCTCAAACTCCAAAAAATATATTTGTTTGTTTCTTTTTCTTAATGAATCTTGAACCAACAATCAGTCAAGCATGATCTGTGCACACTCACACAATCTTGGGAAAAGTTTATCTGCCGGAACAAATGTAAACACCTGACGAGCTTTATCAAACCATTAACAAGAAATGTGCCAAAACATGTTTTATTTCTAATTCAGCTTCCACTTAATATTACTAATTACTGCTTTTACTTATTTGCAAATTTCTCTTTAACCATATTACTGTCTGGTCCCTGCAGACCCCCCAGAGAAGCTCCAGAAGACCTGCCCAACCTGCCCCCTCCTGCTTCCCGAGGACAGCCCACAGGCTGTGAGTGCTGCTCAGGTCACTCTAGCAGCCTATAAGAGGCAGTCAAAGCTCGGTGCAGGACTCGGAGTAAAGAGGATCGCCAGAGCTGCAGCGCAGGTACGAAGAGACACACAGTCATTAAGTTTGATGGGAGAGACAAAGCTCCTGGGCTGATTTCATTACACAACAATGTGTTGAATGTTGTGTTTATTGGAAAATTACACTTAAGAAAAATCTCTGGGTGTACATGAGCAGACGGTACACTGCACCTTTGAGCTTCTGTGTGCCAGATGAGAACCATTACTGCTCCACAATAACCATAATGATGCAAGAGCCTGGCAAGGTTGCAAAGGATTACTGAAGGCATTTTAGACCTTACTGTCTGGCCAGGCTTTTGTTCAGGGAGCGAAAGAGAAATTGAATCGTTCGCTTGGGGACTCAAGCTCAGTGTATTGCTCCTCTTTGCATTAGATAGTCCAGCTTAGGTATCATCTCTTGTGCTCTAAAACCAAGCTGATAGCCATTACATTACAGCACAGAACCATACCACGTCTGTATCTGAGTGTTTTTATGTTTTCATTTGTGCAGTTTGCCCTTTTCTCACCATATTATTTCCATATTTCAGGATGTGCCGGTGAAAGCCAGTTTTGTGGAGTACACAGTCCAACAGTGTCCAGAGGGAGTGACAGAAAGAGGCACCTGCCAGCGACTGACACTCAGCTCTGACACAGAGGTGACTATAATCAAAATTATCATTGCATCTTCGATACAATGTATTTTTCTGATAAAACAATAGGTCATTAAATGGTTGATATAGCTTAAAAAGCAAGACACTATAGGTGAATAGGATATGAGAAAAACACTTATTTTAGGAAAATGGCCATTGAAGAGATGTATTGTAATTTAAATCTACAGAGGCAAATAGACAAAGTAAAATAAACACCTAAATGTGTGATTTGGACACTTTCTTTGTGCTGGTCCGAAAGAAGTCATGTTATGGAAGCAAAAATAGGCCAAAATCTAAATACTGACAAGATGTTTTAGCCTGTAATTTTCAGTTTCAGTTTTGATTTCCGTCCAGGATAGATGGACATGATAAAAAAACAAAGACAAAAAGGCTCAAATCAGCGATATCATAGAGCTACACTGTCTGAAGGTGCTCCATTTATTTAAAAAATGGATTTCTGTGATGACAGTCTGACACTACTATTATGACACTAATAAATGTTGTTCTAAAAACTCAAAAACAAACATTAGAGATCTGCCAGAGTCTTGTTTACCATCACTGCAGCAGTTCCAGGAAGTGCTACTTAATGACATGACAGATTAATTTCTACTTTTAAAACTGTCATCACTAAAAGGCTGCAGTAATTGATTCTTTCATTAAGAAAAGCTGACAGGTCTTCTCCTTCTCCTCCTTTTTAATTTCTATGTTTTTTTCACCTGTCCTACTCTATCTTTTTTTTTTTCAGTGACTCAGTGGTGTAATAAAATGCCTTGTCTCCTCTCAGACTGCAGGTTTCTGTACAGGATCTGTGTATGGAGACATGAACGACCAGCCTGACGTGCAGGTGTCCTGTGAGATGTTCAAAGTTCAGGTACAGGAAGCACTTAATAAATATTTACCATCTTTATATGAGTCAAATAACCCAAAGTGGCACCAGTCATTTGGTAAATGAGCCTAAAAACAACAACAAATGTAGATCACTGATATGTCCTAACAAAAGATGGATGGAAGAAAACATTAAACAATAAAACTCCAGCTTATTTACATGCACCTTGAATAGTTGTACTGTTTTCAAATCTTTCTTGTTTCTTGACAAACATGAAAAATAAATTAGATTTTTGAGGATGCTTTCAACTTCAGTACGCATGTGAAGTTTGACCTCACAGACTAAAAAATACATTTTTATTCCATTCTCCTCAGTGAAAATCTATTGATCATGACATTAAATACCTGAATACGGCAGCAGAGAGGTTTAATACTCACAGCAGAAAAAAACCCAAGAAAGAGAAGAATTAAAAGACATAAGTCACAAAGTGAGTAAAGTGCAAATACCTCAGTAAAACATGACAGGAAGTGTCAGTCATGTCACACTGTGGGACTGTGAGCTGGGAATATAATAAGCTGCTGTGTGACCCAGATTTGATGATCGTTTTATGCTGTGTTTTGATTCAGATCTTACTAAAGCAACCTTTAAAATGATAATTTAACTTTCTGAATGGATGCCACTGGCCATATAATTATTCTGTCGTATCTTACATGCGGTGCTTGTGTCTCCGAATGTGTGTTGTGCTTGTGTGTGTTAAAACGTATGTGTGAGATTTGAAATTGTACGGCTCTGTGCTATAATTATGTTGTCGTCTCGTTTCTCTCTGGAGTTGTGGTATGTAATGTAATATTGCATGACTGAAACTCTTTTTACAGTCAGTGGAGTGAGGCTGTAACATGTCAGTTTGATGTGATGTTGTCTGTTTGTCTGCAGAATGTGGACATCCTCAGACCGCTACAGCCGCAGGGTCACGACCTCCCCCAAGGCCCCGTGAGCCCGACCTTCCCTCCTCCGATCGATGACCCAGGAAATGATCCACAGCCTGTTCCTTCTGACCCAACATTGCCCCCTGCTGTTCAACCAGCGCCATTTGACCCCACACCCATTCACCCTGTGCCCTTTGACCCCTCAGTTGCAGTTAACCCCTCTCCCCCCCTCAGCTCCTCTTCCAGTGAGTCGGCTGAAGTGCTAGTCAACCAGCAACAACAGCCACCAGCTACTGGGCCATTTGATTCGTCCTCTGAGGAGATTGGAGGCCCCGTGGCGCTGCGTCCGCCCTTTAACTTCCGCTACCAGAGGAGGGACCGCAAGAAACGACAGGCTCTGATGGAGACCTCACCCTCTCACAACCCTGTCTTTCTCTTTGAGTTCCCCAGTGGACCCTCTCCCTTCCGCTCCTGTCCCGGTCCTGCTCGATACACCACAGTTTAACTGGCACTGCGTTTAGCTGACCGTTTGTTCATCTTTGATTTATCCACTGAGACAGCGGACCAGTGAACTGCTCCGCTCCCCATCACTGGAGGCTTGTAATAATTTGTGCTAATGAGAGGAATGCTATCTCCTTTTCACTGTCCCTTAAATGACCTCTCTGTTGCCACTGTTACAGAGCTCCCAAAGCAGCCATGGCTTAAACCTTATGTATTTGAAAAAGGTTTCAAATATTTGAACAATTTGAATAAATCTTGGTTTTAATCCTCTGTCAAGTACTTGGCAAACTTATATGCTTAAGCAGATAGTCTGAGTCTACTTACAGTAGCTGAATGTTTAATAGTTGAAAAGTTTTAGTTGATTTATATATATTATATATATATATATATATATATATATGTGTGTGTGTGTGTGTGTATACTGATTTAAAAGAAAATTTCAGCAGCTTTTTGAGTAATTAATTGTTTAAGTCATTTATAGAACATGGGAGTATTGTAGTATTGTTACTGATTGTTATTGATTTGTTGAATAATTAACATTGAAAATGATATTTTAGCTGCAGTGTTCTCCTACAATCCATATACTGAATTTCCTTTTAATTACCGTATAACCTGAGTCTTATTTTAATAATTTTGGCCATTACACAGAGGTAAGTATAACATTGTACTCCCTACCATCATTGTGGAGAAAGAGAACATGACTCTTGGCCAGAGACAGCTTTACAAAGACACCCAGTCTGGGTTTATTGGACTCTTCACCACAGGACTCAGGCTGTGCCAAACAGCACTGAAGTGAAAGACAAGTGCAAACATCTCAGGAAAGCTTTAAAAGCCTGCATCTATTCAAAGTGGGCTTTACACAGAGGTGAAAAGCAGTGGGGATGTGATAGACGTGGCTGGAGTGCCGCTCAGGAGGATCTCCAATAAATAAAACATCTCAGTGCAAGTCAGAAGCAAAAAATAAATAAACCACCCACCAAACATGAGCAGAACAATGTAAAGTCCAATGACAGTGACAGAGACCTACACATCAGGAGATGAAACATGGCTGAGACAGAGCAAACTCCACAGGTCAACATGCAGCAGTTTGTCTTCATTTAAAGGACGGTGGAAAGTCCTTTGAGGACAGCAGAGTACACATTTAAGACAGAGAGGACAGATGGTTGAAAGATGAGTGAAGCAAGCTAAAATAACCATCCTGTGACAAAGTGGAGGAGGCTGCAACACAACTGAAACTGCCCTGAGGTCAGTTTGCTTTTCCAGTGGTGGAAATTAACTATGCACATTTTGAGGTACTTTGTTCTTCTATTTCACTACATTTATGTGACTGCTTTTGCTACTAGTTAATTGACAGATTCAGATTGTTATTATATGTCACTATAATCAATAAATGATCATGTATTATGATAACCTAAGCTACCCTGCAGTATATAAAGTAGCTCCAGCTTTACCAGCAAGTGATACATACACTGATGAATGTGAAAATATAGGTTAATATAAAACATATTATTATAAAATCAGCTATTCTGAATCACCTGTACTTTAAGGGTTAAAAACAGAAAAACAGTAAACTGGGGAGGAAAAAAAAACAGCAAATATTCTCATTTTAGAATTTGTTTTTGGTATTTTTGCTTGTAAAAGTACGTTAATGATCAAACTATTATCAAAATTGTTGCCCATTAATTTTCTGGTGATTGGCTGGTTTCTGGGTGCCTAGGAAAATATTTCACAGTGCTTATTTTTATATCGTTTTATTTATGTACATATTGCAGTAGCACAGACCCAGTGAGAGCGGCAGGGGGCGAGAGAGACCTTCAAGTGCAGCCGACACGTTAAGACATATAATTGCTGCTGAATGCATTGCTGCTGTATTCGCCACATGTTACTGTACAGTCAAAAAACATGAACTGTAATCCATTAGTCGCTGTCTCCAACTTTCCTCCGCCCCCTAAACGTCACATTTAAAGCGCGTTTTAAGCAGCGATGTCGACATTTCCGACACGTACTTGAAGGCAGCAACAGTTGAATCCTAATTGGAGTCAGACGTTTCAGGGCGAGGAGTGGCTTCCCCGTCAACCCGAGACAACGGACTCATCCTTCTCCAGAAGTACGAGGGAGTAGTTAGTAAACTGTAAACAGCTTGGTGAAAAGATTAGTTTGGAAGATTTTGAGAAGACGAACATATTTCCTGAAGCTGAAGCCATGCGTGTGGTGTATTCACGTACTTCAGTTTGAGGTAGGTGAAATAATTACCTGAAATATTTTGGGGGTTTTTTGGCGTCTGTCGTGGTTGCCCCGTGCCCCCTCGGTTACCTCTAAACTTTAGTAAGTTTATTTTACTCTCTTTTCTAAAGCATTTTAAGCGTCATTATCCGTGTTGACTTGGTCTTTATGTCAACAGACTGAAACGTCTCCGCCAGACAGCAAACATGTGATGACATGTTCATACTAAACTGACTCATTTGCAGCTTTGTAGTACACGATTTCCCACACACTCATCATCACCAAGGCTGTGTCACGAAGGAAACAAGTGACCAGAACTACAAACACGACCTGCGGCTTCCCCATTTCTTCTTAAAATAATCCTTAACTTCTACAGAAAATGGGAAGGCGAGTTTAGTTGTCTAACACCTTTCAACATAAGGCAATCCAAGGTGCTTAAGAAAAGGCTTAAATAGAATAAAACGAATGAAACAGGAGATCGAAAATAGCAGTGCAGTGCAAGATAATGATAAATAATCTAAGTTTAGTTTATTAAAATGCAGTGGCAAACAGAAAAGCACTGATTTACAAGAAGTGTGAGTTGGGAGAGTTGAGAGTTTTCTGCTCAGTTTTGTCTCTGAGGACAGAAAGCAGACCTGTACCAGATGACCTGAGAGGTCTGGACACATCAGAAATGTATTTTGACCCTAAAACACTTTGTAAAATTTCAGGTCTTAAAGCTGCTCTCCTTCAGCACAGTAAATGATTAGCTTTGCTATATATCTGACATACTTATGTGAGGATTCAGATCGGCAATACTGCTTTAACTTCATAATGAAGCACACTCCACTAGTTTAGAAAAACAATAATTACAGAGTAGCCCACGGTTATAGTGTTGCAGCTCAGTTTTCCATTTAAATTAGCTTATGAGGCTCTTTTCCCTCCATGCAGGGTCAGGGTTAAGTCTCTAATGATGGTTTCTTCATAAGCTTCCTTCAAAAGAAAAGATGGTTATCACTTTAGAGAGCATCACTTAATTGGAAAGGGATCGGTTGGGCGTATTCATATTGAAATGCTTATGGTTTAGGACGCCACATTGGGCCTTTTTATCATGAGTGTATGGGACTAACATACATAACTCAGAGCAGAGAGCTTCCAGACAGTTGTGACCTCCTTTCTAATGAAGTGCAAAGGAAGATAAAATGAAAAAACAAAACAAAACAGTAAGGTGAGTGTAAATTTCCACCTAGCACAAGATTGGTCATGGATTAGTCATTGCTATGTCGATGCAGAGTTGTGAGTTACACTTAGAGTAATTGTGAATGACACATGATTACTCCTACTTTAACCTCTACACATCATTCCTCCGAGCAATTCAGAGATCTACATGAGGAATAATTGATACATGCATTTAGTTTACACCAATTTAGATTTATATATGTATAAAATCAAAAGTGAAGGAGCAAGTATTTGGCTGCACTTTCTTTTCTACATGGTCTCATATCTCAGTTCATGTTGAATTTGTCCTTTACAGTTTCTTGATTAGCTATTGTCGAGTGCTACATGGTTAGAGGTAGTGAAAATGAACTGTGTGGATGAAGATGCAATCTGCAGCTTTTTAATCTGGTGCCAGTCTTTTTCAGTGGCTTGTGTGTTGCCTCTCTTCTTCTTTACTTTGATAGCTACAGCCCAAGTCTCAAACACCATTTGGGGGAAAAAAAAAAGTTAAACATGCAGACAAGGTCACAAAGAGAAGTTACAGTTTGACGAATATCACAAAGAGCAAGACTCAGGATCTGAGTGACTTTGAACATATGGTGTGATTGTTCCCAGACGTTGTGGTCCCTGCATCAGAAACAGCTGCACCCATGGGATTTTGTTTTTGCACTACACTGTCTGGAGTTCACAGAGGATGATGCAATCAACCAAAAATCATGCAGTCAGCTGGAGTTTTTTGGCCAAAAAACACTTAGTCAGTGAGTGAGATCACGGCAGGATAGACCCATTCAGGCCAACAGAGAGGCAAACAAGTCCGCAACAGCTCAGTGTAACGGTATGTGCAGAAGAGATCAAAACAGAAAGCTCGCAGTGGGCACCATATCCAAAACGGGAGGTATGGGTAGAGAGAGGATAAAATGTTGCTCGGGCTGTTGAAAGTTTCTGTTTTTACACAGTCTTGGGAGTTTGTGTCCAAACAGCTTGTATCCTTCCTGCATTGTTTTAAGGTGCAGGCTGGTGAAGCTGGTGTGGGTTGTCTTGGCACACAGTCTGCACTGCAGTAGCAGGTGAACATCATTTAAATGCAGCAGTGTGTCTAAGCACTGTGATGAGCCACAGTCTGCTCTTTTTGGAAATGGATACTTCCAGGAGAACAGCCACATATCAACTTAACATCCTACCTAGTAATAGCCAGTACTGTATTACTGTTAAAGTAACATATTGCATCTTGAACAAACATGAGGAAAGCTGCCAGTTTTACCTTGAGCAAAAGTTGAAACTGACCAGGGCTAACCAGAGCACAAGTTTACATTTAAAAGTTGTTGTTTTTTTCCTAAGAAAACCGGTTAATATTCATATTTTAGAAACTGAAACAAGTGAAATTTTGATGTTTATTATCACAGATTATCACAGCTGTTGCCAGTTAAGTTTTTATTTATTCATTTGACCTGTATTTAACTGGAAAGTCTCTTTGAGATACATAATCTCTTTTACAACAGAGACCTGGCCAAAATGGCAGCGTAAAATAAGTGTCATATCGTTACATGAGAACACACATTAATTTACAACAGTCACATATAACACAACAAAACGGAACCTGAGAGACATGAGAGAGATAAAACACACACATGGCAGTATCAGTGAGTGTTTACTGTTGCTCCCCAGCTCCAGTTTCAAGATAAGAGGTGGGAAAGAGAAAGCGTGGCGGCTGAGTTCTCACATTGTTTGATAGAATCTATGCACGGCAGAGCTCAGTCTGTCCAGATGACTTTGACATAATGTCACTGTGTAGAGTTCTTGTTTTTCGATGTTTGTTTTCCCTGTAGCCTGGCAGTTGACAGGGATCCATCATGTTCTTCCTCTGGCTGTGTTGGTTAGGACTGCTGAGCTGACTGTCATGTATGGCAGCGTTTCTCTGCACTGGGCACAGGACAGGGAGCATTTACTTCATGTCCGTCAGAGGTAGGCTGTATGTTTTACAGTGTCTGCTGTTTGAAGTATAATATAGTTGCTGATCATGAAATGATTGTGAAAATAAGTATCTGAATGATATATTGTAGTGAAAGCATTGAGCCTAAATGCTTGAATTTTGAATATTGATTAGCCAAAGAATATTTTATATACAAATCAGTTGATCAAGCGGTCACAGCTGCTCAGATGTGAATATCTGCCAGTTTTCTTCTGTGATGGTTAACTGAATATTTCTGGATTTAGAACAAAACAAGCCATTGGAATTTGTCATATTGGGCTTTGGGAAAATTGTGGACATTTTTAAAAAACTATTTTTGGTATTTTTATCAAGTAAATTATAAAATAATTGCAAAAAATCAGCTGACTAATTAATAAGAGTTATAAAAATAACTGTTAGGTGCAGCCCTGACAGGGATTTTTTTTCTTTTATATATTACCAGAGAAATATGATCTTATACATTTCTAAGGAAATATCTGACATAGTTAAATGTTCAAATATCACTCAATATTATGTTAGTGTATTTGAATACATCCAGTAATATATTTCTCTTTGTTTTCATTGGTATATTTACATATATGTGTGTTAAGATAAGTTACAAGTGTATCCTCTAAGTTTTTCTGTGGCAGTAATGTGACACCTTATTGGCAAACACTTGAATGATGCTGAGTAGACTACAGGAGGTCCTGACTAACCACAGTGTAAATATTTCATGGCACAACTGAAAGAGTTGAGAGAATAGGCACCTGATTGCTGATACACATCTTCAACCACAATGTGATTGTTTCCTTTTTAATATTCATATTTAAGTTAATGATATCTGTGCTGCTAGTAGTTTTTACAGTTTATAATTGGTGATATTAATAGAAACCCATGTGAAGTGAAGGGGTAGAGTATATTGCATCACACCACTGTAATTTTAGCTATTGCGTACAAGCCCGGTCAAGTCATGTTTACCATCAGCATATTTTCCTATGAATGGATCAGACACTGCTTTCAGAAACGGGTAACAGACTAGCCTGAAGATTACTGACACAATCTGATAACCAGATACTTGCTGGTCCAGTCTTAAGTTCTAATGGCAATATCTTTTCTGGGTAGGAGCCAGCAGGAAGACGTGTTTAGGGTGTGTTTTAAATTTTTGGTGCCTACCCACAAGCAAAAGCATCGTCTCTGTTTTGTTTGAGAAAATGCATTTAAAAAGCATGATTATTTCATTTTAACTAGTCTCTAACACTTGCAAGTTCACTAAGGTTGGATTATTCCGGACGACAACTGATCTGGCTTTTGGTCAATTGAGGTGGCAGCTTTAATGTCACATGGCTTGTACCAGTCCTGAGGCAACATATTGTTTCTTCCTCTAGAGGACACACTGATACAGACCTCTTAGTTAATTCAGACAAGTGGATTTCTCTGGATTGGCTGCAGCTGAGTTACTATAAGCTTTGGAGAAGGGATTGTGGTGTGGTGTGAATTTTTTTCTGACTTTCTTTTTCTTATATATCATTGAGCCAGCCCTCTGGAATTTGCCCCAAGAAATTATTGAGAATTATGGAAATCTAAGAATGAATAACTCATCTCATTAAAATAAATATTATCCTGCAGGAAGAATTATTTTCAACAAAAGAAATCTGTACCCATCTAGGTTGTCTGCTGCTGAGTGATTATTTCATGGAGTGTTGAGCAAATAGCCTTAGAGTTCACTGTAGCCACTTAAAGTGGCTATAATTACCATTGAAGTCCAGCTTAATTGGAAGTGACACACACCATCAGGTGGCTTAGAAATTCCGGCTACCAGTGGCTAAGTGAGAGAAATACGACAGTCAGCTAAATGTGGCAGCCCAGCTGACCGCTCTCGCTTTGTTCATTTCTGCATGGTAACAACCTGGTGACAATCTGTGTTCACCTAAACAAAAGGTCTCTTACCCCGGGACCTGACCGCTAAGGTCGACGTGAACGCTGAGAGGATTAAGTCCTTTGTTTTGCTGTTACCACAAGTTAGCAGAGCACACTAGAGGAGGCAGCAGATCGAAGGAGCTGTGTTTTCTTTTTTCTTATGACACCTGGGACACAGCGGCTGTGTGCGTTATGTGTATCCACATGAGCGAGGAGAAGGTGAAGGACGATAAGCTGAATGAGCTGTGTTTGCCCCAGATCGAGAAGCTTGAAATGTCCATCGTGTCAGACTGTCTCGAGTGCATCAGAAAGAGGAGAGGCAACAGGTATGTGAGCCTGGGCATTAGTATGTCACTTCTTCACATTGACTGGAGGTAATTAAATGTCTAGTTAGATGTCAGGAAGCATGTTAATCTGGACACACATTTATTTTAATCTTTATATGGTTTAAGAGTCATAGCAGATTCAGACCCATCCATCCGTAGGCTTTAGTACAAGCTTACATGTGCTTTCATGGAAAGCTGTATGGAGGACAGCTTTGAGCACTAAGAGCACATATTTGAATTTGAATTATGTAGAGTTTTTTTATCTACGTTTTTGTATCAACTTTTACTTTAGAAAGACATTCCCTGCTGTTGAGCTGAGATTAAATACTTTTATACTTGCCTTCAACATGCATTTAAGAAGTACTGGTGAATAGAGACAAGACAGCTTCTAAATTTCAAAAGCTGTGAGTTAAAGCGGCACAACCTCAGCAAGAAAGTATTCTTTTTACCTCCGCCAAGGAGGTTGTGTTTTCAGCTGCGTGTTTGTTGGTTTGTTTATTTGTAAGGCCAGAAGGATTACGCAAAAAGTCCTGAAGCGATTTGCACCAAACTTGGCGGAGGAATGGGGCCCGGGCCAGGGAAGAACTTATTAAAATTTGCTCCAGATCCAGGAATTTTTTAAATCACTTTCCTTAACATTACAAAATGGGGCATTTATCAACATTCAGGCCTTGGTGTGGGTATGCACTCTTCTGCCATTGTAGTTTATTTTTGTAATGTGTGAATAGTATGAAGCCTCATTCATCATTAATACATGACACGGACAGATTGACAGACATATTAGTCCTGTAAATACAACATTGTCTGTGTGGTTTTCTGGGAGGCACAGACCATAACCCAAGCTTTAAACAGCAGTCGCCTAAAGCATTGGTAGAGGTTTTTGGGGGGTCAGGAGACAGACTGGGAGGAAGTGCTGACTGTCTGGAGGAAGGTTAGTTGCTAACCCCTACTTGTTTTGATGGTTGACATCAACAAACCTCAAGTCATAAACCTGTCAATATTCAAATGAAAATACCTGCTGGAAAATATCTTTTGTTTTCATGTGATTTCAACTAAAATCATGATACAATTCAAATTATATCTTAGCATTTTAGTTTCTTAAAGTTTAGGAGAGTAGCTTAAAACTTCCTTCCATCCTACAGATGAAGTAAATTGTAGTTATCCTTATTCACAGTCCTGCAGATGTGAATCCTGTGCACCCATGCATGACTGGATTTGTTTTACAATCTTAGGATGTAATCTCAGGTTCTCATTCATGTTCCTTTTTTTCTCTCTTTTTTTCTTTATTGGTGGTTTGAAGCTGACAAAAAGGGATGATCTTATTTCTTAGAAAGGGTGTGGAGATCATAAAATGGCAGTCCTAACCACAGACACATCTGAGTTTACTTTGTGTTCACGGTTAAATGTAAGGCACATACTTTCATTTTCAGTTTTTTAGGCCTCAGTGCCCGCGACAGACAGGAAATGCTCGATCCTATTTTTGATTTATAGTTCTTGTCTCAGCTTTCACAGAGTCTGGACGTCTCTCTATACTTGACATTTACTGTTTCTCTATCTGTTGTATGTGACTGTTAACAGTTGTGAGAAAGGATTTCCACATGAGAGAAGCTCATGTAATCAGTCATTCATGTGATCTGTCAGGTTTATTGGCTTAATCCAAGACACAGAGGACGACCCTGTGTTTTTATTCACCATTTCCATGGTGGACATTTTACTGACCAACGATGAATCGATTACTCAAGATAATTATATATATTTTAATCTATAATGAAAATAATCACTAGTTGCAGCCTTAGGCCCTTATTGTATTCTAGCTGTTCTGGCTCACATATTGTGTCTGTGTGTAGCTGACTTAATGAGTAACGAATATAATAGGCCCTTCCTCCAGGTGCATTAATTTATGGGGAGAATTTAGCTCCTTTGATCATGTGTTTTGCCTCATTTCATTTATTGATTTTCTGTATCCCCCTAGGATTCAACAAGGTTGTTTTTGATTGTGTTAATCACATTCAGCCATTGTTAAACAAACCTGCAGTGAGGTCCTGATATATATAGAAGAAGAACTTAAGAGGAGATCATAAGAAGGAGTTCACTGTCACCTCTCACATCTAGATGCCACTTCCCTGCAGGATGGAGTCATCATGCCTGGACCTGGCTCTGGAAGGCGAGCGGCTCTGTAAGGCTGGTGACTATCGCGCCGGTGTGTCTTTCTTCGAGTCTGCCATCCAGGTCGGAACAGAGGACCTTCAGATCCTCAGCGCCATCTACAGCCAGCTTGGAAATGCATACTTTCACCTACAAGAATATAATAAGGCTCTGGAGTACCATCGTCATGACCTCACACTTACCAGGTAAACAGTTTCACAACAGTAACTTCTTCCAAGACCATATCCTCCTTTTTAAGCCGTTCGATTGGCCATCCTTGGAAAGTACCAGTCTTTCCTGTTGATGTGATAGGTGACCTTGGTTAGTGGTCATGCACAGAAGTTTTCTGCAGTACTAACATGAATAATTTAAGATTAAACTCTTACCAATATTCTGAGGAAATGCTAAAACTTTTTTCATCACTATTTCCCTCTCCATGATTAAACTCCCAGACTCTGCTTCACTATATTGCTGGTTGTAGTTGTAAATTACTTTCTTCCCTCTTGTGTTTCTGTGCTAATACACTTCAGTAATCCACTAATATTCCAGTCTAATTATTTCCTAATGTTCTTTTTTTTTTCCTCCTTTGCAATCCCAGAACGATTGGAGATGAACTCGGTGAGGCTAAAGCCAGTGGCAACCTTGGGAACACATTAAAGCTCTTAGGACGTTATAATGAAGCAGTCGTTTGTTGCCAAAGACATTTGGAAATCACGAGAGCCATTTATGATAAGGTGGGTCATACTTCAGTGATATTTTAGAGACACAACATAGTTATTTAGGTATAAGCAAAACATTCCTTCAGTCCTTTCAGTGTTCTGTAAATGAAAACTTCAGTCAGTAACTAAAAGGCCCATTTACTTTGATTTGAATAAATGGACCCAAATTTGTTTTCAAGTCATACCACATAACATGCTCTGCAGCCACTGAACAGTTCGGTATGCATGATGACTGCCGAGCGTCGGCGTACCAGCATCTAGAATAGTTCGCCAGCCCACATGCAAACAAGCAGGTCTGGTGTCAGTGTATTTTAAGTATATAATTGCGACAGTGGTCACTGTGGTTTCTGTCTGTGAAAATCTGGTGTGCGTGCTGTAGGTTGGGCAGGCTCGAGCGCTGTATAATTTCGGGAACGTGTACCACGCCAAGGGCAAGAGCATCTGCTGGAGTGGAGTGGAGCCAGGAGAGTTCCCAGAGGATGCCAGGATAGCCCTGAGGAAGGCTGCAGAGTACTATGAGTGAGTTGGTACCGCTGTTTACTTCTTAACATTGACTCTGTTGTTGTTTTGTTTTCATTTTGAAAGCTCTGGGGAATGATACAAGCAAACCAAAGGTGACAGTGCCAGTGCTTCAGCTGAAGAGTCTCAGGTTTCATCTCCTCAAAAACCAAGTCGCCTTTTGATTCAGTTTAGCCTGAAGATAAATTTATTGCTGTTAAAAATGTTCTGACTGCCATCGATGTGTAGCCACCGTAATATGATACAGAACATACATACTTTATTAGGAACACCATACTAATACTGGGTAGAGCCTCCCTTTGCCTCAGTTCTTTGTGGCATATATTTCACAAGATGTTGGAAACATTCCTCTGAGATTCTGGTCCGTGTTTACAGGATTGCATCACATCATTTCTGCAGATTTCTCAGAAATCTCCCATTCTACCACATCCCAAAGGTGTTCTGCGGGAGTCTTCTGCAGAACTGCCTCTCACTGGTGGTTTCTTGTTTTTCGCACCACATACTCAAATCAGCCCGTCTGGCACCAACAACCATGCCACAGTCAAAGTCACTGAGCTTAAATTTTTTTCCCCCTATTTCTGATGTTTGATATGAACATTAACTGAAGCTCCTGACCTGTATCCACATTATTTTATGCTTTGCACTGTTGCCACATGCTCACATGCATGCCACATGTTCCTGGTGAAGTGCTTGGTGAATGTGTAATACTGAGTGTAAAAGTTAATTCTGGACCTTGGAAATGGTACTTTGACTAAATAATTCAATTTCAATTCAGTTTTATTTATATAGCGCCAAATCACAACAAAAGTAATCTCTAAATAACCACAGCTCATGGTTTTTACTTGGCTTTTAACTACATATTAGACTCATAGTAGAATGTTTGCTAACAGGTGGTCGTATATGTGGGGAGATTATGACTCCTGTCTCTGTTTAGGATTAGTGTTTGGCGATGCCTCCTTGGTCCGTGTACATAACGGTCAGTCGATCTTCTTTCTGGAGTAGGAAAACAGAAATCAGATGCCTTTTCCCGTCTCTCATTTCGGAGTAGAACGGATTTTTTTTTTTTTTTTTCATTTTTGTTTTATGTCAACACAAGGAAAATGAGAAATCAGTTACGGGCTAAAATACCGTCTGTTTCATCGTGCGTTAAATTATTTTTATTTAGCCCCGGAAGTCACCTAATAAACGATAGCACGGGATCCCCGTAAGCTAGCACAGCCCTTTTCTGTGCTGCCCTGCTAAGGTGATTAAAGCTAGTCTTAGCTAGCTATCTTCGCCCATCTAAGGTGAAAACAGATGAGCAAGAAAGATCTTGCTAAGAGCCCACATCTTCGTGTTTCGGTTGTCCTTTTCTGTGCTGCCCAAAAATAGCTAGCTAAGGCCGGCTCTCTTAGCCGTAGCTGGGCTGTGCTGGCTTACGGGGATCCTGTGCTATCGTTCACTGGGTGACTGCCGGGACCAAATAAGAAATAATTGACAACATAAACATAAAACAAAACTAGTCGTTCTTTGTTTTCCGATTTCATTGTTCCAAAACTAAAAACGGAAAACGGCTCGTTTTTTTGTTTCCGGTTTCTTATTTTAAAACAGCCGTTACGTACACGGACCCTCCTTGATCTTTATTCTGTCTCTTATCTGATGATTTTGATCTCATCCCAGTTGATGCTGTGATGGTTTTGGTCTGGTTTTCAGACAGCTGACCAAAATCAGTCACAGTTGAATATTTAAGTGACAACTGAACAAACTCCGTCCCCTTACTAGACTACCTCTACTTAAAATTAAGTTTTCAAAGTGTATTTCATAACCTGAAAAATCATCTTAAACATGTAACAACACTTGTGTTTTTCTCTGTGGAAGTGTTCACGTTTATATGTAAATGTAACACAGTGGTTGTACATGAGCATTTATTTGTTGTTCTCTTTTTTTCCCCAAAGAGCAAATCTGTGCCTGGTGAAGGAGTTGGGCGATCGGGCGGCCCAGGGTCGTACTTATGGGAACCTGGGTAACACTTACTATCTGCTGGGTGACTTTGAAATTGCAGTAGCTGCACATGAAAAGGTAGGTGACTGTGTTCCCCATCCTGATTACCTCAAAATGTGTTATGCTGTTAATCCTGACCTTAATGACAGTAAGGTACACCTACTGTTTGTCCTGTTTGGCAGCGGCTACTCATCGCTAAAGAGTTTGGGGATAAGTCTGCTGAGAGGAGGGCCCATTGTAACCTTGGCAATGCTCACATATTCCTCAGCCAGTTTGAGGTGGCGGCTGGTCATTACAAGTGAGTAAATATTTGAACATGAAACAAGTATGTTGAAGGCCCCCTATTTAACATTTGCAAGCAATATATAAACATTCAATAATAATAATTCAATCATCCTTACAACTACATTACAGTGTGTTACAAAGTATTTAATATATGTTTGCCTGCTGCTTTTAACTGCTAATTAGGGGGACATGATAAAGTGTTACCGTTTTGGTACATGAATAAGACAAACCGAGAGTTTTGAATTTACCACAGGCTTGTGTACAGATATGAAATTGTTCAGATGCAGTAACTGATTAAGCTCAAAAGTTTTTAATCCCTTACTCCAGCATTTCTTTTCCCAAGAAGCCCTTGGAAAAAGAGCAGATGACTATCATTCTCCTGCACCCACCCTAGACATTCCTTGACCTTCCTCCTCCTCTGTTTTGCCCTCAGGAGGACTCTGCAGCTGGCCAGGCTTTTGAAGGATCGAGCAGTGGAGGCCCAGGCCTGTTACAGTCTGGGCAACACCTACACACTACTGCAGGACTATGAGAGAGCCATTGATTATCACCTCAAACATCTGGTCATTGCTCAGGACCTCAACGACAGGTATTAGTCATAAAAGCTGTTTCCCTGCCAAATTAGCCTTTGAAGTGTAATGGGCACGTATAGTTTGAATGTGGGTGGTCCCTGAACTAATCATTTGCTCAAGTTTGGTGGTGTCACTGCTAACACACTTCAAGCCACAGTAAACTGCAGAGGCACTGAAAAGCAGACAAAGACACAAGTAAACAATTGACAGTATTTAATGTCATTAACACATACAAGGCTGTAGATGCTACAATGTTGTCTTTAGAAAAGAAAAAGAAAATTCACATGCATGTTTAAAAGAACACGTCTGTATTAGGCAAAAATAGGATTTTCAAGTTACAGATTACAATTTTCATCAAAAATATATGATCAGTATGTACAACATAATTCACTTTTACAGATAAAAGTGAAAGTCGGCTCCACCTCGACCAACTCCCAACATGAAAAGGCTGTTCACACGAGCACATATAGTTAGTTATGAAGGTGGAAACTGAACTGAAATACACGATAAAAGGATGTATGTCAACCTGAAACCTCGATTAAATTTTTTGTTTCAGTTGTAGTCAGAGTATATAAAGAAAGGCTCTAATTTCTGGTGTAGGCGTACTTCTCTATTTTTATAGTCTTAGGGGAAGGGAAGCAGGATTTCTGGTAATATAAACTTGCACAACCTAAATATTGTCATTTAAGTCATGTAAAAGGTGTAAAATGGGATGTAATAGGAGGGACAGAGGGAGAGTTCTTCAAATGCTGTGATTACTGCTTTTTAAAGTGTCTATTTACTCTAACAAATATACACCCTGGAAGTAGAACACGTTATTCTTACATAAAATAATGTGGAATTTTAATCATTGTGAAATATATATATATGGAATTGTTGGATACCATCTGCTGTCAAGAAGTGAGCATAAGCTCAGGATTTTGTGACTGCACTAAGTGATAGTTTGATGAATGCCCTACCCATTCTTGCATAATCCCAGTTGGTGCTGCTCAGCCTGTTTTCCTCTGTGTCACTGCAGAGTTGGTGAAGGAAGAGCTTACTGGAGTCTAGGAAATGCCCACACCGCCCTGGGGAATCATGAGCAAGCCATGTACTTCGCAGAGAAACATCTGGAAATTGCCAAAGAGGTGACTGTTTACTGTTTACCTCTTCCTTCAGAGTGCAATCAGTAGCTGCCATCAGGCTACACCCCCACCTACTGGTTGTATGGTGAACAGCAAGAAATAACACTTCTGCTTTTTTTGTGTTCAGCTTCTATATGTATGCATGCATTAAGGATTTTTATGGACATACAAGTCACAAAACAAGTACAAATAGCAATTAGCAATAGTATATGCTTATATTAAGCTTTGTTTACATTAACTTGGATGTTGTTACTGGTGCAGACTGGAGACAAAAGCGGCGAGGTCACAGCCAGGATGAACTTGTCAGATCTGCGGCTGGTCGTAGGCCTGAAGTCAAACTCTAACATCCACCCCAACATCTTCCGCAACACAAATACTAATAGCTCCGCTCTTCCAATAAGCTACAAGGGTTACTCCAACCTCGCAGGTAAATTTCCACCCCTCGGAATAGTCTGTTATTTTCATGACACTGTCAAATCTGTTTTGGATGTGTCACAGTAAGCCATTACACTTGTGAATCTGTGTTATTGCATTTTTAGCAGCATGCTTGCCTTAAGAAAAAACTAATAAATGACTCTCTTAAAGCACACATTTCAAAATGTAAAAATCTGTGTTATGGAAAAATAATTTTCCAATTTCCCGAGAAAAATTATTTTGTGATGTTAAATGCAGGTGCTGAATAGATATAAAAATGTGGCCACACTGTTGAATTGTCTATCTTTGTTTCAGGGGTGAAGTCTCCATCAATGAGGGGAGGCAGTGCCGAGAACCTGCAACTGCCAAGTCCAAGTCCAGACAATAATCAAACCAGAGATTCACCAGCACATCCGGTATGTACTTTGTAAAATTACTTCACACGGCAGAAACACTTTTGATGTGAAGTATGCAATGTATTTTTTAGTCTAATGCATTAGAGCCCAGTGGAAGTTGCTCACTCCTATTTGTAATTGAACAAATTATAACTATTTACTTTGCATATCTGAAATTGCACCAGTTTATATATGACATAAAGATGTAGTTTTTAACATACAAAACTGCCTGTAAGCGCTACTACAGTTAATATTAATTTAATATTTTTTAATTTTGAAGACAAAGGTATGGTTAATTTGTCTTGTCAAACTCTTTCTTGTTTCGGCACATATAGTAGCAACTGTCTCAATTTCAAAGGATAACTGGGATTTTTGAACCTGCAGTCAGTCCACTGTTGAGCGGTGCACCCAGAACTGCGGTGCAATTGTCCACGCACATATATCTTTTACATCCTAAAAAATTGATAAATAAGGCAGAGGTTCAAAATCCTGGAGTTATCCTCTAACAATGTGAAAATAATTAAATCAGCCATGTTCTGTGGCTTCAGGAACATGCATATAACATGAATCTGTCTGCATGCACCTTGAATTTACAGGACTGGGAGGAAGAAGTATTCCCTGGGTCTTCAAAAAACAATACAATCAAGGCTTCCACAAAGCTCTTCCTCTTCCACCGACTGAAAAGCAAGAAGCAGAAGCACAACAAATCATCTAAAGAGAAACATGAAAACAGCACCGAGCACACCGCACCAGATCTGGACACGCCAGTATCTGTTAAGGTATTTCTAAATAGACCAGATTGTCTTGTTTTCATTATTTGTTAAAAGAGCTATATGCAAGTTTTGCTATCACTACATAGCCAATATTAGCATTAACAGCTGTTTCCTTACCAGTCTAGAAGAAATGTTACAAGTTCAGCATCAAACCTCATTCCTTTACTCACCAAAATCTGTCTCTAGCAGTGGAGAGCAATGCCAATGTTTTGCTTCTAACTCCTGTCTCTTCTTTTCTTCTTCTGATGTTAGCATGCTAACCAGCTTGCCCCAGCCCGGCCCTTCTTGTCACTTTACAATAGCTACTGATTGTAGTGTCCAGTCTGCCCTGAAGTAGCGCTGCTAAGAGGACATATTCTAACCTCTTGTAATCAAGCTCTTGGAAAATGACCATCACCACCACCCTCTCCCTTCAAGAAACCACATTTGGCCTTACAAATAACCCCTTTAATCTAGCAATTATTCTTTAAATGAATCTATTATTCTAGCAAAAAATAGATCTATTTACCGTTTAAGCACTTCAAATTTACCTCTATAAAAAGATTCAATTTCCTGTATTTTGAATGTTTCTGTTAAAAGAAAGTAAACTAGTTCAATTACCTTAACTAATTGAAGCCTTTTTCTAATATGATTTATTTATTCATTGAACCCTATAGCCAGGATCACGGGACACTATTGGAGAGGATGGCTTTTTCGACCTCCTCTCTCGTTTCCAGGGCAACCGAATGGACGACCAAAGGTGCACTCTACTGGATAGCCAGAGCCATCTCCCTGCCCATTCCTCTCCCTCCTCCATCCCACCTGTAGCTGAAAGAAAATGTGAGTCAGCCCCTTGTGTTTTCACCTGTGTTCACACCATATCCACACATAAGTGCAGTTTTCTGACTTATTTTTCAAAGATAAATATAAGTTGTACTTAATTAAGGTCTTTTCTCGCTTTACTTCAGGTTCTTCCTTCCTTTAATGACAATTAACTTATAACTGCCCCATTATGGTGTGAATGCAGCTTTATGTGTCCTTTACATATTAAATGTTGTGAAGATGACTTAAAGGGATACTCCACCCAAAATATTTAGAGTATCACTCTCTCCTTCTAGCCTTGAGTGTTTTATGTAAAAGGTCTGTGGTTTCGTCCTTCACTGGGTACAAGAGCTGCTTGAACTTTTTGTCCATCCTGAAAACATGTTATTATTGTACTCCTCTGTAATGGCCATGAATCCAAGCTTATCACTGCCTTTGTGCTCCATGAAGGACAAAACTGCAATTTTTTACAGCTAACTTTCAAGTCTGTGGAGTGTTTGATGCTCAAAAGGTAGATTTTGGGTGGAGGGATTCTTTAAGTTTCAAACTCTCTTATTCTCTTTTCCCTGTTTTACCTTCTACAAAATCAGAATGAAATGCTGGGTGGAGGAGTAACAGGCACAACTCACTGCTCCCAGCACGATCCACCATTTTCCATTTGTTACAAATCACCCACAATTAATAATTATCTTTGTGTCTAGCTATTTCGGAGTGCGAAACACCATTGCAGGATCCTGGTCATTTCCTGGAGCTGCTGGCCAGCTCCCAGGCCCGTCGTCTGGACGACCAGCGAGCCAGCCTGAGCCATTTTCCTGGCTTACGTCTCAGCACCTCCAGCCAGCCTCGTACACCCTCCACCTCCAGCACAGATCAAGTCCCCACACAAGGTAATACAATAACACAAGGCATACCCCAGTTTTGTCATCTCCCTAAGTATCACTGCTCATGTCGTGACTAATGCTTGCTTTTTTTTTTCCCCTCCTAGCCCCCATCTCCAGTACAGATACACCTCACACACCCTCCCTGTACAGTCACCTCGAGGCCAGCGCTGAGCAGCCTGAGGGGGACGATGTCTTCTTCGACATGCTAGTCAAGTGCCAGGTGAGAGAAAAAAATCTAGTATATTACTTGATGCCAAAGTCTGATTAATATAGACTTCTCAGTGCAGTCTTTCCCACATCACAGATATATATTTTAGTAACGTTGATTTTACCAGTCTGTAAATTCCAAGACGTCTCCTGGAAAAAAACCGACATAATTTGTTACTATTTATGGGGATGAAAGATTAATTTGAAGAGTGGATCCATTAAAAGTTAAATATATATTCATTTAGTATTCACTTATCATTAGACTTTATTCTCCATGTATGTTGAAATAAATGCTTCCATGTGGACAGATTTTACATTTTATAAAAGATTCCAGTAGAAATTAATTTTTTGGAAGTTCACCGATTTGAATGCTGTCTCTCTCTTCCCTATAATTAGTATCACATTACATGGTTCTTTCCAGGGCATTTCTTTGGAATTATTAGGGAAATTATTTTGAAATTACAGTCCTAAGTCTTACCTACATTTTTTTTTTTCAACCACTTCTTTGAAAGTCACCGATACTTTTCTGGAGCGCGATCAATCCACCTACTGTAAATCTTTTTCTGTTTAGACAGTGGGAGGCTGGAGGGAAACGATACTGTTCCTCCAGGGTCCAGTTGGCTGAATTTCACAAGCACTGGGAGTAGCTATGTTGGTGCACTCCACACACTTTTTTTCTCTTTGTGTGTGTTTTGACTCATTCCTGTTCTGAGCCTTCTTAGGGTCAGCTGAGAAATAGAAAACAGCCAATTTGCTCTTGGATTTGCAATCCATTCCCACAGTTGTGCAATTTGTGAGCACAGATTTGATTGATCTCTTTGATGCGGACAATTGCACCATTTGTTTACACTGCAGCAGCTGTTAACAGTTGTCAGATACACTGTTCCTGCTCAATATTTCATCCATTCCAAAGATTTTTGTCCATATCAATGATTTTCACCCGAAAACATAGGAAAATAAGGTTTAAAAAAACTAATATCACTTAATGTAACTGTGATGTCCATTTCTACAATGTTACAGGGCTCCAGACTTAACGACCAGAGGTGCGCTGCTCCACCTTCTACAACTAAGGGACCAACTGTTCCAGATGAAGATTTTTTCAGTCTCATCCTGCGTTCCCAGTCCAACAGGATGGAGGAGCAGCGAGTCCTGCCACCCCCTGGTGTTGCCCAAACCAAACCAGACTGACTCCATGGAGTGATTTGTAATGTTATCTCAGGATACCAGATGAAGTAACCAAGCTTTTTCTTTTTTTTTAAAAAAAAAAATCAAGATTTTGTTTTTTATAAGCCACATGACCCTTGATTCCTGCCTTGTGGGACTGTCCTGACAGCATTCCTGTGAGACTGCCGAGAATAAGGAATTAAGATCTCAAATAATAATAGAGAACTGGTCATTGTTGACTGTGAAATCATGGGAAATTAAGGTTTTCAAGACTAAAAGACTTGTTTTTAGATAACTGACAGGGTCTCCGGGTAGTCGCAACTATTTTTGTGGTGTCCCCTGCTGACTGACTTTTATCAGGGACCTCGGTACAAATGATGTTTGTCTGCTCTGGAGGCTTGCATCAAGTCGCTCATACAAACTATGGATTGTTTGTTTTCTTGGACAAAGAGTACTGTTATCCAAAGACATGAGCCAAACTGAAGGGATTTCTGCGTTATGATGACAGACATTTTACAAAAGACATTTTATGGACCCATCTCAGAGGTTCTGCAGTTAAGCAAAGTGGAACACTGCATGGCTGGTTCTGCTTTAAGAGCAGTATCTTGGTTTGAACCAACCTCAGATCTCTCCAGGAATAACTCATCTCAGAGTCAAATGACAAACCTTCTCTATGGAAATTAAGGTTCACATCCACTGCTACTGCTACACTGATGAGTAATGGAGACATTTAAAGAATCTGCTCCTAGATTTTGCCTCTGAAGACTTAAAAACTGTCGGTTTTACATTGATGTATGGGTGGAGCATTATTGCCATAAACTGAAATGGGATTTTTCTTCTGTGTAATAAGATTTTACATGTGACTAACTAGTGTGAGGGAAAAAAAGAAATGTAATTTTAGCTTTTATATTGATACCTTCTCCTGTCAGTGGAGAAATAAAATCTCATGAATTTACATTAGAGCTTATTTATTTCACCTTGATTCATTATCTTCAGCATACAAAATTGGAATCCTTCATAGTGCTTTGGAAAAACAGTAGTAGTCAAATTTCAATGTCACAATCATTTTTTTGTTTACATATCAATATAAAGAACTGTGTTTGCAAAGTGTTCTCCGCATTAGTGCATCATAGAGACTAGACTGAGGCTTAGTCTACACATACAGGGATATTTATCAAAGTTTTCCTCATGAAAACTTAAAAAACACACTGTCAAGAGAATGCCAAACCAACAGGTGGTGGTATAACCCTAACCTTAAAGCCGTCCTGGCCAATTTTCACCCTTTTCCGCTGAATATAACAGCATAAAGTGCATTAATTGTTAGGTAATAGTCTTTGAATACCTTTCTCTTAAGGCTATGCCTCTGAAGTCAGCCTCTCTTGACGCTCCCTGCACCTGAAAAGAAAAAATGGCTCAACTTCTATTCAAGATGTTATATCTAGTAACTGCATAGAGTATAAAAAAGTGCTTTGACAAACTACACTTTCATCCCCCATTTAATGTAATGCATATAGGGGGCATCAAAATGTTTGACCTTCTCACAGTCAAAGCTGTGGTATCACACATACTCACAGATAATATCACTGTCCTCTATGCCAAACAATGACCAAAATAAGTAGACATCTGATCTTACCTGTTGATGCAGCAGTTCAAGAAGCAGCTGTTGTTCTCGTCGAGTCTGTACACCCCAGAGTTTGGCAGATCTTTGCACACGGACAAGAATTTCTGCAGCTCTGATGTCGGGGTTCCACTCTGCTGTTGTTGCTAAATGAAACAAGTCACAAATTGACAGTTTTAGTCAAAGCATTTCTTAGAAAGAGGCATATTTTAAAAGAATAAGATGAAATATTATTTAAATTATACATGGTTAATTTCTGCGTAACAATGAAACTCTGTAGCACAAACATCATTCCTAACAGTCTATATACAGTCTATGGTAAGTACAGAAGATAACAAGAATTAAGGTCAAAAATATGTTTTGTGAGGTCACAGTGACCTTAACCTTTGACAATCAAAATCTAATAAGTTCATATTTGAGTAAATGTTTGTGCAAAATAAAAAAAAAAACAATCTCTCACGGTGTTCCTGAGGTATTGTGTTAGGTAGAATGGGACAGACAACAGAACCTGAAAATGACCCCTAATACTAAGTGACACTTACCTTTATGGTGTCGTAGGTGTCAGTGATGATTGTAATGAAAAGGCTGAGGATCATGTAGATGAAGAGTGAGACGAAGGTGTAGAGGTAGACCCTGCTGAAAATCCACACCAGGCTGCTCTTCTGCTTCATGTTCTTGAAGGTGGGGAACATGTCGTCTCCGTTGATCAGAGAAAACAGACACTCTGACACCGTGTTCAAGGTCCGGAACTAAAACAAAAAGGTCAAAGGGGAAAAACGTCAGGTCAGAGGTTTGTCATACTGAATGCTGAAATGGGACAAAATGTTCACAGGGTTGAAAAAATTGAGAGAAATAATGAGAGGATTGTGTCACGTGTCAAAAGTTGTTGTTAACATGGAGGATGAGCAAGACACTGGTTTCCAAACTTCACCTGTGGAGAAGTGGAGTCGGATAGGCCTTGTGCGTGCAGTGACCACTTGCTTAAGGTAACGTAACTTATGTGGCTATGTGTTTGTGGTTAACGTGTTTTGCAGGGTGCAACTTTGTCCACTCACTAATGTAATTTTGCTGTTGGTCAGGTGACTTAGCTAACATATGCTAACCCCAGCTATCATTTGAACTTACAGAGATCATGAATACTCAGAAAGCAATTTGAGAGGGGAGACGCTATCCCTATTGTTAGCAAATCCCCAAATATCATCTGTTTAACAGCAACCGTCCATTGTGAGGCCAGTTAGTTAGTTTCACTTGAGTGAACTACCTCGCTAAAAAATGTCTTTGTATTATGTATACACTCTTGCCTTCTCATGGTAGGGGCCAAGGACGATCCAGCCGCAGAAACAGTAACTCAGGTAGATGATTCCAGCACAGCAGATGAAACGGATAACATTTGGGAAAGCAGCCCTGAGTGTCAGGATGAGAATCTGAAAAAAGCCACAAAACACATGGTAACAGATCTGAAAAACATGCACTAAGGACCAGTAAAATGGAAACAACACAGGACAATACAGTTTCTCTTTGAGAATACAGTCGACAGTCTGCATTTTCCGCTAATTAGGTGCAATCATCATGAATGAGTCTTAAAAATTCAAAAGAGAATTTTAAATAAAGACCTTTCTATGTGATGCAAAGGTATGCTGCTTCATTAAATGATGAAAATATTTAATGCTCCCACAGCCTGTTTGTGTTTTATACATTAAATCATGTGTTACTCTGAAAAAGCGCCTTCAAGAGGAGAAGATGTTTGTATTCAAATAAAGAGCGAGAACTGTGCTACCTTTGTATTTGCATTTTTTTGGGATCTGTATTGTAAGCAGTGTGGGATTAATGACACTAATATACATGTTCCATATTTGATAAATAATCTGGTTTTACATTATACTTCCTAAAGTAGCCCATGTAGCGGATGAGCCCAATCCAGACGAACATGGTGCCTGTGCCGAGGAAGATGCTGCAAACATCATAGCTTGTGAGGACCTGAGAAGAAATAGCAAATGATGTGAAAATCTGATGAGCTGAATGAATACATCAACATGTTGCCTTAATGAAACGCATCGTAATTTACATTGTAATCAGACAGAAATATTAATCAGTCTCAGTGATCAAATCCCCATTACCTTAGTCTGGATCTCTATCTTCAGAATGGAGCCAACAATGGTCAGTGTGTCGCTGACAATGATCAGGATATACCAACCACTCAAAAACTCCAGCTTGTCTGACACAGGGACTTGTTTACTGCAGTAGAGTGTGTACTCCTGTTAAGAACAAAAGAAAATACGGTTGTACAATAAAGCTCTCTGGGGAAGTTGTCAGTATAAGGGTTTTTTGTGTGTGACCATTTTTTAAAATGAAGTCTCTTATATCAAATAGGGCTATACGGGAACGCACTGAATGTAGAGACGACCAGGAAACCCAGTCAATATAAATAAGAGAAATATAGAGAAGATTTCTAAACAAACACTGATATGAAATGACAAGCATGCTCTTAGCTGCTGCTATATCCATAAATATATATTTTCATCAATTGACAGATTAAGTGCCATGACAAAGAAATATTGACTAAGCATTTGCCAGACATTTGATTAAAAAAGTTTCAACTTCTTTCCATCCTATAGATTTTTTTTCTGCTTCAGATATTTTTATCAGAAGCATTTGGAAGGGAAAGAAAAAGAAAATGGGTGGTATACCTGTCTAACAACAGTACTACCTGTGATTTTTGAGTTTCTGATCAATTTGTGTATTTCAAGAAAATACAGAAATGGTGACCAATTTTTTACTATTTCATAAACCTAATTCTGAGAAATCATGTTTAAGCATTTTTAAAAGTATTATTCCTAGCCTCACCAAACTTCAAAGGATGGGTACCTGAGCAAGTATGTATCACATAACAACACCTCTACTTAGGTCTGTGCAAATAAACTATTCAGTGGGATAGCAAAAAGACTCAGCTAACTCACACTCATCAGCTGAATCCCATTGATCACTGAGCGTGTGCAGAGCGTGAAGGAGACAATGCACGTTATGATGATGAGGCAGTCAAACAGCACAGTCAGGTATATGTTTCTAGCAGCTGAGGGAAGAGAGAAATTAAAATTACTCCATCTGAAGAGAGAGAAGAACATCTGCAGCACAGATACAAGTGTCAAGCTTTTAGAACAGCCATAATGAATTCCAGCAATACAGACGATACCTCTGTATGCTCTCAAGTCAAGTCAGCACACTTACACGCTCCAGTTACTTTCCAGTCTCTGCATTCATTGATGTCTACATCATTTTCCAGGTCCACCTTTATTCTGCCGCTGTGAGCTCGGTTGTTGAAAGTGATCTGTTAAACAGACAGCCGCATTTGAGAGAGAGGAGACACTTTTCATTAAGGGCTATGTCTGTGTTGCCAACTCAAATATCTAAACGTCAATTGCCAGGCCCTTAAGCTGACATTCAACTATGTAAATAACAGGTGCTGTGTGCAAACGTCTTTACTTTTAGACTGCTCAGATTTATGTTCTTTAAACATCTACAAACGGGATTCTCACTGACTCGTTTCATTTTCCCTCGCAGTCATTTAAACTCATATCTGCTGTGTGAAGAGGTGCAATGTCATAAGGAACCATAATCATTAAAGCAGGAATTAAAATAATCAGAAGTGCAATATCAGAAAGATATTGCTCAGACAAGTCAAGTGACGTACGATCACAGTGAAGTCGTAGCAGTCTGGCAGCTCTCGATGTCTCACAGTCTGTAAATTTATGGCCTTGAGAACAAATGTCATCTTGACAGAGAGCATCCTGAAGACACAGAGGGAACGTGAACTGATGGTGTTCTCATATCAAATACAAAACCGAGAGAAGAAAATGTTTTTGACTTAAGAAAAAAAAAACCTAGTGCTGAATGTTATGTACGAACCTTTTGAAATGTAATTCAAAATGTGGAAGTGCTTGCCGCAATGACGGGCGATACATCGGATAAACTTCAAGGCATTCTGTTAGAAACAAGTCACAACACAAAGAAAAAGACAACGTAAAAAAACTATATCTAATGTTTTGCTAAGTCAATTCATTAACCCTGGTTACACACAATCGTTCATACCAGTTTCCACTTGGGCATCGATTTCAAAGGTCTCATTTCCAGGGAAGATGGTGCCGTTCCTGTAGTACTCCTGACACAGTGACAACGGTGTGTAGAAAGCACCGTTTTTCTCATATTCATGATTTCCCACTGTGATGTTGTGCAGAATTCCATACTAGAAATGACCAATTAAAATCTAAATTATGATTCGGTCAAGTTTGTTGACAATTTGCCAAGAATTGTGCACAGCGGTAAACTCACTTTCTGAAAAGGTGAGCTGCAGCAGATAAAACGAGGTATGGTTATTAAATAACGAGATTGATGATGAGGATAAAACCACGTGGTTCACAGTCACACCGAGTATTATATATTAAAGGTTGAGTATTCACGTACAACTGCTGTAAGTTTCCAATAAGTGACGTCTTTAGTTCACTGCTACCTACTGCTCGAAGCGCGCGTTTTTCCTAAGGCGTCGGAAGTTTTATTAACTTAGAAGTTGCAACGCATCAACAACAGCCGAATCTTTTCAAACACTGTATGGGGAACACTGCATGTCACGTGAAAGTGTGTTTGAATGGCACAAAAGATTTTGTGAAGGCAGACAGGATGTCCAAGACGATGACCGCTCTGGGCGCCCATGCACGTCAAAAACATTCAACAAACTCAACAAATCGTTCGAAATGATCGACGACTCAGTAAAAGAATTGTAGCAGAAATGGTCTCAATTAATGAAGAGACAGTTCGGCAAATTTTGCATGAAAATTTGAACATGACAAAAGTGTGTGGCAAAGTTGTCCCAAAACTTCTGCGCGCCAGCTCACACTCCGCAGTGCTTGGTCACCCTCCCCATTGACCTGATCTAGCACCGTGTGAGTTTTTCCTTTTTTTCTAAGATCAAGTCTGTGCTCAAAGTAACACGTTTTGAGTCTGAAGTTAAGATCAACAGAGGTTCTGAGTCAACTGTCTGGAGAAGACCTACTGCACTGCTTTGATCAGTGGAAGACCCGGATGCAGCGGTGCAGAAGGGGAGTGTGTTGAAGGAGAAAGACACTGAAAAATGTTTCCGTTCAATAAAACTGTATTGCAGCATTAGTCTCGTTATTTAATAGCCATACCTCGTAGGTTGTTTAACTCAACTGTTTTATGACAGATTTATGCAGTCCAACATAACTAAATGACTGAATCAAATGACATGAGCAAAGTCCAAGCTTGTGACACTCTTTAGCCATATAAGCATCAAGAATTATAAAATTCCAGCAATAATTTACAGAGACACAAAAGAAAAAAAAGATCTACAGCATCAAGTCAAATGACCAAAATAAACTGCAACAGCAAAAAATTTAAGCAAATAAAAATCATGGCTTCATGGCGGAATGAAAGAGAAAATAAAAGGAAAATTCTAGCATTCATTTACCTGCTCGATTATGTAATCGATATGATCATATACATCCTCCTGTCTGTAGACAGCATACGTATCCATGCCTCCATCAACATAATCTTTCAAGAAAAGGTGCTTGAATGTCATCAGATTTTCCTCCTTGAACGTGACAACCATCTGGTTACTGAGGCCAAAAGACACCAGCTGACATGGGAAAAGACATTTGTCATCAGGGTGGTGAAAAAATACAATTAACATCTGTTCAGATCACGTGTGAGATTACTAACCTGGATGGTGATGATGGCAATTTTAATAATCTGCAGTATGAGTTTCCATGGTTTTCGTCCACGAGCGTGATATTTCTCACAGGGATTCATAAAGTAATATTTGATCTTCCTTCTGAGACACTCCACATTGTCCAGTTCCTCCAGACACTGATGTTGGGTTTCTGCCCACGGAGGGGAGGCATTTGTGTTGTACACATCATACAAGTCTCTGGACTCCTCCATATCTATGATGACTTACAGAACATGCAAACTATGGATGAAAATTAGCATTACAGTACTGATGAGATCAATTAATTTGAGGGAAAAAAGTTCACAATTAATACACAATTAATTTTTTACCATGTTTGACTTAGACTTAGACAGACTTTTATTGTCATTCAGTATGCAGCAAGTGAATACAGAATGAAATTTCGTTTGCATAGGCCTCAGTTTTTCAGTTTCAGTGCAGTGCAAATGTATGTGCAAAAAATTTCTGCAAGCAGAATGGGAATATACTGTATATACATAAATATTAAATATGTACAGCAGGATTTTAGGGTATATGGCGATTGGAACAGCAGCAGTAGTAGCAGCAGTATAGATTAAATATTAAATATTAAATATTTAAATATGCGTCAGCAGTCCAGTGTGAGTCCAGCAGCACTGAGTTTGGACTTAAAAACAAAGTGTGGGCCTTGGTACCAACAAACAAACCAGTCACTGAGCTTCACAAACAAGTCACCTGAGCATGGATTGCTTCTACTTTATGAGGACATGTGTTCAGTGTAAAGCAACAAAATACAACTGCCCTGCAGTAAATCTGTTCTTTTTAAAGTTTACAGTGCTCAGTTTGTATTTAGACTGTGTCAAGAATATGGTGATTAAGACCTTAGTACTGTTGTGGTTATTGATGTATTAGATTTAATGTTTTTTCTATTATTTTTGCCTGCAATGTACATCAAGAGACAACAAAAGGAGTAGGAACAGGAAAATTTCCTATTATTATAAAGTCCAATAGCTTACAAACTAGCCAAAAGGTTGAATAAACACCCAACAATATCAACAAACACCGACTATTAAAACCTTCAAATATAGGATTTATAGCAGGACTGCTGTACTGGACTGCATTAGACGGTAAGTGTTCTGCTAAACTTTTAATATTGCCGGGAAATGTACAGGTATACTTCCTCATTCCTCGTGTTATAGGTAAAAATAAAGTTTAAAAAATCTCATAGGCTACAGTTCTACCCTCATTGTCTTCACCCCTATGACTAATGGTACTGAGCAAGTGACTGTGGAAAAGGAAGGAAATTCAGTCAGGTGTACCTGAGCATTGTTGAATAATAGACAGCAGCTCACGGTCTGAAGCCCGATCTGCCTCCACCATTGCAGCAAACTATCAAATATTCATTATTTGTCTTCTGAGATTAAAATTAAGTCCTTTCCATCCGGGTCAACGGTGAGAAGGAATGAAACACAACATTAGCTAACAGGCGGCTTACCGAAAATGTCCTGCAACAGGTTAATCAACTTCTACTTGCATACACCTGGCGTCCGCGGCACGAGCCCCGAGTCCAAATGTTCTCGTCTCAATTAAAATCCATGATTTACTCAAACTGTTGTCTTACAGTGAGGCTCGTGACTTCAGTAATAAAACTCGATTTAACTTCTGAAGTTCGCGTGTCTGTGTTATCTTGTCGGTAAACTTTTCAAACTGTGTCCCCGTGAATGGTTCAGGTAGCCTTCTACGATGTTGTAACGTCATTTTATGGCTGAGATCTGATTGGCTCTTGGAGCTGTCAATCAACGTTTTTTCCTCATTCTTGTAACCCATAGCAACCAAACAAAAGTGTGGAGAGGAGTTCAAGCTACTATGGTTTAAGCAAACGGTAAAATGTATTTATTCGTCTATAGACTGTAGCTGTGAAGTAGAATTTAGGCTAATAGCTGAATTAAAGTGTTTGTTTGTTTTTTTTTTGTAAATTAGCACTCCTTGTGTGTTAGCCTGTACTTTAGATACAGCTGTGTATTGAAGTTGAGTGTCCAGTTGTAGTAGAGTAATTAGGTTAATTTACGTGAGTCCTAAAACTACTGAAGCACAATCCTGAGATACATTTTAAGCGCAGGATATAGGGCCGACTATAACGCAATTTCTAAAGTCAAGCATCTGTGTACTTCCTCCAGCACAAGATATAATTAGGAATATAACTAAGGTTAATTTGCTAAGACCATCAAGGCACTCTGTGTGTGTGTGTGTGTGTGTGTGTGTGTGTGTGTGTGTGTGTGTGTGTGTGTGTGTGTAGCTGGTGTACCATCAGTAAAATCCAGAAGTGTATAGTTTAGGAAGTTTGTGTAGTTTGGTGTTTTGCTTAGAGAAACGTAACACTGTATGTTGTTTTCAGAGAATTTACACTTAAATGTTCTCACTGTCATTACTGAAGCTGTCCTACAAACAAGGATGCCGCCTAAGAGACCAAAAAGTGCAACAAGCAGTGCAGGCAGTAAGGGGAAAGGTAAAGATGAGTGTCTGAAGACTAATGCTTCTGTGTGTAAATGAATGAAAGTTTGTCTCAGGAATATCTCTAATAGAGAACCAGAGTAAATAAAATGGTGAACTGTTACTCTTCATTCAGGGAAGAAGATTCCTTCACCTATTCCAGCTGAAAAGCCTGGTAAGAGAAAATCTATTACATTTTGCTTACCTTTCATTACTTTCGTATTTCACATTCACATGCACATCAATTTGAAACATTTTCAATAAACCTGGCAGGTGAAGTTAGATGAAGCAAATTGGTCTTGGGAAATCCTACATAACCTTTGACTATACTTACCATTTTAGCATTTTAGGCCTTAAATCTAGTTTACAACGTTTTTACATTTCAATAAATGATACATGTAAAGCACATTGGATTCCATTATCTTCATTTATTGGATATGTTTTAAGCAAATGCAGCAACACTTCACTTTTGACAAATATCTTGAGAAGCAGTGATGTAACAAGCATGGCTGAAACTAATCAGAGACGCCTTTGAAGAGTCAGAAAAACTATATGCATCACTCTGATGTGATCTTGAGTGTACTGTTGCACAGCCTTTGGACATACTACTCAGCCGTGAGTCCCCATTGTCAAGGTTTGGTTTACGTTCACCACACCAACCCTGAAAACAGGCTTCTGGTCAAATGCAGGTTACCTACAGTGTATCTGTTTACTATAGGTTAGGTCATAGGCTCTGGTGGGAATTAAAAGTAATGGTTTTAAGTTTCCTCAGATTCAGATTACATTCAGACATCAGTGTCATCCATTTCTAGCTTATACACCCACCAGCGTAAGTCTGTTTGATCTCCAAAATGAATGCATCCTAAGTAGATTTGTTTTTGACTTAATGGTTTACCATGTGGGGAGCAACTTTTTGTCCCTAAATGGGAGGTTAGTTCTTAATATGTGACAATGACAGCAAGGTGGCCCACTGACATAAATGCAGATTTTCTTCTTAATTTCTTCTTCAATTTAAGTAAGAGATTATTTTATAAGCTGATAAACACCCATTATTCAGGCTTAATTTATTCACTAAAACAAACGAACGAAAGTTATGATGTACTGTAGTATAGTGTAAATATCTTACAGTATGCAGTCAAAAAATGGACAAATGGGTGAATTATGCAAGAGTAAAGAGGCCCGACAAATTTAAAATATCTCCTCGGCGCAGCCTACAAACACAGTTTAATTGCATTCTTGAGGGTTATGGAACATTGCACATCACACTCTCTTTGTCATCCAAGCAAATATTTCCCATGAATACAAATGCCATAGTTGACACATAACTCTGTGAAATGAGGGGTGTGAGTTTCCACTACAATGATTTGGTGCGAGGCCTAAGTGGTGTGAGTGGAAAAGGTTGACACACCCAGCTGGGAAGTGGTTACTTAAGCTGTACTTGAGCATTCCCAGCGTCCCCTCAGCAACCTTGTGGAAAGACTTTGAAGAGAGAGACCACAAGCAGGATGAAAACTATCATTATGCAGAGTCCTGTTTACTGTAGTGTGCCCTGGACTGAGCCCTGGCCTTAGATATGGAGGAGTCTGCATAGGTTGTTTATTAAGAAAAGCTTTGTTGTGGTGATAGTACAGTGCTGTAGTTTTATACAGTAACAAAAGTGGTTCAAATGTCTATAACTGAGCAGTTTATGTCTTGAATTCATGTATTATTGATCTGTGTCTCACATGCCAGAGTAGTAGGGAAAAAAAAGAGAACAGCATTCTCCTTACAAGCGTTTGGACATTGTGTGTAGGCTATTCACAAGTTTTGCATTTCATCCTGTGATATTGTAGGGTGGTCCACCCTGCAGGGAGGGGCAGGTGAGGGATCAGAGGCGTCGTTGTGCGTTTGATCAGAAAAGCAGGGGCAAGAATCTGTATCACAGTCTGTAGGCAACAGTGACTTTAAAGCCTGTCCACTGTGTATACATTACATGCTCATTGTGGCATCTGTACAGTCCTACTCATTATGTTTGTGTCTCTGTTTTACTGCACTGTTTAATCTATTTCTACAATCATTTCTGCTTTCTCCAGTGCAGCCCATTTTGCTGTCAGTCTTTTCTCACTCTGTGATCCCTATGGTATATGTATCTCTTTCTGTAACTGATCTACCAACTATTTGTGTGCATTGTTTTGTTTTGACCTCTCGGTTTTCCTCCATTTATATAACAGCTGCTTTTTGCCACCCCCAGCTTTCATAATTTTCACCTGATCCTAGCAAATTTGATTTGAGGAACATATCTTATTTGATGCACAAATGATGACAGCAATTTGTTTTGTACAGTCTACAGAATGGACAGACCACACAGACATAATTATTATTATTATCATTATTATTACAACATCAAATCTTCTGGTTTCTGGCAAAAGCACCTGGACTTAAGATCTGACTTTGATGAGGGCTTTGAATAGATGACAGCAGAAGAGGAAGAGAATCTTGTCTCCATTTGTAGACCACAGTCTTTCGAGCTATATATTGTGAAAATTCACTGGTTTCCTTCTTTCTTGACATTGTTTCAATGAGGAGGCTCTTTGTTTATCCTGTTAAAGCATCTATAACAACATATTATTCAGGAGACTAACATTACTTTGTCCTGATTTCTAAACACTATTAATCATTCATGATAGACAAAACTTTCATTTGTTGATTTTATATTAAGTACCAAAGCAGCAAACAATTTGGTCCTACTGATTAAACTCTCAGCACCTGTAATGCCTTAAAAAGAGACCAAAGTAACAAACAAATAAAAAATCCCAAAACTGCTTGTGATTAAGCAGGTACATGTGTTTACTGAACTCACCCAGCTCCTTTTAATGTATAATTTCCTCTGTCTACCTTCCGTCTTGCTTGTATTGATTGTTAACTATCTCTTCAAGATCACCCTGCGGATATCTTCCCCATGGTCCTGACATCGGTAACCCAGAAGCTCTTTGGTTGCTGCGCTGATGAGGACGTGACAGGGGAGAGCCCTTACAAGCTGCTGAAAAAAGACGACATCATACAGGACATTAAGACAAGAGCCGCAGTGTCCGATTTCAGCCCTGTGAAGCAGATTGTGCTGGTGAGACTGATCTATTGTTGTACATATCACTCAGACAATACCCCCAAGACACTGTGATGATACACAGACCCCCAGTTAAGGGCTGTGGGAACAGACAGAGTAACCAGTGTAACCTTGTTTCCCCCTCATTGTCTGATCTAGATTAAATACATGGCAACCACCACTCTTAATTTAAACATTCATGCCGCTTCTATTACATTACATTACCCTAATGGGAGCAGAGAGCACCCTAAGGGACTCATCTGTTCTAAGTCCTAAGTAAAGTCAGCTCTCTTATGTGAGACACAGCCAAGGCCTGGCTTCGGCTTTAGTGATGTGTGTAAGGTTGTCTGTCCACATGTCACTCTATCGCTTACCATCCTGATCAAAGTACTGCTGTACAAAGTTTCCTTGTGGTTGCCAGAATAAATTCAAATACACTACTTTAATACTCGCCAAAGAAATTATTTAAACGAAAACAGCTGAATGATGGGAATTACAAATTGCATTTGACGTTTCTGTCTCTCTGCTGTTGACAGGACTACCCAGAGGAGGAGATCTTGCTGGTTTATGACAGAGATTTCACCTATGACCAGTGTTTCTACCTGGTTCTGACACCAGAAGCAAAGGACAGAATCCTCAATGTAAGAAGCGAGTTATTTTGGTTAAAGTAAACAAGGTTCACGTTTATTTTTCCATTGCTTTTGTTCTCACCAATACCCTCCTCAGTATTTGTGTTTGGAACCATAGCTATGAGGATAAATCCTTGGAAGTATGCATATTATTTTATCACCTTCCACTTAAAAGTTATGGCCGGTCTTAGAGGTCATTTTATTTGGACCATTTTGCTTTGCCAGCTGGCGTATTTTCAGTGGCTGATTAAAATAAAAGACTTCCACTTCACCAACCTGCTCTGGTTCAAACATTTTGTGATAAGTGTGACTGTGTGGCAAGATTTCAAGTTAAATTATTAAAAATATCTTCCACACAATTCGTCTTCCACTTTAGTGTGTTTCCCGTTCTTGTTCTGTGTTACCTCTATTTTACTGTGTTTTTTTCTGTGTCGTGAAGCCCCCAAAGCCTGAGACACCAGGAGTGTTAGAAAATGAGGTCATTAAAACCCCAGAACCAAAGGAATGGATATCTCTTGGCAGTGAGTTGGAAATAGATGAAGAATCTGTCAAAGAGACCAGAGAAAAGGTACTGCATTGCATCAAAAAGCACATTAAATATGCATATTAAATCATGTTGTTTCATCCCTGTATTCTGTCTCCTTTTCGTCACCAGCTGTGGTACAAGTTCTCCAGAGTGCGGAGGAAGTTCGGGGTACCAGCCTGTTTTTCCGACCGCAACACTGCAGATGCTAAGGATGGCTACCTGGAGTGTGCTTCCTATCAAGACAGCAGATTCAGCATCAAGCAGATGCAGAGGGACTGCGGGACACAGGCTGTTCCCAGACTGCAGAGCAGCAGTGCTCAGACACAGTGGTATGCCAGCAGATCAGTATACATAAAATGGATTTGTTCTACAAGAAGAAAAAGCACTTATGGGTTTCTGCCAGCATCTGTCCTTCTGGTAAAATAATGCCTCTTGTTTCAATGCACTAAGAAAATAAGGTTTTAACACTGAGTGTAAGTATTTTTCTGCAGTTCATGTCTACGTGCCTTATATACTTAGGTGGTGCAGATTATTTTGCCACTTATTAAAAACACATTAATTGAATAGAGATCACAATTTTCTCTCTCTTTATTTTAAGTTGATAGTAACTCCATCCTGATAATGTTTTTGTGTTGAGCACCTTATGTCCATTTTACAGGAAGTTTCAGAGGAATATCTTTACCCAGTACAAGCCAAGAGAGTTAAGTGAGGAAGAAGCAGAGAACATCCTCCAGGCTGACAGTCTGAGGAATTTTTGCAACTCAGTACCCCACAGGTAAAATGAAATATTCAACTTATTCATAGTGTCTCCTCTGTCTGCTTCCTGGGGAACATATATTATATAGGATGACTGACAGACTGACACATTTCTGTATCAGCTATAGGGTACTGAAATCCATCCATTATTACCAGTGTAGGAGCATTACAATATTCACATGGCATATCATGAAGCTATTTTAAGACACTTGTGAGCATCACTCACCTTTCCAGTCCACTATATTTTCTGTTGCTATAGTCCCCATCACTACCCAGGTTCTAGCCTTACTGCAGAAGCTTTTTGATACTTTGAATCTTTCTCAGACCCTGACATATTCCAGGTGAGAGATAATATTAGAGAACGTCAGACACATTAGTGCCAGCACTATGTGTTTTTGCTGTAGCTGTTGTGTAGAGACAAAACTGTGGAAAATGAAAAATCATTGCTGCTTAAAGTTTTGCCTAAAACATTTTCATTGTTTTGCAGGGTTTTGCAAGCTCTTCAGCAGGAGGAGATTATGAATGTGTTCTTTGATGACTTGAAGGCTCTGGGGACAGGGGCTGAGGCTGGTGACTGGTCTGGGAAGGTGTCTGAGGGTTTGATGCTTTATCAGGCCTTCACAGACCAGAAGTACGCTAAGGACAAGAAAATCAGTAGCATTAGCTGGCATCCAACGATCTATGGTAAATTACTAAATCTCAGTCAGGGAACAGTTTTGTCTACCAAATTTAAACAGTGGAAATTTTCTCACACTAAAATATTGACTAAACACACAGCACACAGCATCTTCACCTAAAACTTTCAGATCAGCATCCTCGATAATTTCCTGTCAGTTCTCTGTGAAAAAATACAATGTTTGGACAACTTTGCTGTAGATACTGTATCTTGCATCTGTATCATTCTCCCTGTAATCTCACTACCCTGAACAAGTATCAAACTTTCAAATCCTCTTCCACTGGAAAAACAAACATAGTTTATCACTGCCACTTAATATTGCCAAGCTGTCATCAGCCATAGAGCAAGATCCACAATAACAATATCAGTGCTAAAACATGTGATCAGTGCGAATATATTTTATTAAGGGATCAGAGTTAATCCTTTGTAAATTTCCTCATTGTGGGACTAATAAAGGATATCTTATCTTATCTTAAACATACTTAACATGTATTTTCCTGTGTAACTGAGACACTTGATGGTGTGTTTTTGATGTGGTAGGTGTGATAGCTGTGGCTTTGATAGAGAAAAAGGAGGAGCGGTTCAGTGAATCGACTGCATCTGAAGTCAGACCCTCTCTCATTGTCTTCTACAGCTTCTCTGACCCCTCTAATCCCCAGGTACGGAAAATACATAAGAACAGCACTCTAAATGAAAGTAGAGAGCATACCAGTTGGAAAAGATTGACAGCTTACAAGCAAACTCTCTCCCTTTTCACCCCATATCTGTTTGAGACACACTTTCATTAGAAATGGCTGGAAGGATTTGCTTTGCGCTGTCATTCAAGACCATTATTTGGAAAATTTGAGAGGCCTCATTGATTTGACCCAGGCACTAAATCAATAAAGCTGAGCTGCTAAATCACTCAAAAGTAATATGAGTTCTGGATGACGTATGCCTTCACCGGTTCATGTGTCATGCTTTGGTTTCACCGTCTGCTGGAGCAGTGATCAAAGTAGCAGAGGATATTGTGTAGAGGAAACTAGAGACATTATATAACTTGAATATATATATTTATTATTGTGTGGAGTAAAGTGCTGCAGTCCAGTCATGCAGCTAATTATAAACTTGAGCAGTTTTAAACATCAGGCTGAAAAATGACTGCTCTGTAATACCATCCTACCCCGCCTGGGTCTTTTTTTCTCTCTTATGCCTGATGAAATGGAATCTCCTGTATGCACTTGGTTTTGTGGATTAAAAGCTGAACTTTGTACGGTGAGACTAGAATAAATAAATACTCAGGATGGCAAGCACCCAATATGTGGAAATTTGCACTCTGAAATATAATATTTCTGCCCTTTGTATGTGGGTTTTCTGTGCTTTTTGCAGTTGCTGCTGGAGTGCCCAGATGACATTTTTGCCTTTGAGTTCTGCCCCTCTGATCCAAATATTATCGTTGGCGGCTGCATGAATGGCCAGGTGCAGACTCCGACTCTGCTCTGCATCTCTACCCTGCTGCCTTTTCTGCCTAGCTCTCAATAAGCTGTTTCCTTTCCCATGACCTTCTTTTTATTAGAAGGGAAAAGAGAGATAAATGTGACTTATCAAACAAACCTTCTGTCATGTCAGTCACATCATTTCCCCTCTATTGTCTCTGTTCTCATTCTGTTTTTATCAAAGTTTGATTAGACAGATTTGAGAGTTTTCATGTTGAATGTCTACATTACACCAGACTCAGATATTCATCTCCAGTACGTAATTTTATGTTGCTGTCGTCTTAGGTTGTGTTATGGGACATTTCTGCTCATGTCACGCACTTACAGGGAACACAGTCTAGTGGTAAAAAGGCCTCCGTCAACACGGACACATTCGTAAGTACCCATATCCTGTCTCTAATATGCACAATGTTGATACAATAATATGTGGTGTTCTGTATCTGTGTCGGTATATTACACGTGGTATCAGTTACTGTAATTCTTTGGCTCGTGATGATGTCAGCCTGGTTTACTTTAGTGTGGGTCCTCAGTTTATCAAAGCATGCATCATATTTGCTGTAAAGACAGGCTGCACTCTTCAGTGGTGCTGTATGACAGAGTGAGATGATGATACGTTGACTCCTGAGTTCTCTCCTCATCCTCGCCCTTTCATTAGCTGGGAATGCAGTGGCCTAATGGTCCTTTTCAAGCCAGCCTCAGCTGTCAAAACTAGCTCCACAAACGTACTAATGCCAGGAGTAAATCCCAAAGCAAGTTTATATCATTACACAACCCCACTGCCAAACAAAAGCAGCCTATTAGCCTGCATACAAACATTTCAGTCAGACTTAAGTGATCTAACTGAATAAAAAAACTCTTGAGTGAAGACTGAAACTTCAAACACGGTTTCTCTTTTGGCTTGACATCATAGCAGACTAATGTTTTCATGATATATCTGCCTTATTTAAATGGTATTATGTAGAATAATAAAGAAAAGGTCGGGGAAGAGAGAGGTAATGATACGTGACAAAAACCAGGGCTCAGACTTAAACCCACAACATAGCAAGCACATTAAATCCACCGTAGCCTGTTGAGACACCAAATATTAAACTACATTTGTCCCTTAAAGCCTGACCTTTACTGACATCTTCCACCTGACTGCCATATTTAAATAGACACATATGCCCCCATCATCCAGCCCCCATTTGCTTTGTGTGTTTTTATTGCCTCTACAGTGGAACAGCTGCCTCCATCCCTCTCCTCACTACTTCCTTCTCTTTTGCTTTCCCCTCGTCCACCCTCCATCCCTCCCTCTATTCTCTTTGTCCTTGTTTGCTCTTCATTGCCCAGAGTCAACAGCATCAGCTCACATACTCCAGCTGTTACACAAGCCCTCCATCTACCACTATAGTTTGCCCCCACAGTAGATAACACACAAGCAAATCAGATCACTGCCCTCCCTGGTGTTTGCAGTGTAAACAATGGCGGTTGTATCAGCTAAAAGGCTTTATTTCGATGTTGAGTGCTGTGAAAGCTGCGCCTCACCAGCACCTGTTGCTAGCTTATCAGATAAACAAAGAATTAAAATCCTCCCATATAGATTTGTGTTCTGTTCACACCATTGTACATAATAACTTTAACCACAGGTGTACCACATGGATAAACTAGCCTATATTTGTGCTTTCAGAGTTAGCCAGCAGAGTATGAATAGATGTTTTGAGCCAGTAATCTAACTTAGATAAAAAGCACTGAAATATAACGTTATGGTTGATGTGCAAACTAATATCACAGTTTGAGTTTTGTAAATGTTAGGCTGCTAGCATACCTTGTTGCCAGGGTTAGTATCTGGCATTGCAATAAGTCTGCTATGATGTATTTAAGTATTGCCACTTGGAAGCAATACTATCATGATACAGTTACTGAAAAAAAATCTGTAAAGATTTATTTGACATGTCCTGTAACTAACTCTGAAACTTTCCTCATAATTTCTTAGAAAATAAGTTGGTATTTAGCTGGAAATTATTATCATTAGAGACAGTGAAAATAGTTTATAAACAGATGATGTTAATGAACCATTTTTATACTGCAGGTCTCTTAGAATAGCATGTCATCTCTCTATAAAGTCTTTGCATTTAGATTGAATTGTCAGACCTCACTGTACAGTACATGCTGTGCCTTCTGTGTCTGACCTCCCACCAGGACCTCGATGACAACAAAGAGAATAAGACTCCTGTCGTGCGCTACTGTGCAGTGTCTGCATTAGAGAGCAGCCACAAAGCACGAATTACTGATGTCCAGTGGCTGCCACCAACGTTCGAGGTACACAAAGCTGAAGGGTGGAAGGGTTGGGGGGAATTAACAACTGCATGTCTGACACCAAATAGGCAGAGTACAGAGTTATTCCTTGAGGGTTTCCATTAGGAGTACAGAGAGCAGGTGCTGGATACTTCCACAAATGTAATCAGCCTTTCATCTGACCTATCTCAATTAATAAAATGTGTTATGTGTGACCACAGAGTAATGCTTTCAGCGAAACATTCTTTAATGTTTTCTTTAATCTCAAGCCTCCTTTAGCATATCTAATGTAAACATTGTGACATAGTTTCCAACAGAAGCAGCTGGAGTAGATTTTAATCATTCTCTTCCCTCTTTAATTGATATTAAAACATATTGACAGAGGTTTTACCTGACTAAGGTTGAAAGCCACTTGAATGTTAAAAGATATTACAGGAGGTAAGGTAACATTATTAGGCACAGGGAAGCTGTGATAGTCAGGGAAGAGATAAGGCTTTGAAAGCAAGAATGCAACATATTGAGGCTAGGGCAGTATGGCAAATAGGAATTACAATGTTCAACAGGAAGGCACATTGGGACAAGAGGGTCAATGTGGAAAATACTGTCAGAGAGAACAAAAGTAATAACTAAATACAGCTGGTCAGGACAGAAAATTAATACCACAACTTCACTGCCACAAAATATGTTTTTCATATTTGTACTGACAGACTTTCTTGTTCCTGACAGCTGCAGACAATAATTTATATAGCCCAGCTTTTGTCCTTTAATAGTGGCCCAGCACAAAAGAAAATCTTACAGTACTTTTAAAAAATGTCCTGACCTGAAGTGATATTTGCTGCAGGGAAACGATGGTGTTTGGTCTCTTAAAAGTGCAATAATAAGTGTGGACAGTAAAACTAAAAGCCATAGAAATACTCATACAGTAATAATGAACTATGGTCTCACACAGATTCAATAGATTCTCGTCCACAGAACCTATGCAAATTGCTGAATGTTTCAAAAATTGTCTTCATGAAACAATGAATACATTATGGTTTCTAGTTGGTGCCTGTCCCTCATTTCTTAGCCAACTGTAATAAATCATGACAACCACTGGCACTCATCTGGATAAGTAAAATAGGGCAATCATCAAAGTGCCCCCAGGGGAAAATTAACCTCCAATATATCTTCACAGGAACCTCACTGCCATGAACTCTTGACATTACTAAGACTGACACAGACGTTTGTCGATTTTGCGTGTCTCTCTCTCTGAGTAGGTGACCAGGACGGGCTTACCAGTGGAGAACAAGCATAACATTTCTGTTCAGGTTGTCACCTGCTCGCCTGACTGGTAGGTCTTATACAGAAAAAAAGATGAATGTATGAACTGCTGTGACATTACTTAACAAGTTTACTTTTTTGTTTATATGTCTGCCTCTGCAGTTATTCAAACAATGTGGTTGACAGCTAAATAAACTGCTAGGCTAGCTGATAGCTCATGATATGCAGACCTGTGACTGGTTTTTAATCCATAAAGGCACCATTTATACAGGCAACTGTGCATACACCCACTGTAACTGCAATAACTAGTATAACAGACGTAAATGCTGTTTGGAGAACTTGTGTTAGTTATTTCTGAGGTTATTGAACCTGGCCTTTTATTCCAGATGAGGACACTGATGAAAGGACTCAGATCTTTCACTTAGTAAAAGTAGAAAAATATTAGTTTTTAGTTAAAATTTTGAGTAAAAGTAAAAGTTCAAAAGTATGTAATCAAACCGATACATAGAAATGTAAATTGTTGCAGCAGGTGAGGGTAGGGGTTTTGATCAGGTACAGGTGGGTAGCTTCTAGATTTTCCCCCAGGAGAGTAATGAAGTCTAATTTTAACCTAGAATGATACATCATAATTCATTTTTTGACTATATTTTATATTGTCAATCTGACTATGAAAAGTAACTATTAACTAAAGTTAGCAAATAAATGTAGTGGAGTAAAAAGCGCAATATATGCCTGTGAATTGTAGTGGAGTAGAAATATGAAGTGAGGGAAAATGGCACAATACAAATATATTTTGTTACTTTCCACCATTGCATTAGGGCCACTGTCAGTTGCTGTGACACTCAACAACTAACATCTGCCAACGCACAGAGATTCCCAGTGGAAGCACAGCAACATAATCAAAAACAATACCCGTTTAATCCCCACAGGACAGTCTAGCTTGTCCTCCCCCTGCTGAGCATACTGTACCATTTAGATATTAAAGAGCTGTGCAGTCAATGAGGGTATTGTCTTTTTTTAGCCAGACTACATGTCCCACGAGACTCAGTCTTCCTCTGTGGTTTTCTAGGTATTGTCATTGTCTGTATCTCTCACAACATGTTCTTGTCTCATATTCTGAAGGCCTGATAATGTGTGGATGAACAGTGTATCGCAGGACATGAGTCATCTGTTCATGTTGATATATCATGCTGAGTTGTTTCTGTACAAAACATTTCCAGGTTGTGTTGTCTATGTTTGAGCTATGAATTAAAAACTAGAGTGTGTTTTCAGCTCATAATTTTTACCAGATGTTGTCAGTGTTAATCAGAGCTGTATACAAGGGTTTGTTTTGGGAGTGGGCTGCACTTGTGACTGCATTCTACAGAAGCTGTTATTCAGCAAAGTTATGAGATGTCAGCCTTTAGCAGATGGTTGCATATTTTATATGAATACAGGCTGCTTGTTTATATCCTGTGTTTGGAAGTCTGGGTAGTGTTCATAGATTGGTGATATAGACAAATCACTTTGTGTCTGCAGTTATTGGCAGTCACTGCATTTGAGGAGGATGATGCTCTTTGTAATTAGCTGTACTCTATGACAAAGCCCACGAGTCTCCATCAGAGTCTTTATCACTCAGTGTTTATGTTGCATAAGTTTAAACAGGAGTGTGGACATGAGGAGATGATCAAGTTTATTCTAAGTTTTAGGTTTATTATTAATACTAATTCCACAGTTAATCTCTGGGTCTGTGTCTTTCTCTTTCTGTAAAGTGCTATAATGTTCTGGGATGTGCGAATGCCAAAACTGTTGAGCCAGTCAGTGTCAGACAAGAAGCAGAATGTGGATCAGAAGACCCAGATGTCTTCCTACAGTGTCCCTGACACCTTCAAACACCTGGACCGCACATGGAAACCACTGTTCAGGGTACTCCATAATCCATAATGATTTTTTAAAAACAACATTTAGTGTCTGCCAGTTCGTCAAATGTAACAAGTTCTCTTCTCCTCTGTCATGTGTCAGGTTTCGCTGCCAAGGATCAGTACCAGTGGAGAATATGCTCCTTTGAAATTCAACTTCGAACCCTACACCTGTAGTAGTAATAAAGACAGGGACACAGGTAGGTGGGGGATTTTATCCTTGGGGCTGCCTGAGTTTATTTGTTTCTGTCTGTTGCATCATCTCTCCATGAGCCCTTCTCTAAATAATAACACACTCAGTCACTTGTAGAAGGTCAAAAGAGACATCTATTTGATCATTTGCAGACCATTTTCACACATGGCTACCTGGCTAAGAATGTGCAAAACTTCAAACAAACACAACAGACACAGAACATCAATAAAATATATACATAGAAACTAACAAGTCATATAATATCTGGATTCATAATCTATGTGTTAAAAACTGATGCAAGTAAGGAGACTAGGTAATAAACATTACAGACAGATCTGTTGTCTGATAGTTGTCAAAAGTGAGTGCATGAGTCTATTTTCTTGGGGTCTTGGACTCTTGAATTCTGCTTTGGATGGTTGAACTCAGTGATCAGTGGAGCAGGGTTGACATGGCCCTCAGGTGCTCTCTTTCTCTGTCTGTCTCCCTCTTCTCTACTCTGGTTTCATAGCACTTTATTAAGTGGTACGTCCAAAACAAGGCCCTCATAGTTGCAGAGCATTAGCCTCGCTGACTGTCAGCTCTTTGCAATATGCTGCTCAGGCTCCTCAGGGGCCAAAAGATGATCGTGTGTGTCCTGGCTGGTCAAGAAGAGGCCCGTCTTTGTCTGGCTGAAGGTCTGTCTCCTTAAACACAGCTTTGGTGGCTGATGGTTATAGAATTAATACGCTCACTAACTGAGGCAATAAATCTGCTGTTTTTTTTTTCAGCAGCCCTCAGGCACTCTGTTATTAAGGTTTTAATGAATCCTTGTCTGATTAATACTTTGGTGCTGCTTAAGATGTCTGACTTATATTGACTGAGTCTACGCTGTCTGCTTCTGAGCTCTATATTCAGCATTTCATTCTGTACCTTTTGCCAGTTCTGGTGCTCCAGTCACTTGCTCTTACAGTAGTAGCCACTGTAGAAAAGCTCTTCCCTGCCCTACAACAGTACCGCATGATTTTCCACTCCAAGTTTCTGAAAGCAGCCCCCTGTGGGGATTAAGCAGCAGTTGAGCAGCAGTGCCGTGTGGTAAAAGTGCTGTATCGCCTGTCTCATATCTTTATACACATCTTAACTGGGGGAGAGTGGATTTGGAAGATGTGTGACTGGGTAATCTGATCTGACCTTCAAGAGCTAATCTAACAGAGTGAGGCTGAGGTTTGATTGAGAGCAGCCCGCTGATAAGGGGGTGTGAACGGACAGTTCTGCACTGTCCCTGACAGACAGTTGGGCTTTTGTGATGGAAAAGGCCTCCTCCATCACTACCAGCCCTGCCTACATCACCTCTCCCGCCCTTCTCCCTTACTGCCCCCCCCTCGCCACAACCCTCACTCCCACCTCCACCTTTTCTCTCTTTCTTTCCCACTACCCTCGTATCCCCACTTACCAGCCCATTCACCTTGGCTGTACCCCTCCCCACCTCCCTCCCTTTTGTCCTTCTGTCGCCATGTTCATGGTCAGATTACAGAACAGGTTGCACCAAAGCCTCTGTTCAATCTCTCTTACTTCCTTACTTTAAATAAATAGATGTTTTAATGTGTCTTTTCTTTTTTTCCTTGATAAATCACTGCTGTTTACCAAATTCTGACCTACTGTTCAACCTTTATTGTTGTTGTTATTGTTTCCCTCTGGTTTAAGTGCATGTTTGGATTTTTTTTCTTTGATAACAAGACCCAAAATAGCTGCATGAGAGTCAGACATCAGCCTTTTAACTATTGTGAAAAAAAAACAAAAAACAAAAGTGCTCTGTAGTTTTGTGAAAATGTTGTATTACTGTTTTCTTAAAGGATTTCTACAGTGTATTGTCAGCCCATGTATGTTTACAAAAAAAGTATGAGTTGAACTTTTTTGAACCGAACCGTATTTTCTGGTCCACACCCTACACTCTCCCTCAACATTGGTCCTAACAGAAGAAGCTGATGAAAATGATGATAGCTCAAAGATCATCCCAGACTACAGCCAGCTCAGAGTGCCCTCAGCCAAAACACTCACAGCACTGGAAGATGTCAATACCAAGCTCTATTTTGGAACAGAGGTAAACAATGGTGTCTGTATGAACATGGAAACAGGTTTTGCTGTTGCTTCCAGTGTAAGTGACAAGGGACTAGCTAATATGAGGCTTCAGAAATTAGTTTAATCGAGTGGATATCTGTCAAAGTTAAATCTTTTTGTTGCTATTCTCCCACTGCAAGGAATCACTGTTCAGGGAAACAAACATAAAGAGGGAATTTTATACCAAAAAGACATAACTTTGGAAGATAGTCACTTCATTTGACTAATTCAGGTGACTGAAGCCTCATATAATCTTTATGATTATCATTATCCCTGAGTTGAAAAATGTCGAGCCTATGAGCCTTCAAGAGTTTTTCTGCTGACAGATATTAATAATGAAACAAAGACAAAAACACCCCTAGGAAAATATTGGATGGCACATACATTTTGTAGAAAAAGAAATAGCACAAAATAGCAATAGAAATAAATGTACTGTTCAAATGCACCGTTGAAGCTGTCAGCAGTGTCTGTTAACACTAATGTTAATACAACTAGGGAGAAATATACAATGAGCAGGTTTATTCCACATCCTTGTAACATGTTCCATAATGTGTATTTCATACTGCCAGGATGGGGAGATTGGTTACACTGACTGGAAACTGGGGAAGGACGACTCTGGACGGCTGCACAGTGAGTTTAAAGGAACCTGTCCGGGGTTTTCTTGGCTGTTGACCATTTTCTAAAGTAGTTCAATGTTATCCACAACAGAAAAAGTATTGAGACAAAACAAGGTACTTACAGTAATGGATTTAATTATGCAGACAATTATGTCAAATTACTGTATTAAAGTTATTTCAGTAACCACTATCATAAGTCAACTGTTTGGTTTGGAAGCCATGTTGAATGTAATCACCATTATAAATCAGTCGGTACATTTACAGGGACACAGAGGGTTAATTGCTACTGGCATTGTCCTGTTGCTTCTGTGGCTGCAAATGATTGTCAGATAAAGCAGTGTGCCTTCTCTTCCTGTCTTCCTCTCCTCTCTCACAGGTGCCAAGCCCCTCAGCTGTATTGGCATCCATCACTGGTTGGTGAATACAGTACAGCGATCGCCCTTCTTAAAAGACATTATTTTGACGACGGGAGGCTGGAACTTCGCCATCTGGAAGGAGGGAATCATGGTAACAACACCCGTTGATTCAGCTACAGTAGCATTTATAATCACAACATGATAAAATGCATGATATCTAACTTACGACAGACCAGATTTATTGAATTTTAAACCCACTGACCCTATTTGACTTATTATAAACCACATTATCCAGGATGGCCCCATCATCCTGTCACCAAGCTCTGAGCAGGTGTGCACTGTTGGATGCTGGTCCTTGTCCCGACCAGCTGTTTTCTTCATTGGGAAAGATGATGGCAGTATTGAGGTGTGGAACCTGCTGGAAAAGACCAGTGAGCCTGCACAGGTCCACGCACACATCACCAACGCTAAAATAACCTCCATCACACCCTGGATCGCCGCCCGTGAGTTCTTGGTGTCTTTGATAAACGACATGATAGTTAGCTCAAGTGTGGCTCCATAGAAGTCTTAAAAAAACACTGAATTCAGTTCCCTCACAAATATAATTTACAAAGATCTTGAATATTTTCTTTCTGGATTTTTTTAAATCCCGCAGCCAAGCAGCACTTCCTGGCCGTGACTGACGAGCTTGGAATGGTTCGTGTTTTTGAAATCCCAAAGACACTCTACATTCCCTCCAGGAGTGAGGTAAGACTGTCTGAACGCCTATGTACTCACTTTAAACAAGGTGATGAGTTTTATGTTTACTATTTCTTTTTCCAAAATGATTAGTAAGGTGCTGTTGGTCAAGGTGGAGAAACTAAGATAACTCCAGAACTGCAGCATGCCAACACTAGTTAAATGCCATGTGTTTTAATGTCAGGTTTATTTTTGCTTCTTTACTGCATTGATATTAGGCTTGTCCACATTTAAGGAATTCTGATTTATGTGTTGTGGTGGGAGGGTGAAACTGCACACGCTTACACTGACAGTGAAAGCTGAGATGTTTGCATTGTTGAGTGTAGTCTGTGTGAATGTGGAAGTTATTCACTCTCAAGGCACTAGTATAAAATTGGTTATGCCACAGGCTTTAGGAAAAAATAATATTAACATAGAGCTTCTGTCTGACCTCAGTGTGGCTGTGAAAGTGCTGTGTGGAAAGTAGCTAATTAAATCCAGCAGGAATTACTTCATGACCCCGTGACTTCTTGCATGATAATCAAAAGAACTGCTTCCTTTAATAAAGTTCAGAAAAACCATGATTCTGTAAATGTGGAAGTTTGGCCAGGAAACATAAGTAACAAGGTAGCAAGAGATCAGCAAGGTCACAGCTCACCATCGACCCCTTACAGGCAGATCAATCTGGTGTTTTAGTCCCTGGTGGGACATTTGCTGGCGGCTCACACTGCAATCGATTTATGAAAGTCAAATTGATTTCATGCAGTAGAAGCTTCTGGTTTTCTGTTTCTTCAGTCAGTCACTGTTTGTTGTTGGAGCAGCTAACAACTCCCAGGAAAGATGTTTAGCAGCTGCTGCCTATTGAAAACGAACTAAATGCCAAGTGCCAAATGAAAAGTTTTATAGATAATAACCTCTTATTTTAAGGGCATTTGATGACTATATTTCAACATGCTTCCTGGACAGATTTCTTGGCAAAACTACTTAAAAAGTTAAATCCTTTAAATGCAAGATGCCTCTTCGGCTCATTTACTTTCACCTACAACCCAGATTCATCTATTAGCATGTTGATTCATTGGTTTCCAAATCTCTGGCACTGTCAGAGAGACTGTTATCATGAGTTGTGTTACTTGTCGCACTTTTATTTAATGACTGCTTCAATAATATACATCATACTGTAGAGCTGCGAATCAGTCCCTTTCTTTTTTGTCTGTGTGCAGGGTTTGAGTGTGAAGAAATACTTTGAACTGGAGGAAGAGAGGTTGAAGGATTATTTGAAGAAGGAGGAACTGTGGGCAAAAGAGAAAAAGGAGACTGAAGAACTCAAGAAGAAAATGGTGAGCTATGGATTTTAATTCCTTATTTATTTATTTATTTACAACAGTATTAAAGCAGCTATAACTGATATTTACACCAACATGGATCAATGTGGAAACCAGGTAAGTTGTGGTTCAAGAAGAAGTAAGAAGAGTTTGAACGTCTCTCTCAAGCCACGTTCCATAACTTTTCAGTTAGTTTGCAACTGAGTGCAACACTATGAATTTGAAGTATTATCACGTCTGGCCTCTCTTTATGACATTAAATTTTCCTTCTGAAGATCTATCAGCACTTTTGCATTCAGATGTGGTCGTACTAACTAGTTTGCTTCGAGCATAATAACACTTTAGAGCCAGAGATGTAAGGTTGTTGGTTTGGATCCTCACACAGACTGGAGTAGTCTAGACTAACTAAATGAATGATGATTGCTATTCCATCCATCAATATTAGTGGCCTTGAATGAGACCTTGTGCCCTCAGCTACACTCTAACCTCACTCACAGCCTCTGGTACTGGTGAGCAGTCCCCTACGTGCACATCAGGACTCACAAATGTATTTATTGACCCAGTTAAAAGTGTGTACACTGGTTAAAAAGTTGGCGGCGGAAAAGCTGAAGTAGGCCATCCCTCTCTCTGTCTTTCTCTCTGTCTTACTATCTCTGTCTCTCTTATTCTCTCTTCCCTCATGTTTAATTCATTTAGATCGTTATTTGATCCTTTGCACTGGGGACAGTATAGTTATTGACAGCCAGTGCCTGGCAGTCTGTCTGCTAACTTTAGAAGCTAAATCTTTTTTGTGGCTAAATGTTTCACTGCAGATGAGGTTTTGTTTTGCTGCAGTAATCTCACATTTGTCTCTGTAAATCTCCTTGCTCTTCCAAACAGGCATATATTTCCCCCACAGTGTTTTGTTCATGCCCTGACTAAAAATTCAAGTTCAAATTAATGATAAGGATGAGACACCTCAGGAATTTAATACAAACAATATTATTGTTAGGCTGTATTGTCAGTGTGTATGTGTGAGTTCTTCTTTATTAGAATGAAATTGAAGGTGTTTACAGAAAGTTATCATTTAACAAATCCTCCTGTAAGAAAGTTTTCTCGCCTGGTGTGGGAGGAAAGGACAGAACAATACCAATACAGCAGTTTAATAATACGTTATTTTGCATTCCAAGTCTTTCCCACGCTTGGAGATTTTGTATGGTTTGTGTTTTTATGTCTGCTGGAAGATGTATTTGCATTACTAAATACAAAATCAAGCTATTAAAATTCAGAGGCAAGAAAAATTACCAAAAAACTGAGGTTCATAATGTGAGATCTGAATATTAATTCTGCCTGAGAGATGGGAAAACATGAGATCTTGGATAAGGAGAAGTTTCAAAGTGCCCTCTCCCTTTTGTTAGACATGGTTTATGACTAGTTCTTCTCTTGTTTTGTCTCTAGGAGCCCGACAAGCCAGTCAAATCCCTGAAGGAGAATGACGATGTGAACATGAAGGAGCACAGTGATTACCTGACACTGGAGGAAAGCATCCTGAAGGGCATGGGCCTGTGGACTGCTACTGCAGACACACAGGATACCTAATATTCACATTCACATACAAACTGCATTTCATACAAAACAAAGGCTCCTAATCTTTTAATGTTATTTATTTTTATAAACTTAATTTCTGTAACTGTTTATAAAAACATTGTGAACATTTTAGTAAATTGATTCTGCCATCAACCTTCAGACAGTCCTTGGGTTGGGGCTTCAGTGTCACCAATGGATTTTTTTCATCCATCCATCTGAGATCTAATTACTGGGTAATGCCATCCATTAGCACCCCCTTCACCATCACTGCCTGAGGATACAATTTGGAATACCTTAAGGATCTGACCTTGGCAGGAAGTCATTTCACGGCTCTTTAATTTTATCAGTTGTTGTTGTTGTTGGAAAATCCTTCAGTATATTCAGTAGAAATGTTCTATTAAGAAGGGATTTAAAAGGCACAGACGAGGGACCTTAGAGCAAAAGACGTTTATTCAATAAATATAATTTGGAAATTATCCTCACGGGGTAAACCTATTTCTATAGTGTCTTGATTCAGGTAAGAGTTTACACAGCAGCTATCTGAATCCAGGGTAATCAATCAGATGATTTTAGAAAATCTGACATGACTGGACCACATTCATAAAGCTGCACTACTCAATATCCTTTTATAAACAGTGGCCCAAATGACTGTGTAATGTGATGTGAAAGGGCTAACTGTAAGTCATAGACCAAAAGATATTTATCATCTGAGTCTGTGAAGTATTTTTTGCCTCTTTCAGCGTATTGTTTCAGTTTAACTTTACTGTTCTGGCAGCTGCCAAAAAGCTCTGATAAACCCAGTGTACTCTTCCTGCCCATCACCAAGCAGCAGACAGACAAAGTTAGCGACTAGCTAACTAGCTGGTGGCGAAGCATTCAGCAGCTAAACAATCAGGAGTTAGTGGAGACCAAAACAGAGTTAGAAGATGAGTGAATGGAAATGAGAGGCCAGAATCACAACTCCAGATGACTGATAATGTTGCTCTGTACCTGCTGGATGTGTAAAAAAACAGTTGTTTGCTAATATGTTCAGCAACAGAAATGTATAAGGTGTTGGTCTTCGAATGGGCCTACAGTGAAAATTTTCTGATGTGAATCTAGACTTTCTAATGGAAGGATTCCTATCTTATCAATTTGGTTTTTAAGTTGGTAAACCACCTGCCAACAGACAATATTGTTGTCTGGTGCCTAGCTGCTGTCTAATCACTTCTGTTTTGAGATTGCTGGAAACTGCACCTGAATGGATGGCCTTGAAACTTTGTCAAGGAGGATTTGAAATAGCCAAGGCCAACAGGAACAAAGGAGCAGTGGTGCACTAAGCAATGCACTGTTCACACCCATATGTAGCACTGTGGCTAAAAACATGTGGTTTCCTCATTAATTTCTGTTAGACTCTTTTGCCACAAGGGAAAGGTTTTCCTAAATTAAACTTTTACCTCTGCCACAACATTTCTGAGAATGCTGTTTCCCTTGCAGTGTGTTGCAGCAAGTAACTCTCCAGCTCTCTGGACTCCATTAGTTTCGCTCCTTCACGGGGATAAAATAAGGATGCCTCAGAGTGCTGGGTCCACCTCAGGTCAAGAGCAGCCCAGCAAACCTATAGTCACAACTGACAGCCGGTATCCTGCCACAAAAGAGGCTGGTGGGACAGAGGGAGGGGGGCCGCTGCATAATATAGGGGCAGCTGTCTATTGCCAGGTTTTCACACTGTGTCCAAGATGCCTCAAAAGGAAAGAGAGAGGAGAGAGGGGTAGAGGGAACAGATAAACAACAGAGAAATGGTTGAATGTTGGGTGAAGGGGGGAAAGGAGAGAGTGAGGGGGGGAGGAAAAAGAAGATGGCAAGAGCTGGAAAACAGAGCTGATTCCCCTCAACACATGCAAGCCGGGGGCGACTTCACTCTGGCCATGACTCATTCACGTGGACGGTCCTGTCACAAAGTGGAGGGGGGGCGGTGGAGGGTGAAGAATGGGCTGATGTGAGGGTGTGCAGAGGCAGGCGTCCATATGGCCCCTGAGGCACCAGCAAGGCCCGGGTGACAAAAGGGGCCTCTGCTTTCCAGTCGTCCCCTCCTCAAACCTCTCTGAGAATTCTGTTATTCACAGTCCCTCTTTCCTCTGCGGAGCCTCTCACTTTCTCTCAGGCCAGTTCAGGAATGTGCCTTCTGCAAACCAACTCACACACACACACGTACGCACACGGGGAGTGTCTTCACCCTTGCTGGTTAGTTATTATTGTAATAGCTGATGCAAAGAATGTTGTGCAATTGAGTAAGCTCCTGTCCAACATAAACACTCGGGGTATTTGAAGTTGCACAGACAAATGCAGGGATGTTTGCAGGTTGCTGCTCAGCACTCACACTTCTTTAATATTTTGAACAATGGACAACAGCATGGCCATAAACCCACTGACCCCCACGGGCATGAAGGGTATTCATGATGTCTGATTTTCCTCAGTTGATTTCTTCATTGAAGTCCAAGAGATTTCCCAAACATAAAAAAAAGATCTTTAACTAAGGGGGGTGTTTATACAGGGTGGATTGCCCGCAGTCCAATTTTTATCACCAGTTCTTCAAAGTTTTCAAGCCAAATCCTGGGAAACAATGTGAGCAGGTGCTGGGCAGGAGGGGCTGTAAATCTGGCCTGGCGAATTAAGCCATTGCCTTGGCATTGTTCTGGCCTGGCCTCTTAGCTGCTCCTGCTGGGGAGGATGTTAGGTGGGGTGGGGCAGAGTGAGGGTCTGCTGCCTGAATCTCCCAACATGGGGGCACCCCTGCACATTTCACACATAGTCAACTGAGTTGGACCCCAGCTGCAGACGGAGAGATACAACTCACACAAACAGGCAACATCACAGGCAGTGCAGGAGAGACTGACCGATGCTCGACAAAGACAAAAACATTAGAAGAAAAGTAGTTTCCTCTGAGAAAATGATTGTTCAGACTTGCTCTCGAGTCAGAGCAAAGTAGTCAAAGTAGGAATTCGTCACTAAATATTTCCTTTTCCTTTTCAGGAAAGACTTTAAACCAGCATCCTTCTTTAAGCTCAAAGTAGCTCCTGAGTTGCTAAAATTATCACCAGTTAAATCGTCAGGCTACATTTCATCGCTGTAAACCGCAAAGCTGTTTCTCCTTAAAACCTCTGAGAGGCTGGTGGTAGGTTTCATTAGTTGACCCTTGACCTCATAAGAGATCAGGTGACCAGGGCACTGCTGTGGAATGTTCCCTCTTGACTCCTTTTCATTTTCTAATTTCAAAGCTCTCAACAGTTTGGATTCTTGTCATTTTACCACAGCCGCCCAAGGTCTACAGCAGCCTGCACCATCTGCATGTGTGTGTGTGCGTGTGTTCATATGTCTTCTATATAGTCAAAAATAGACTATATGAAGTTGAGAGTTCTTGAAAAAGCCAGTAAGTAAACCTTGAGTCAAGTTTATTTTGTCAAATTACTGTTTCCAAGGTCAAAAAATGAACTTTAATGCCACACATGTGCATCTTTGATCACAGTTGAGTAGTGATTGCTTTTATATCAATTTACTGCGTCATAGCTCATAAATCCTTTTTAAAATACTTTTTAAGCTCCTCTACAAAAATAAAGTTTATTATTCTGAACAAGGACTTCCTCTCAGGTGGGAGATTCTAACTCTGCTGCCCTGCTGTGCCTGCTTGTGTGAACAACTTCAGTTCCCCACTCTGAGCCACTTCAAAAAGAAACTCGTCAGTTGGGAGATATTCATAATATTTTTTTACCAAAGGAATTCAGTTTCAGGTGATGAAACTTCAGTCCATCACCACTGAACTTTGAAAAATCTTTCATATGGTATCTTGGCATAAATCCAGACCAGGATGCAGTCCCATCAGAGTGGGATCTGTCATCTTAACTATCAGTCTATCAGAGCGTACATATGGAAAACCCTCAAGGCCTTGACCATGGAAACTGTGAATCATCTTCTTTGACATACTGTCATTAGAGATGACAACAGAAAAACAGACTGTGGAAACTAAACCAAAAGGTGGAAAAAACATTACTACAATGAAATAAAGTTCAATTTGTTGTAGGAAGTTCACACACTTGAGGGGAAGCTACATCCAGCAGCTAGTTAGCTTAGCAAAGAGAAAAAGCCAAGAATTTGTTTGGTATGATTACTTGTAAAACCACAATATCTTTTTGACACTTCAGTTTTTTGTATGGATTTTTACAGTACTGTATTAATTAGTGAGTTTTAGAGGTGCTACTAGGGAAATTTTGTTCGCTTTGGACAGAACCAAGCTAAGTTTTCCCCCTTCACTGTTTCCATTCTCTATGATAATCTGAGCTAACTCACTGTTTATCCTACAGATGGTATTAGTCATCTCATCTAACTCTTGGCAAGAAGCGTATTTTCCAAAATATCAATCTATTCCTTTAAGAGAAGCCACAGTAACTGGTAGTCAGCATCAAGGAGACATCACCTCAAGCAGCAGGCAAACTAAGTTTTACTGCTGACAGGTGGAGAGTGCTCTGCTGACAGGAGGCAGGCGATAGCATACACTAAAATACCAGCTGTATCACTCCACTTCCTTTCCAGAGAACAAAGTTATCACCGCGCTTTGTATCAGCATGATGTTAAAGCCTCGGGTTGGAGGATGAATTGAGACTAAAGGTGTGCCACCTGCAAGTTTATCAAACCAGTGAGGCCCAAATCTTCTCACTGAGCCTGACCACAGCTGCTGTCAAGGCCTCTTTTCAGTCTCACCTTTCACATTTTTCTCTCCTATCAAGCGGAGCAAACCCTCACCCTCATCCTGTCCTCATGCTGAAAGGAGATTGCTCTCCTCTAGAGGAGCGGGAGGGAGAGAGGTGATGAGCAGCTTACCTCTAGGAGGGATTAGCCTTATTAAAATGAAATAGTCTAGTCCTGAGTGACAGAGCAATGGAGGCGGAGGAGGGAAGAGGCAAGGAGGACAGAGGGAGAGGGCCCTACGTTGTGTGAGGCCCGGCCCCTGAGGATCTGAAGTGCCGCTCCTCTGTGTTCTCCTTCCCTCCATTCTTCACTTTCACCTCTCGCTCTCTCCTCATCTTCTCCCCCTCTCTCCTCTGGTCTGCTCTCTCATCATCACCGCTGATCTGTCAGCGGTGCGTCAAGAGATCTGCCCCCGAGGCTCTCAGATGAGCTGCCAAGTACAGGGGCTGGACCGTGGGGGGAACAAAAGACCCCCTCCCCGCCCGACAAAAAAACACATCAGGAAGGCTGGGACCTTGGTAAAATGTGTTTAATAGCCTTCCCATCGAAGGGCACTGCATGTATGGAATGTGTGCCCAGGGTCACTGCATAAAGGTTCCCAGCAATCACCCAGGCTTAGCTCTCCCATGTTCATAAGGAGTGACTGAGCCCCTCAGAACACGACCAGTGAAAAGTTTGAAAATGCTGAATAGGACTTCATAACTTGTACCTTGCATGTCCTCTATAATAACCCCTGTTTGAAGCATAGAGTCATGACTGAAGGAGAAAACTTGAGTGCATACCACATTTTTGTCACGTGTTAAACCTGCTTGAATCACAACATGACTGTCTCATCGTTGCCTTATCACAAGATCAGCTTCTTCCTCTGGAGACAACAATGGAAGTATTAACGCCCCTGAAAACTTGGCTTTAAATCTTAAATTCAGGACTACATAAGTAACAAAGCAAAAGTCAGTGGTTTATTTAGACCTTAAACTGCCTCATGTCTGTGTGGTTGTGTTTTGATTAGATTTGACTGACGGTGGCCTACCAACATAAGCAAACAATCTACCAACATCATTCATCAAACGGTAAATCAGACATTGTTAAACTCTGATCTGTGCTCAGAAATATGTGACATCAGCTTGTTGCAGCTGAGCCTCACCCTCCTCAGTGAGAAAAACGCAGACAATAGCAAAGAAAGTGCTCATAAAACAACTGAAACTGTCATCCCTTTGGCAGGAAACTGTGAGACCACAATTGCTCAGAGAGTGATTGAGAAAATATGTTTTCAGGGCATTATATTAAGCAGTATATCAATATTAAGACACTGGGTTATGGGAACACTATAGCAAACACTGTGTTTAGCGACTGCCGATGAATAAAATTTACATAGAGAATAAAAGTTGAGAGAATGAGAACTAGGGCAAGACATTTCACTGCTAACCACCACCATTTACGCTGCTAAGCTAGACAGCTTTTATCTGTCTGAAGCTAACATGTTGCTATCGCTACATTCACGCAACATCAGGAGAATGTGAAAAGTTGGAAAACCTGCCTTTATTTTGACTTGGGAATGTTCACACTTTACTTCGAAATAGTTACTGCTGCTACAGGTTTGCAGTTACACCAGTGTTTCATCAGTGATTCATTAACAAGGGAAACTGGGTGCAAACAAACTGAATGGTTCTCATTCACTTACAGAATATTGCTTATATTTATGTTACGCTGGATTTCATTTCCAGCAATGGCAGCTCTGCCGTCATTTTGCCAATAGTTTGTTGACATTTCTGTTGTTCTTTTCACCAAGTGGAAGATGAAGTCACTGTCAAAAATTCCCAATATCTCGTGATATCTAAGCTAACGTGACAGTTTCTGCTACTCAGTAGTTCGTATTCCATGAACATGTCAAGTAACTTAATTTACCAACTGGCTAATTGTCACATATTTTATTATTTTTACTCATACCCTCCTGGACTCTATGTTCAGCTAACAGATTTTAACACTTTGTTGTATTTCCTATTGAGAATAAACTGTTCATTAGATGGTGAGCTGGTTTCTTCCTGTCACGACAGACAATATAACTAATCAGGAAATTTGTCTTGAGGTGTGTGAATACAGTTTTCTTGTTACTGCACTAATTCATTTCTACCTATCTTTGGTCTAACTATTGTTTGCAGTATCTCATCCCCACTATCACTGAAACTCTTTTCTTCACAGTTCTCCCCTTTACTGGATATGTGGAGCTGCCTGCAGAGCATTAGAGCAGATGAGGTGGTTTGTTGTTGTTACCGGGAAGTTGAAGAAGAGAAACAAGTGAGAATTTCAGAACAACTAAAGCACACGAATTGCTTTGCACATGAAAAAAAAAAATAGTGACCCTAAAGTCAGAGCTTTGTGTGGAGAGGCTCACCACAACTTACAGACCATTTACCTCTAGAGCCTTAAATAGGTCATCGACACACAGCAACAGCCAATCAGGAGGGAGGGGGTCAGAGGCAGGTGTTTTCAATGGACTCATCAACTGATTGGAAATGATGCACAGCTCTGCAAGGGTAGCTCAATAAATATACAGACAATACATGTGGATGCCTAAACACATACTTTTGTCAGTGTGCAAAACATTTATATCTTTATAACACTTTGTCACTTTTTGAATGTTAAATATTTTCTTCATTCTCTCTTTGAAGAGGTTCTTCTATTTGTTTGTTAGTGTTTGTAATGTAATATTTTTGTTTGTTCATCTGATCCTACTTCTTGGTAAACCTGGAGCGAGAGAGCAAACATTTCCACATCCTTTATTGAAAATTTACAAAGGAAATAGTAAGGGTTACACAAAGAACAATAAAAAACAACAACATGCTGTTTGGATTACGTTACTTCTCTAAAATCCCACAGTTAAAGTGGATAAATCTTCATACATCAGTTATTGTCTCTGTGATATCAGCAACACCTTTATTTTTAGGTAACATGAGACATTTTAAATGTCTCCCATGACGTCTCATCACTCAGCAGTTAAGTCAGCCAAAGATTCAATCTCCCCAAACCTTTAGTCTTTATTGCCATAGTAAATACTACACTATATCAGAAAAAAAAGTCTGAAACAAAGATGATGTGTTTGTGTGGTTGGCTGGTCGGCCATGATACTGACTCAAAGGTCAGCAGAGATTAAGGGAACAGAGGAGGAGAAGAAGGGGAGACAAGGTCTGGTTTCACATGCAGGTGGCTGTCAAGGATGTTTACCTAAAGAGCCCCATATCTCTTCTCTCTCCCAAATTAGAAATGAGCAAAAGTTCAGCTCAGTTCACTCAGACAGACGGCCCGATATCGAGTGGCGACCCTGACTATCCAAACAGGCTCCGCGTTATTATGTCTACTTCTGCCTTCATATGGGATTTCACTCTTGCTTTTATTGGGACTGAGAGAACTGCTCTGCAAGTCAAACACGGAGGAAGGGACTTGTTACGTTTAGAGTCAGCACCTGGATCTAAATATAAAACCTTTTTCCAGATGTTTAAAGGTGGAATTCAGAAAGTTCGAAATAAACATAACAGGTTGAGTGGATCACTTTCCGTTTAGGCTTTTTGAAAGACCAAACATAACTCGAGACCGAGACAGGAACATTATTCTCCATGTTTAAAATTATATACATTCTCAAACTGTCTGTGAAATATTTGGTTTGTCTCCTCATAAATTCCAGTCCGATGTTTATGGCAATTTAGTGCAGGTAGATGTTTTTTTCAGTGGGGATATAAAACAGGGCTGCAGGGCGCACGCAGCTATGTGTACATTCTGTACCTTTAGGCTTCTTCATACCTGCGAAGACAGCCATAAAAACATGATCTGAACCTACAGTAGTGACATCAAACAAGGCAGAAAACCATTTAGTGCTGAAAAGCCCGCGGCTGCTCTGACTTCTCATGCTAACTGCCAGAGATGTGTATCACCTCAGCTGCAGCCACTTGGGCACAGATTTCACACGAGTTTGGAGTGTTTGAAAATAGAGTTCATTTTAGAAAACATATCACATTAAAATGCCATTTAACTGTTCTAGCTAACAGCTCTGGAGTCTACCTGTGGTACATGTTATTCCAAGTTTAGGTTAATTGTATATATATCTCACGAATGTTGCTGGTAATGTTGGTTTTTGGAGCCACAGCCAAAGTGCAGCTTTCCAGCAGCGGATTTTACTGGACGGCTAAATGCGGCTGCATCCTGGGAATGTCCCTGAGGCTGAAAGTCGTTCTGGGAGATTCCCACAAGCCAGCAAGGGCAATTCCCCAACTTATTTATCTGTACTTTGCTGAGGTTGGGTTACAATGCTCCCACAGCAAAGAGCTGAATCTACAAAAAAACATACAGTCCACTTTCCTGAAGTTAATCTTTTCCCACTGGTTTACGATAAAACAAAGACAGTCTTCAGAGTTGTTTGGGAGAGTGCGGCTGCAGCAGTGAGTCATTTCAACAGTGATATGACTACAGAGCCACATTCAGATCACCAGATAAATGTATAAAAAATTTGGAGACCCAAGTTTTTTATGAATGAATTCCAGGCTTGTTCGTGTGCGTAGGAGTGAGAAGATGTTAACAGTGCACTAACATTTATAATTCTGACTGTGCAAACCCAGCTAAAATGTTTTTTCTTTGTTTAGACAGCTGCACAATCAGAAATGTAAAATCTCTCTCCCATGTAAATTAAGCTATGGTTTTAATGACCATTAAACTCTGGGTATTTCTGGTCATTCAATTAACAGGAAATAGTCATGGTTAAAGAATAAAACTTTGAATTTGTTCTGCAAAAATGATTAGAAAAGACACAAGGAAAATAAGTGCACAAGAGCCAACGATGTGCTTTCTGGCAAAAAGACACAGAGGCCACAAGTTGAATGTAAAATAATATACTTTATTATGACCATACATTTCTCAGGATCAATACAAAGCAATTTTCTGTTTTGTTTATCAATGCTTTTTCCGTGTGGCATTTTCTCTCCAAAGGACAAAGAGGACAAGACAGATATGCAACACCAAAACAATAATGCAGGTGTATATAATCTATTGATTTATCCTGTGACAGACAGAGGGAGAAGCTCAGAGGATAAGACAGAGAGGAATGCATTGATAATTAAACTTGATGTTGCGTTAACACTAAACCATTCAGCGGTTACATTTGGGCGGTTGTGGCTCTGTCCCTAAGACTGCATCTCTGCAGGATGCAGCTGACCAACTAATTTAACAGAACTGTATTGCCTAAAACAGGCTTCATGCTGAATTTAGACCTCTATTATAAGACCATAAAAAGCTAACGTCGAGCTTCGGTGTATCCTTTGAGTATCGCTCCGAGGGCCTCTTCATAAAAACATCTCAGTCAAATTAGATCTTGAAATGTATGTGGGCAGCTTTCAGATCTGAAAAACAATTTTAAAATTTCAATGAGAGATCTAAAAGTTATCAAAATGCATCTCATGCTCTGTGCTGACTTCTTTAATGAGTCCCTGGTTGGTTTTGTGTTGCCTGGGCAGACAGATGGTTTGAAAGGAACCCTGCTGAAAGCCCTCACTTTTCACCAGACCCACTCAGACCGACAGCAGCCGGCACAGCTTCACCAGGAAGCAGCAGGGTCATGAAGAGATAATCATGTAGGAGGGAAGGCTGTGGAACATGAGTGAAAAATGAATATGAAAAATATATAAATAACAGAGCAACAATTTCACTTACTGCCAAGCTCTTACTCTTACTCTTGTTTTTTCTCCTCTAGAAAATAACATCTCATTAAAGGTGAGTCTGATTTGAGCCACATAAAAGTTGACATGTTTTTCCAGTAATTTTTCAGGCTGTAGATGATGATTTGAGATGGACATTTTCTGAAATATCTGTGTAGAGATGGGTTGAGTGGTAAATGAATATTTGTACGTTTTAGGATTATATATTTTAGAGCTGAAACATTACTTGACTAACAAAACTATTTTAATAATTAATTGTCTAGTAATTTTTCAAGCAAAAATTCATAAGTTTAACCTCATGATTTTGAGGATTTTCTGCTTTTCTTTATCTTATGTGACAGTAAACTTGATAACTTTGACTCTTGTCTGTGGGTTTGACAAGGATAGCACTATGAAAATGTCACATTGAGCTTTCCAGAATTGTTAGTTTTCCCAATTTTCTGGCATTTCGCAGACCAAGCAACTAACCAAGGAAATAATTGTAAAGTTTCCCAGCCAGTACCGCACCAAATTAAGTCACTGTCTGCCTTCACATCCTCTGGAGAAAAGCTTTATCAATGCAATTATCTATCGGAGGAACACGGTGACGAACAAACAAGCATACATTACAAAATAATCTTTTTACACATAAATATCAAATACAAAGGCAGATGAGAAAGAGCCTTGTTTATGTCAGTAAAGCTTTTGACCATGCAACGTTCAGTACCTTAAAAAAACAAAACAAAACATGAACACAGCTTAGTCCACCAGAGACACAAAACGATGTCAAATATATACACAATATAACAAAAATAACAATATCACTTTTTCTGCAAGAGCACGATTTTATCATATATTTTACAGCTAAAGTTGTACCATTAGTCCAGCACATTAAGATGTGTACAGGTAGCTTGAAGGGAGGAAAAGCGACTATTGCTACAAGTCAACACTACGAGGTCATCGGAAGTATTTAAATACGCCATTGAAATAGAAGCTGTAAAAATAATATACTCCGAATACATTTATATAATTATATACATATACATATAGGTTAAATACTGATCATTCTGAATCCCTGGATTGCTGAAAACGTCCTTTGTCGATTTAGGCAGCTAGCTAAGTCGTACTAACTGAAGCCCGCACCGCTAACAGTTTCCACTGCTGCTCTGAAAATTGTGCTTCACATTTGGGCTGTTTCTATTTCACCGTTTTGCCAAAAGCTGGGAGAAGCAGAAGGAGTTTAGGGGTTTAGAGGAATAGTTTTATGTTTTGGGGAAAACATGTATTCCGTTAAATGAGAAGATACATGTGTGTATGCAGCTGGAGCCAGGAGATGTTTAGTTTAGCATAAAGACATAAAGACATAAGATCCACTATTTGTTTGTCTTTTTGATTAAAAGATTGTTTTACCTTTTAGATTAGGGGTTGACAGATGAAAATTAACCAGTACATACTGGAAAACTGTGTGTTTACAATTTCTTGACCCTCATCCCCAACAACAGGCAAGGATGTGCACAATGATTGGTCAGGGTCAAACTTGTGCGAGTCCCCTGGACAAGATGCAGATTGTAATCACATAATGAATTGGTTTTGAGCGTAGCCACTTTTTACATATGTAACTCAAGTAGCGCCAGGTTAGATGTTTCCCCTTGCTTGCTCTTTATGCTAAGCTAAGCTAACAGCCTTCTGCTTCGTGCTTAATATTTAGCTCTCATGACATGATAGTGATATTGATTCTCTCATCTCATTCTTGTGAAGAAAGCACATAAACACAGTTCCCAAAATGTTGGACTATTCCTTTAAGCCTAAAGTGAACATGATGCCACATGAAACACGTGTTCTCTGTTTTTTCATTGCCTGCTTAAGATCAAACACATCTCTACTGTGAACACCTGTGAACAAAGATGAACAGAGATACCACTGAATGTTATTCCCCTTATCTCTTATCCAGCTCTGACAGATGTGTGTATGCCTGTAGATGGGTGTGTTAACATTTAAAAATCTTACACAAAAGTAAATTAATTTCAACCCATATTCTTTCATATTTATCTCTAAGAGGAGGTCTCAGTGGCGGCTGTTTCTCCCTCGACTCAGTTCATAGCCAGAATATGATTTACTGCATGATCTATAATGACAATCTACACTACTGCCTGCCTCATAAGTGCATTATTGTTGTACAACATTTAGTGTTTCATACCTCAATAGAAAAGCTCTCTGCTGCCTTAAAAAGGAAATCCACCCTGAAACAGAATATACACAAGCTCCTCCTGTGATCTTGGTTTGCATTAAAGGAACACTCCACTGATTTTAATCACAAAAAGTTCAGTTTACCCATCAAAAGGAGTTCTACTCAGCCTTAGAAAACCACTGTATAATGTGTTCTACGGCTCTAGGGGAGCTTTCCAAAAAACATTATGTTGCAAAGATGCTTTTTAGAAATGTAGGATCCGGTGTTTTAGTTTTGGACCTGTAAAAATCAGGATATCTCCGTCTCTCCTGCTTCCATTTTGACCACTCAGCTCCTAATGTATCCATTGTAAGTCTCCAAATTTTATGAAAAAGCAACATTAAATCCCTGGAGTATCTCATTCAATAAATACTAAGATTACAAGGTAGACACTAGATGAAACCAGAGACTTGAAACCCCGGAATTCAGAAACAAATGATTGGTTTTTCCATTCAGAATTAGAGACTAATGTTCTGGTCAATAACAGCGAGGTTCAATAAAATATTGGAACATATTTCTTCTGCTGCCAAACATGAACGAGGGGCTGCCATGACCAACAGGATGGTTTTGTTTTCTGTGCACATTTCTAAATTAGTTTAATTACCTAATTACATATTTTTTGTTGGAAACCCAATTCTTAATTGAAAAGCCTAATGTATCCCAGATTTTGTTCCTACCACTGAATGGATGTGGAAGTGTCCCACATCAAAATGCTGCTTCTGATTCGGCCAAGAACTGGGGAAACTCTGGAAGCCGTGAGATGTTTTGGTATGAAAATAGTCAATTTTAAAAAAAGTGGATAAATACTGTCTGTCACTAAATTTGCTCTGTGTGTTGGCATCAGTATCACTGCTTAATCTTGAGCGAGTAAAGCCCCAACGTACCCAGAGAGGATTCGTACCTGCTGGAAAATATATACTGTAGTCTTTTTTGATGTAAAACTACTTCATACATTATTGAGGCTATCCTGTCGATTGCCAACACTGTATGAAGATCAGAGGAGAGGATGTGTTTTATTCCAGGGTGGATTTTCATCTCGACGTACCACCTTCACACAATTAAGGCACCTTTTAAACCCCTGAGGGGTCAATGGGTTCTTCTAATAAGAAGAGAAGCAACAATAACAACATGGAACACAAAACCGGACTGAAACAAACCAACAACATCAACATAAAGTAAGACAGTCGACAAAATAAAAGGAAAATAAAAACATTAGGAATGTCTATGGGTAAGGTACAAACGCCAGAAGTGCCCCATTACATTTCTTCTCATCTCATCCTTTAGGTTTTTTTACAGCAGCACTGCATGCCACGTTGTCCCGGTGACCACACAGGATCTCCATGGAAACGCTGTGGCTGTATCCTGAAGCACCTTGATCGGTAAAAGAAGGTCTTCCCCAAACCTCGTCAGGCTCTGTGAGAGTGTGTGAGTGGATATGTGTGCATGTGTGTGTGTGTGAGGCTGTGGTAGGAGTCAGTATCCGACGTTGAGCTTGTTCTTGTTGAGCTCTCTCTCCAGGTTTCCTATCAGCGTGTCGATGCTCTCCTGCAGGTCTCTCAGGTTGACTCTGTTGCTCAGCACGGGGCTGATGTCCTGGATCTTCATGTAGGCCTGGTAGGTGTGCTCTTTGGGCAGCCGTGGTGGCAGGATGTGGTCGCACACCCTCTCCTCCTCCTCCTCGTCTTCTAAATGCTGCCCGTTACCTGAACTATCACTCTCTCCTTGCTTCTCCTCTTCTTGGTCTTCCTCATCATCTTCCTCCTTCACCACCTCCTCTCTTGGAGGTTGCTCCTGCTCTACGGGTTCATACGTGGGGCATATGACCGCCTGCCCTTTATCTTCCTCTGCGTCCTCTGGCTTCTCCTGCCCCTCCTCAGCTGCCTCTGTATCCTCAGAGGGCACATCGTCATAGTCCGCCTCCTCTTTGCTGGGAGGCAGCAACATTTCAGAGGGGAAGTAGCTCTCGCCACAGCCACTCCAGTCACCGGCGTAGCGGTTGCTGGGGCTGTCCAGGCGCCCCGGTTTGGGCCGCAGAACCCCCGCCATCTCCGCCTCAGTGAGGTTCAGGACCTGGGGGCGCTCTTTTCTCCGCCGTAGAGGAGGAGCCAACAGCAGGTCTAATGAAGCTGGACCCAAAGAGGCTGAGGAGGACTGGCCATATGGGTCTACAACTGGAGGAGCAGAGAAGAGAAAAAAGACAAGCAGAGTTAATCAGATGTGCATTATAGCTGAACAAATATGCTTAAAGGAATAGTTCGACATTTTGGGAAAGATTTTTGCCTACAGATGATGTCTGTATGGTAAATATGAAGCTACAGCCAACAACCAGTTAGCTTAGCTTAGCATAAAGACTGGCAACAGGGGGAAACAGCTAGCTGGGCTCTGAGCTTTAGAGGTACTACTTGGTGGATTTTATGCACATATGGAAGAATATTTCCCAAAATGACAAAATATCCATTTAAAGGATTAGTTCATCCAAATTGCAAAAGAAATCCTCATCCTAGTGATGTCTAGCCATGCAGATATTTTAGGTTTTGAAATGTCCATAGTTTCACAGTGAGGACTGTGGATCATTCTGAGTATTGTTTCTGGGAAGTCACACAACTATTGAAGATTTTTTAAATGTCATTTTTCAATGCTGTGGATGACAAAACATGGGCACAAAAAACAAAACTACCTGCAGATGTAGGTATCACTAGTAAGTGACAAAATATTCTTTTTGGAATTTGCATGAACTCATCCCTTAAGTATTATGCATCCCCCTTGTTGGTAACTTCATGGTCAAACTGACAAGGAAAATCATGCCTTGAAAACAAGACCCTTTATTTGGTAACACATCTAATTCTTGCCACTTAAAAAACACCACAGGTTTATCTGAGCATTCCTCTGTCACAGAAGGTCAGCAGTGAGTTCTGGTAACCCTGATATATGACACACTGTCTGCCAAAATAATTCAAATATGAACATGCCATGCTGTGCTCAAGTCAAACACATGCTGAATCCACACCAACACACTCTGTGACTTTGGTGCCAACCTTTTGTATTGTTTTGTTATCAACTGTTGACTAAACCAAAATTTGTAAAAAATTAACTACACTGAAACCCTGTTTGGATGTTATGAAAGGATCTGACTATGCTACAAAAAAGGGAACAGTGAGCACTCCAACACAACCAGCGTAGTCCAGTTACCTGTCTGTCTTTATCTCTGTGTACCTACACTTGTTGACACCGCTAGCTCTCCCTTACTGGATCGGAAAGGAGCAAAAAACAAAAGGTGTTAAAGTAACGTACAAGAGGTGCAATATAAAACAAAACTGAATTTTATTTTGTTTCTGGGAGGGTGATGAAAGAAGAAGAATGTAATTTTTTCCAGAAGTGTTTTACAGCTTTTCAAATACTACGTGCTTTACAATAAAACTAAATGAATTATGAACTATGTTGACTTCATTCATCAGGAGCGGCAGTCGCTGATGCAGTAGTTATGAGCAGCGGTTGCAACTCTCCTGAGGCTCAAGACTCAAAAGAAGCAATTATCACCTAAGACAAACAGAAATTATCCTCCTTTAAGAGACACTGTGTTATTTAATTTCAGACATTCTAGTGTATGATTAGAGTTAATATATATGAGCTAGATAGTGGGCTGGTTTCTCTGTGGTTCTGAATGTGCAGAAATGGGCAACAAACAATCTTTAAATAAATATAAACTATATCTAGTTCTTCATATATAATGCAGTGAAACACCTTAATATTTTGAGCATATATCTCATGTTTATAAATTTTGCATGCTTTATATTAAATTATTCTAAATAATCATGGTTTGTCGAAAATTAAACCTAATAGGCCACAGCAGACTCCAGGACACTTGATTTAGCCACACAAGCCAAAATAACTTTGAACCCTGGCTAACAAACAAATCCTTTTCTTCTTCCTGCCTCAACTCCACAGCACCTTCAACACATATTTCCTCACTTCTTGGAGTGTTTCTGGAAGTGCCCTGACTTTGGCGGGTTTGATGTGGTTATGGGCTGGATAATGATTATCACTGTATAGTCTGGGCGTATTTCAAGAGCGGACGGAATCACTGAGGGTGTAAACAAAACGACCTGGGCTGGGCTTGATTATCTGATCATTGCGGCCTACAGCGCAGCTCTCTTCTTCTTGCTAAAAGCCACAAAAAGCATTACACAAAATCAAGTTCTCCCATCCCTATTTGATACTCATCGCCTCTAATTACAAATATCTTTTTCTTTATAACATTATTACTACCATCTCAGTTCTGGGTTGATCTCCTCTTTCTACAGTGATGGGGAGGTGGGAGGAACATGAAACTTCAGCGGTTTACGCAGAGTTGGTTCAATGTGGGAGTCAGAGGATGCAGTTAAATTTAGAGGCCAGACCAGACACAGTGTCAGTTCCTCGTCCGACATCAATCAGCAGATCTGGTTAAAGCTGCAGGTTACAGGGGAAGAGCTGCGGGGATTTGAATCCTTTCAGGGATAAAGTCTGTCCAAGGTGAGGTTAGAGAAGACTTGAGAAAAGATTTTTCAAAATACAGCATGCGTGTGCATTTTGAAAAACAGGTGTGCCTCCAGACACAGTGAAACAATGAGACAAACTAATAGGACACCACTGCAATCTGGAAAATATCTTCCTTTGAGTAAAGGAACAGTTAGCTGGCTGAGTTTTGGATTGATGACCGTGCAAGTTTAAAACTGTATAATGGATTTTTTTCAACCACTCTCATAGCCTTAATGTTTATAAAAATGTTAATAACCCTCAGAGGAAAATGAGGTTAGAACAGGCAAACTGCCAACAGCTGCAGTCCAGGGTTTTGTCCTGATAGCACTAATGGATTTTCAAGTGGTAATATCTGTTCAATCTGTGCGTAGGCGGAGCACACAGGTCAATTTTGTAATATTTTGATTAATTTCCTACAGTAGCTGAGACTTTTAACTACACCACAGCAGCCACTCACACACTGATTAGAGACGGCGTGAACACAAATTCATAAAATTGAACCCGCGAGTTAAAAACATTTCAAATTAGTTGCTGTGACCAATACAAATTTTACAGCGCCTGCAGCTCTTTTCATCATCTTCAGCTCCCTCCTGAATGATCTTTGGATTCCTTCACATCTCACACTGAGCAGACAGCTGCAGCTGGCAGAGAGCAGCTGTGCAGGCAGACAGATGACCTGTGCTGAGTGAAGCTGGTACTGGGTATCTGTCCTTGGTTGGTGATTTATCTTAAGACCGAGGGGGGGCCACGCCTCGAAAGTTTGGTTTACATTAGGGCTTACTGGCTTGGCTCTGACTGGCTTAGTCTGCCATGATGAAACACTCTGTGGAGAGTTTCATCTCTGGGGAGCCGACAGATGGTGTCCAATGGCTATCAGCTGTACTTGTGCCAGTGGTGGATAACCTCAACGATCAAAGCGGCCCTGCCCCTAACAGTCCTTTGTAGAGTTCAACCACAGAGCTGATCTGTCTGAGACCCTCAGGCAAAAGACTGGTATAAGCAGTACAGACAGTTTTCTCAAGCCATGAGACCTGGTAGAATTTATTTAATGTTTAAAAATATAAAAAAATATTAAAATGTGTTGAGTAATTTAAAGAAAACATGAAAAAAAAAGCTAATCACCTGGCCAAAGCTGCAGCAGGTAGTGCAGGACTTCGATGTGCTTTTTGAAGTGCAGGGCGCTGGCCAGCTCCTCGGAGTCAATGAAGACTCGGTTAGTGTGGCACGACGCCTCCTGACGCTGGCTCAGCAGCACCGGGCCGAAACACACCGCCAGGTTCTGACATGTCATCTTGTTCACTTCCTGGTAGGACGCCACTAGCTTCAGGTGGTCAAGAAGCTTCCGCAGCGTCATCTGATTTATACGCACATGCAGACACACACACACAGACAGACACACAAGTGGGCAAACACAGACAAATAAGACATGTTATTACCATGATTAGTAGTTGTAGTAGTACCACTGGCAGCAGCAGAGCTACTCTACAAAATCTACGTCAACGTGCTATTTGTAGCAATAAAAAGACATATTTCATGTAAGAAGTGGAAGAAAAATTACACTTTTTGCAAACAAGACGATTTTATGTTAATGTTACATTGAAATTCTGACTTTTTGCTTGCAAAGTTTAAGCAGAGGAGCCCTTCAAGAGGATTTCTAAAAACAAAATTCCCCTGATGTCGTGTGGGCATGGCAACACGCTCTACACAGTAAACTCTAGGCAGAGTTACAGTTGTACTGGTTGTAACAGTAAGTGGCAAAAGGCTATGAAAACATCCTTAGATAGTCCTTACACTGCTGTTCTTTACATATGTTATATGAGCTTGACATTATGATATGGGTGTGCCATGTGAGTATTATGTAACATTCTGCAACCGTGAGTTATTCTTTTTTTTTCGTGTTAGGAATTCCTTCTATAGAATATAGAGGAATGTGATTTTTTCTTTTTTTTGTTATGAGCTTATCTTGGATGGTATAAAAAGGGAGTTTCACTGCTGTGAAATCAAAACATCTGTCATCTTTTTGTTGGCACTAAGTCTTGAGAGTCCCATTGTTGCTCCCACTTGCAACTGTGACTTACTGTCATTATTGCCTGAGTATTCACAGGGCTACAACAATAAACTGGCTGAGCAGACATAGTGTATTGGTCGATATTAATTCACATTTATGTTGGCAGAACAAAACAAAACAGTATCTCAGTACAAATCTTGGTCATAATTCTGAAATAACCGTCTTTAAGGAATCCTTAAAATATTTGTTTATGTGTTTATGGAAAAAAAGAATATCTCAGGTGCCCTGGTGGTTAAAGTTTTCACTTTGTGTCATTTATCATTATTCTGAAACTCTTAAATGAAGGCGAAAGGATGTGGAGAAGATTACACTGATGTAGTCATGTGGACAGTGCACCACCACTAATATCACCCAGTGTAAAAGCCTACGTAACAGAAATTAAATAGCAGTAATCTTAACATCATAACTGTCATTATCTAAACCACAATTATCCCTTTCACAGCCACCTCTGTGACAGTATTCTAGCACAGTGATGACTGTGAGACCCAGCAGGAGGTGTACAGGTTTATCTTCCTCACCCTCTCCACCTCCGGCAGGTTCTCCAACAGGCTGACGGTGTGCTCCGAGTCAGCCTGGTCATTCTCGCAGCCCGCCGCTCCCATACGCAGAGGCCTCACGGCCATGGACTCCAGCACGGCCTCATACAGCTGCTTGGTGATCAGAGGGTAGGGTAGCTCTCGCAGGTAGTCTTTCAGTACTCCTGTGGAGAGGGAGACAAAGGAGAGAAAGGGGTGGATGTTCAATATGAGGATATTTGTCAGCTTCTTTACAGCATAACTGAGGGTCATTCATTTTTCCTGCACTTGATCTGAGAAGTAGCACTTACCCTCCACACTCTCAGCTTTAATTCCTGACAAATCACTAACAATATATCTTTATGAAGTGTTGTCACCGAGAAATAAAAAGCTTTTATTTTCCCTCTCCTTTAAACAAATGAACCTGGCGCACTTTCTTGGCTGCAAATTGAGGTCCTATTGTTTCCGCGGGTGATCCCGTGGCGTCTGCCGGGACGCCTGATTGGAGTTGGGCGTGACTCCGCAGCCAAAAAGTGTTAGCGGGCCCCAGTGTCTGTGATGGCGCATTCACACCTGTGACCTGTCACACCCCACAGTTCAGACAAAAGCTACGGGAAAACATGAAACCCACGCTGTCTGTCTCCACTAAGCCCCTCAAATATCGCTGGCATGTCTTTTCATCAAAGGCAAAAGGAGGGGGGAAAGAATAAATACGGGAATAAAAAAAGGCTCTTGGCAGTGTGACAGCTCTTTGTGGTGAGTGTCTGCTCTCTTTTCCCTCTGCATGAAGCTGGATCAGTTTTCAGAGAAGGCCGGGGGCTGTATAATCAGCAATATTGGTTATGCTCCAAAGTAATACACACTGTGTTTATGAAGAGTAACAAAAACCATTCTATATTCTTTAACAATTACATTGATCAAATGACCCTCCTATAAAGCGTGTTGTTGGTCAAACCATTTAGAAACTGCAAACAACACACTCAACTAATAACGTTCTGTCGTCAGATAACTTATGTTGTGCTGCTGCAATCAAATATGAAATACTCTACTCATCATACATCAACACATCCACACTGCACCATATATCCAGTGGATTGATCTGCAATGCTGCTGCTGCTGCACTGCTCATTTGCAAACACTCCCTGCTGATGCTCGAACCTGGCACCAGCCCAATCGCTCTGCCTCAGGATGGCTTTGTTGAAGAATAATCACGCTGCTATGGCGGCTGCTGTTCCACAACTTTGTTTTTCAGTCATCTTATCTTATCTGCTGGTAGGTTTGAACATGCACTCGAAGCCAGAATAAGAGATTTCCTGTCCACGATGTTGGCAACTTTGGACTGTGACGACCACTGAGATGCCAGCAAACACTGATTTTCTACATCGGTTGCTTGTGCTGACATGCTAATCATGAGATGACTTGGCTCTGTTCAGGTTTTGTGTGCTTGGTAATATCAGAGAGCTATAATGCTGCTGATCCTGATGGCTGTTTTATCCACAGCCCACAGATCTGCCTGTAGGCTGTTGTTGTCATGGTGTCTGCTGGCTGCTAGTTTCTGCTCTTATGCTCCTTCCCTCTATTTATGTGCAGCATTTACATTTCTATAACTGATTAAGTTCTTCTTAAGCCTACTTTTCTTTGGTTGTGGTTTGGCACAAACTTCATGCTGCTGATTTCTGCAGTGAAATATGAATATTCAGGTTTGAGCTGAATGGGTTTTGTGCTGTAGGTTGTTGCATTGTTTTTGGGGGGGTTTCTGATTGGTTCACTACAAACTCGAATCTATGGTAGAGGCTGTGATTGTATGTAAACCTGAATGATGTGAACATGACCCAAGACTTCATATTCAGCTAAGCACAGGAGAAATATTTCACTTGAAAGCAGTTGGTTTATGTTCATTAAACAGCTGATTTATTTATTTATTCATTTTTTGTCGATAGCTTGCAGTGCTCCAGTGTTATCTAAGCTTATCTACTGGATACGTTGATGATGATGATGATGTTCTGCTTGTCATTACAACATAACTTTGATAAGATAATTGCACCAAGCCATGTGCCTTGCTACAATGTGTGTTTGGGTCTAAAAAGACCCAAGTAAGTAAGTAAGAAAGTATCTATGTCAAACACCATCCGGTTGCTCAGAATTCCCAAAGTAGTGACAAAATCCCTTGAGCTTTCGTAGCAGATTCTGATTAGGATGCTGTAAATAGAGGCTCCTACTTCATCACCTCTACTCGCCGGCTACCCACAGTGTTTTCCTTCTTTGCGTCTTGCCTTCTATTTACAGGAAACAACAATAAGATTCACTGTAAATCCACTGACATCCACTTAGGCCCAGTAAGGAGAATGGAGGGCGCAACTTAACACACTAACTTTTTAATCCCAGTAAGTCCCCACTCTGCTCTTTAAGTGAGCCTGAGGCTTAAACGCTTTTCAGGCTATTCCTAACTAGTACTGTAGGTCCATTGACTGTCAGTCTCTGGACAATAAAGTGGAAGGACAAATGTTTGAAAATGAATCTGAAATTTCAGTGGTTTTAAGGGAACACTTAAATTTCCTGTCCTCTTTTTACAACAGCTACACGGGTTTAAGACTCATTGAATATGGGATTAGAGAGCAGAAGAAGGATCTAAATTCAGTTCAGTGTTACACTACAAAGTCTCAGATTAGCATTAGGTTCAGTATCTTCACACTGACATTCAACACAAACAAAAAGTCAATCATCAGGAGGAGAGAGATGAGAGAGATGATCTGTTGTAAACCTGTAAAACCTGAAAAATGGAGTGTTACAAAGTATTACACTCACTCACTAAGGTCAAACCCCTTACCAATCACAATGCCACAAAATATTTAGGCAGTATGTAAAAAAATGAATGAATTGCTGTTGTCAGTTCTTTCTTCTCAGGAGTTGAAAGGTATTTCTCACTACTACCTCTGCCTCATTTTGATCTATGTCTGTTGTCACAGAAGTGAAAATGGATCATACTGTGAGTGGGATCATTTAATACAAGCTGAAACAGTTTTGAAGTAATCAGTTGTGCACTCAGTCAGAGGTAATTTTATGTTTTATGAGGATTTTTAGTGTAATTTCTCAACAACTACTGGATGGATTGCCATGAAATTTTGGGATGATCTCCACAGTCCTTAATAACTATGGTAGTCTCTGAGTTTTCATCTTGCACCACCAATTTTAACTTGTTAGCATGGCTGTAGACTTTTTAGCCTTGTTACTACTTTCATGGTATTTTGGGTAATTTGCATTATTAGTTTTCTTTAGTTGCATATGTACTTTTTGTATTGTGCTGCTCGTGAATTTTATTTCAACACCGGCCAGGGACAAGCATTACAGTTAGCTTAGACTGTAAATTATATATGGAATTTGACCTTTTAGTGATTATATCTATGCTGTGAATCCGTCTCTATAGCGATAATAAATAGATAAATAAATAAATCATAAACAATTTAATGTTTAATCACAGTCTTAACACAAAAAAACACCAAGTGTTTTGTCTTTCCTTTGAAGCCCCTCCACAACTCTTTTCTCTGAACTCGAGATTCAACACGTCCTGACACTAACAGACGAACACACACACACACACACACACAGAGATGGAGAGAGAGAGAGAGAGAGAAAGAGAGAGAGAGAAATATTGTGCATTCCTGAGGCAGTTAGTCTTGGCTCTGAAGAAAAACAACACATACCCAAAAAGACACTGGCGTACTATGTCAGCCCTCCCATCTCAGGTAGACCAACACAATGACAGCTCTAAGTCACCGGGGTCAGACTTTAACTCGGCTCCAGGCAAACACGCACTTAAAACTTCATAAAATGTCCCTGCAATTAAACATGTCCCCTGTGCCCTGCGAGCCGGCGTAGCTGATCTGTGGCAGCATGTTTCCATTTTGTTTTCAGCTCTGATTCACATTGCTGAACCCCTCTGTTATCTTTTATCTTCATCAGGCTCTGTATGAAATCTGGTATGAGCAAAATGCGATAAGGACACACATACACAACACGATACACATTCGCTCTCCTAGACATGCTGATTTCCAAAACAGATTACACAGAAAAGCCTTGTGAACATCCTCCTGCTTCCTGTTGTCAATCTTTACTGAGACTTTTACTGAGATAATAATAATCAGCTTGTTTCATCGCAGGAAAACAGGCTGCCTGGAAGCAAAAATGAGCCATGTGTTTTTCTCCTTATCTCTGCAAAGTAATGCTTTCTTTTTTTTGTTTTGTTACGCGAGTATGCAAATAAAATGCAGAGAGATAGCACTTTACTTTAATTTTTTCCCCTTAAAAGGGAAACTCAAGCATGGTAGACCCTCCGACCTTCCCTGTGCTGTGAGGCAGATCATCCAGACACAACAACAGCACGACTGTTTCACGTTAGCATCGCTTCCTAAAACAAAACAACCTGCTGTTTTCCTCACATGCAATTCATGAAAACATCACGTGTGTGTTTAGGCTCTTTCTATTGCAATAATTAAAAAAGTACACCAGACAGTCCAACTGTGTGTACGTGCATGTGCACATGTGCATGTGTTTGTCTGAGGTGAGGAGAACACAGCCATTCAGGTAAATCATTAGCCATGAGTCAGTGTTAGTGTTTGCTTTTGTGTCTTAGCCCCTGAGCAGTGCACACACACATAAACACACACACATTGCTCACTGAAACGTGAACACACACACACATACACTCCAACACACACATATACACACAAGGTCATGGGCTCAGGGGTGAACAGGTGTGCTTGCCCTGCAGGTGCTTCACTTTCTTTCACAGCCAAGCTGACAACAAGCGCACGCTGAGTGTCTGTTCTCTCACATTTAAACTGTTGGGGTTTGGCTTTGAACCAGCAGAGACACTATACATACTATATATACACACATATTATACATAAATACATCTCCACCTAAATCTATGGTATGATAAAGACTAAACAGAAGAATATAGTCCTGTAATCACAAGCAGCTCAGCATTAAAGGTGAACAAACCCCTGAAACAAAGCTTCAGTACATGCAATTAAAGCTGCAGACGACAGCAGCTTAAAGTATTTTGATGTAAATATTTTTTTTCAAAATCAATTCAGACTATTTCAATGTCCCAAATGTGCCACCAAACACTACAAGGCACACAATGCACTGGGGCACGGCTCTACCTTTGACCTCTTGTTCAAACAAAGCGGAAGGTCACTCCTCTTGTCAGTGCTGCAGTCAACGCCTCGCCCCGGAGAACAAACGGGGGTTTGTTCTCCGTCCTGCCCCCTCCCTGCTGTCCTGCACGCCCCCACAGCACTAGGGGGGGCCAGAGGAGATGTGTGTGTGCATATGTATGTGTGTGTGTGTCTGTGTCACTGCCTTGTCCAGTGGCACGGTAAAGCTTTACACTGTGGTTGCTTCAAAGTTTCCGTAGCCCCCTTCTCCCCCTGCCAAAAAAATCCAAAAGGAGCAAACCCCAGTCCTAACTCTGGAAACAGTGGAGCTCTCATGCCACAAGTGGATTCATCAGAGGTACGTCTGCAACTGGTTTTTGATTCCCGACTCGCAGTTTAAGAAATATTCTGACACCCACACAGGCCTGGAGCTCTTTGTAAAGTGGTTGCCTGCTTCCCTGGCCGGCCCAGGGTTCAGCTAATCCCCCATGCATGAGCCAAATACCATCTGTGTTTGTTCGGCAACAAAGGGGGCACTTGTTAATGACTTTCCATGTCTTCACTGGAGTACTGTCGAGGGTGGGGGGGCAAAGTAGGGAAGTAGGCTATGGAAAAGACGAGTCAGGCAAGGCAAATTAAAGACCACGAACTAGGATCAATAACTGCACCGAGCTCTCCACCAGCGGGGCCAGGATACGCTGGTTTCTCTTTTTTTTTTCCAGGGGACACAGGACAAATAACTGAACCAGTTTCCCATCACTGGATCAGTTTAGGAGCTTTGTTTACATACAGAGGCCAAACAGGTTGAGCTGAGGGCTTAATTATTATTCAAAGTCACTAAACTATCCTTTTTCAGAGTCATTCAATGTGCATTTGTTTTATTCAAACAGGACTATTTGTAAGTGTGTGAATTCTAAGATAAACTGTCTTTACATTTTGAGGTCACATGTTGCTGCTGTGGCTGAGAGAACTGCTGATAACTGACATTCATTATCACGTCGAACTACTGGAATAAAGCCTGCCTCACCCAATAGAAAACATCATCTGATATTCTGAATTTATTTCTATCTATAAAAGCTGCATGACAACAGAAAATGTTACTGAGAAACATCATTAAATGCTACAACTGGGAACAAAACACGCCTCAATTCACCACTGTCAACAAGTGGATGTTTTGAAGTATTTAAATTAGAGCTATTGCCATTTTTAGATTCTTACATTCAATTACCAAATATGTCTGACTTTTTCACTGTCCATGTCTGAACTGTCTGAGAGCTACATCTGTTACAGAATTAATAAGGGAAACATTAAAATGGGTAATACTGGGGTTTATTCAGTATAAATCAAAGTCATAGAGAATAGGAAGCAGCACTTTCAAATCCTATTTAATGGAATAACTCAACATTTTGGGAAATATACTAATTAGAGTATCCAGTCTTTATGCTGAGCTACAAGCTTAGCTTAGCATAAAGCCTGGAAAAAGGTGACACAGCTAACAAAGCTCTGTATGAAAATAACAAAATCCGATTAGCAGCATCTCTAAAGCTCATTAATTAACATGTTACATCTTGTTTGTTTAATCTGAACAAAAACTGAAGTGTGAAAATGTCAGGCTGTGGTTCTGTGTGCCAAAATCATGACCCTGATCTGAGGTTCTTGTATTTAATCGACACTGAGAGACATCTTTTGCGGTCCATATCTTAAGTGTGAGCTCTGCTCTAAGTCCTCTGCTGATAATGGAAATAATTACAGAAAGTTTAAGGTGTTTAATGTTTGGTATATTCAGCGTGAATATGTGGCTGAGAATAAGAAACAGATCTTTCAACACTTATTAAAAAAAATAAAGTAAAATGAAAAACAAAACTGACTCACTATCCTCACAGGTTGTTCAATGATTACCAGGGGTCAGTTGAGGTTATGAATATCTGTTGACCAGCTCCACATCATCTGCCATATTACAGCTGATCTGCAGCAGCACAGACTCTTTCTACAGCAGCAGATTAACTACAGTGGAGGAAGAGTAACTGCTGAAACACAAACTGCTGAAGATAATGTTGTTTGCCTTGATTTTTCACAGCATGTTGCTCATGTTGATGACACGTCTCTGGTTCCTTTGAGTGAATTGTGATTTGAAACAAAGCACTGCGATTTGAAACAATGGAGGGCTGCGCACTGAGCATGTTTTGCAAGCTTTGGATTGAACTCTGACCCCTGGATAATCCCTTTCACTACCTCCGCTTTTAAATTAGCCGTGTGACACGCCAGCCCTCTTAGCTCATCCATTTGCTGTTCGCTTATTAGCCCCTAGTATGACTCCACACCGCAGAGACTCCTTTTTAATCCAATATTCAGCATTATTTTTACACTTCAATTATAAATAAGGCCAAGCATAAGGAGCTTACGTTTCAAAACACTGGCAAGAAAAGTAAAATTAGGTCAATCAACTGGCAGGGTTTTACCAAATGTTTTAGGGAAGTATGTTTTCAGACTAAACCTATGATTATATCCCAGATTTTTTGCAGCACACAACATAAAGCCCTGATCTGCCTTCCCTCCACCCCCTCTCCCTCTGTCCTCTTCCACTCACTCAGGCCCATCTGCAACAGCAACTCGCTTGGCAGAGCAAATTTAGGCAGCGAGGAAAAACCAACAATCCACGCTGGTGCTGGCCCTTTTTTTCTAACTCGCTCAACTGTTAACTGTGTTCTTTGCCCTGCCATGCAAATGCATGTGGATCAAAGCAGGCATGATAGGACGACGCCTATACGGGGCCTCTTCCCAAAACCAACAGCAGTTCCTACAATGCCCAGGGGTTTCCATGGTCTTCCTCTTTTTGTGGGAGAAAAAAAAATCATGACCAAGTCATTTTCTACAACTTTGCCCCCCCCCCGCTGCCACCCACCCTCAAAATCTGTCGCACTGCTGAAATCATTACTCAATCCAATGACACGGCTGTTTTTGTAAGCTGAAGACTCAGTGAGATGTGCTGTAACTCACTGTTTCCATTTTTAATTTCACAGCAACAGAGCGGAAAAAAACTTCAACTGACAGGTATCTGAGTGGCATTTAAATTACTGGCTTTAAATAATGAGGCCTGAGATGATATGCTGCTTTTGGGAGAATCAAACAGTATTTACACTTAGTACTACCCCCATTATCAGGCTGAGCTGCTCATATTTGAACTGACTAAAACATGACCTAGAAGGGACACTACATGTCTCAACCACAAACCTGAAGGGGAAAGAATGACCTGAATGTACAGCATGGTCTGATCTGTGTGTGTGTGTGTGTGTGTGTGGGCCCTTCCCTCAGGCATCGGCCTATACTGGTATGTTGACTGCTGGAATGCTTTTACTACAAACAGCACGTACAGACGTACACACATGTGCTGACCTATCTGCAGCGGACACACCGGTTCAGACACGTTCACTGGGCCAAAGACTGGATCAATACTAAATCCAGACTCCATTTGTCTATTGCCCCATTTGTTTTGACATTTGAGATGTGCCACACTGCCTTACTCTCTTAACTCTCGTAACTATTCTTCTCTTCTTTGCATAAATCACTTCTCAATTCCTACATTCGCTGTAAAGCTTAGTTCATCCTATTTTACTCATTGCTACCCAGTCCTTGTTTTAAATTTTTTTGTGTTTTGTTCTTTTCTGTTTTTATCTTTACATTGTTGGTAAGTTCTTTTCTTTATGTTGTACATATGATATAGAGGCATTGAAGTAGATACATTTCAATATAATTAAGATTTTTGAAACATGACTCATAAGCTTGTGCGTTCCTTTACACAACAAATTCTTTAGGGCATTTTTCAAGCAAAAATGCTTAAAAATTCACTGGTTCCAGTTTCTAATGTGAGAATCTGATGCTGTTCTTTGTCTTTTCTTTGCCAGGGAAGCTGATATTTTTTGAGTGGGTTTGGTTTTTCAGGACACAAGAAGAAATCTGAAGATGCCAAATTGGGCTTTGGGAAACTGTGATGGAAATTTTTCACCAGATCAAATAATTAAACCAGAAAATCAGTGGAATAAATGACCACGGAAAGAAATTGCTGGTGGCAGCCTTGATCAAAGCTCATTGACTTTTATCTGGGATCACATGCTCAGTCAGCTTCATGGGAAACCTGAGTATACCTACTGTTATGTATACTGAGTGTACTGTATTATGTCATTTCCTATGTACTTTCCTTTGGAAATGCCATCTAGGTAACAACCAATTCCTAATTATACTGAGTGTGTGTGTTGATCTCTTGCTGTGTTAGCTTCTCATGTTCTCCGGTACCTGTGCTCAGTTTACCTGTGATGACGTTGATGTCAGGATACGTGTTTTCACACAGCTCCACGGCGTGGCTGTCTCTCTCAAACGCCTCACGTAGCTCCTTCTTTACGGCTGCAGATCCACACAGACGGTAGAGACCCACCACCTGGAAACACACACACACACATACATATGTAGGTCAAATAAACATGCATGGTGTAAGAGTCAAACAGTTGACAGAGCAGCAGACATTTTTACAACCCTATTGATCAAGTTCTGCGTCTGCGCTCAAACAATGTGCTGGACAGAAGCCAAAACGACTTTCACGTGTCTCAAGACTCTACTCTGCTTTATCTCTACAAAATGACAGTTTATTTGAACAACTGACAGAACTTTATATTTTCTACTAACTATCAGGACCCACACAGGAGGCCAGTGTGACACAGAACCAGGCTGCTACACTGCACCTATTAAATGTATGTGCATCATGGAAGAAGATCCCTCCTCTGTTAATGATGATTCTCCCTTTATTTGTCATATTCAAGTTTCTTGTGCAGGTTTCCCTCATTCAAATCAAGGGCTTAAGGATAAAGGATGTCATATGTTGTACACAATGTAAAGCCCTGACTTGACTGACCAGCTTCCTCTTCTCAACAGTCAGACAGAAGATAACTATAAACAAGTTCATCTGAAACACTTAAAACAAGACTATATAACCCTTGCTGGACATAAAACCTGTGAAATATTTATCCACGAGGCAATAAAATCGGTCTGACAGTGTAGGGAAGAGGCGCAAAGAGAGCAGCAAAATGGAACGGTAATGTCAGTTATAAAGCAATAGCATTGGTGTGTTTTACAAGTTTTGATTTGTACAAAGAATATGGTGTTAAATATTCACTTTAAAGCAAAGACTACGGAACATTTGAACATGACAACATGGTGCTAAAAGCAGCAAATGAGTCACTGAATCAGTAAACTGACTCTGTAAGATCAGATCCAAAGTATTATCTAACATAGTCATCATTAGCTGGTGGTCAGAGCATAACCAAAGAAAGGCTGTGGGAGTAAAACCCGTGAGTGTATGTTACTGAAGTGGTGGGTGTGTTTAATCATTTATGAATTCAACTTTTCAATTGTACTGTGAAGATTTTGTTATAGATATGGTCTCACTTTCAAAACATGCATCTTATTTTCTGAAAAAGTAGCAAGTAGCATCATTCCTGTGAACTTAGTCTCATCGTTTGGTTTGTTTGAAAATGGGAAACGTGCTCGGAGTTGTACCAAACTGCACTCAGACGTGTGATAAAACTGTCACGTCCTTATGAGTGAATGGATAAACACTGAGCTCTTCTAAAAACCGAGCAGACACCTCAGCATTACAAATGGTGAGCGCTCAGCAATAAACCATTTATGTTTCTTTACCTAAGCCTCTAGAGTGTGACCCGAAGGAACTCTGAACAATTTCCTCGAGACGTTGACATTTGATAGTTGAAACTTGGCACCACTGGTCTCTTTGTTATGTTGGGATTAGGCCCGGCTACAGACATACCATAATTTCTCCTACATGTGTCTGTCTGGTATGTGGCATAGCAGACCAACTGGTGTGGTTGCCCCAGCAACGTGTTAAGTCAGTGGGCTGTGAATGGCGGGTAGGGTCCAGATCCACACAAACACACACACACACACACACACACTGCTGGCCTTTCCGGGCTCCAGCGTAGGAGCACTATAATGTCTCCCCGTCCCACCAGAGCAACTATTTGTGAGCTCTCCTCGTCCAGTGGAGCAGCGTTTTCTAAACCTCACACGAGAGGGAGAGAGGAGGACAGATTAGGCAGGGATTTGGCTTTGTGTGAGAGTAAACAGAAGTCACTGGGCACAATGAACAACAAGTCCATTCAGAAAAATAAAAAAAGAGTCTCTCTCTTTGGGGGAGAGCCCGAGTGCAGGCGGGGAACAGCTGTTAGCAAAAAGAGGGCTTGCACTTACGCACCGCGGCTGCCCGGACAACAAGCAGCAGCACCAGCAAAGACTGATATGTAAAATAAAGCAGACACAATAACCACTACACAAAATGAGCTCCCTCGACATGGAAGTGGACACTCGGCGATGGGGTCAGTTTTTTGGTTTTTTTTTGGGGGGGGGGGGGGGGTCTGGGATCAGCTTAAGGACTTCATAGAAACATCAAAGGAAAAGAAAGGAAAGAGAGAAAAGTGCATGTGACAGCACTGATACTCCTCCGGCCACCAAGTTATTCCTCTACCTCTGACTCACCTTTCTAACACTAGCAGGGAAATAATCATCTGTTCTCACCTTCATGACAAAGTAACAGTAATGTCTTTTCTGGCATGATTCAGGGATTCTCCACATACGTACATATACATGACAGGAGAGCAGACGTGTACGTGCTCACTCATTACCGAACAAAGGGAGAAAAAACATGGAAAAGCACAGTAATTATCAGACCATCAGTTTAACTTTAAGTTTTCACTCCAACTGCTTAGAGTATTAATATCCAGCAAAAGTCTTGATATACAGCATGTAAACCAAAAGGAATTAAAGGGGAGTCATCCTTTCTGCCACCACTGGCCATTAAGTCTTAAGCTGCAAAATATTTTATTAATACTTAATATCCATTACTGACATGAGCAAGCAGCAAACACTCTTTCTCCTTATATTTATTTCCCAACTTACAGCTGTTCTTCAAGCAGTGCCACCACCCACTGTCATGTGCCGGTGCCAAATATCGCACAAGCTCTATCTGTAATAATACTGTCTGCTTGAATAAAGCCATTACTGAACATGCATGTAACAGCAACTTACATCTAAAAGCCCAAAAGCCATTCCTGAACCCAACAACGTAACTGATTCGATATCTGATAACAAAAGTACAGTTGATTGATCAATTAGTCACCTTTTTTGATCGATTAATCATTTTTCAAGCAAAGGGGCCAAACGTGACCTGGTTCTAGCTCATTATTTGTGACGGTTTTCTCTGTTTTATATCACTGTATACTGAATCTCTCCAGGTTTTGGACAGTTTATCAGACAAAACAAAACATTTGAAGACATCACCTTGGATTTCTGGAGATAATTATGACAGAAAATAATCAGTACATTGATCAATACTTGCAGACCTAAACAAAATATACACCTTTAATGACACAACACCAGGATCTCTGTTCTGTCTATAATGATGCTGCTGTTTAGCCGCTCATGTCACAACACGTGTTCATCTTTTTCTGTCATGTATGACAGTATGTAGGTTACTGGGATAGCTCCTTTTGAAAAATATCTCTTTTTAATGTGCACACAGTGCTCACATACATAACTCCAGTCTCTGAAACAGACATTATCTGCAGTCTTTTCAAAACACCCACAATCATCCAGCGTCTTAAAAGCTTGCAGAAGCCCTAAGGACACGCAATTCTTAGAGACTCTGAAAAAGAGTCTCCATCAAAGATCCACATAATCATTTGTAAAAGGCGCACAGCTACACGTCTGGCCATGCGTGCTTCAGTGACACAACCTGCAAATTCCTCTGGGATCTGGTGTCAGCCCCGTCCTAACCCCTGTCTGCCTGCAACCTGGGGGAGCACTTATATTTGATCTCTGACTGATACCCTGAGCAAAGTCTCTTTTACATCTCTGTAATGAAAGAAGGCAGCAAAATGGGGGGGAGGAGAGTGATTAGAAGAAACACTCTGAGGGACGGGAGACAAAAGTGTCAGACAGAGGGGAAAAAAAGGGAGACAGAAGGAGAAACAGATAAAAACAGAGGCAGACGAGGAGAGACAGAAACAGATAGGAATCACAATATGGCGAGACTAAGCAGACTGAATTACATAAACAGAGGAAACCTGAGAGAGGTGAGTAAAAACTGTTGGTTAAGTGAAAGCTATAGCTGGGTCCATGAAGAGGGCAGCTAAGTGGATGTGGCCACAATCCATCTTCTCCAGAGGAACAGGACCAGCGACCTGTCTTCTGGGAATCCATGTTTCTATATGATGCACTGTTGCACAAAGGCTATTTGCAGCAGAAGGGAAGTTTGGGTAAACATGAACAGGTTAACTGACTGAAAGCTCCCTTTTCTCATTGTGGGGCTCAAGGTGACAAAACCGCACCAAAGAATCACCAAAAGTGCTGAAACAATTAGTTGACTTATCGAACAACAACAATTTTGATTATCAATTGATCATGATTGATCAAAAATACTAAACATTTCCTGGTTCTTGCCCTTCAAACATCAGAATTTGCTGCTTTTCTCAATTGTTTTTGTTACCTCAGGTTCTGGAAAATTGTGTTGGGTGATTTTCACTAGTTTCTAACATTTTCTAAACTAAATGATTTGATGGTTTAGTTTCTAAAATGCTCATCTGATTAATCCAATAAATAACTGACAGACTAATGGATGATGAAGTCAGTCAGTAGCTGGTCTTTTGATACACAGGCTCATTATTTACTATCAAGAAAATAATTTAATCCAACATGAACTTTTAATCTGACATTAAGTTTCCTGTCAGCACTACTACTTCTAAAGATTCAGCAGAGTGCACACATGTCTGAGGGTGGGGTCTAATTTGACAGACAGGCTCCTTGGAGATGTCTAATGTTTGTCTTTTGGCCCCAGGCACCCGCTGCCCCTGGCACACCCCCCACCCTCCATGAGTGATCAGTCAGGAACCTTTAGCTTTACTGCCACTGTCTCAGTTCTAATGAGGAGAAACACCACCACCTCTTTCTCATCTTTCTGAGCTTCAAACAGCACATGAAACATGGGGGGGACAAAACATGATCACATGATCTCCTCCCTCATCGTCACCGCAACACCAGTCTCTTAATTCTGAGTCTTTCTCTTCTCTGAATAAAGCCAGTCGCCTCAGGACGGCTCAGTGACATCATGAAGTGCGGTACATACTGTACATCTCCTGTATCTTTTCTGCTCCTGCCAGTCATCCAGCACTGTCTCTGGCTGCAGGGTGAACACTCATCTCACGGCATGCTCTGGATGTAGGATTACATCTTTCCTGTTCTGTTACTCTCATACAAAAATGCATTATATAATTGTATACTCCCAGCCTTCTTTTCAAATGAATCTACATCTGTATAAAATTGACAGAACAGGATTAGAGTGGCTACCACCCACATGTACTGTTTAAACAGTCAAAATATATTTAATTATATATATCATATAGAGCTGAACTAATCAGTAAATTAAACAGAAATGCATAACACCTCATGGTTCTAGCTTTGTAAATGTGAGGATTTGCTATTTTTCTTTTATTCCATTGTAAATTTCATATGTTTGGGTTTTGGGATATTAGGCAGATAAAACAAGATTTCTAAAGATGTCACTTTGAGCTCTGTGAAATATCTCTAATTAATTCATTTCCCTGTTCTCTGTAATTATACTGATAAAATGCTTAATCTCAAAGAAAACAGGCAGATTAAATGATATGAAAATAATCAGCATTTGCCGTCCTAAGTACTGACATCAATCAGAGGTTGATTGAGAGAGAAATAACCAACAACAAATGTGGCAACAAATCAATCATTAAAGTCCTTTATAAAACTCTAAGTATTCCCCGTTTGAAGCTTTTCAAATAAGAGGGTTTGCTGCTTTTCTGTTTTATATAACTGAAACTGAATATGGATGAGGTTTGCAGTGTTAGACAGAAAAAACAGACAATTTGAAGACTTAGGAACTCTAACTTGTTATGGCCATTTCTCACTATTTTCTGACATTCATCTAAATAATTAATTGGCTAATTAATGAAATAAAAGCCAAGGCACAAATTAAGACCAGGGCCTTTGCCACAGAGTCACCTGGTTGACTTGTTAATCGCAGGAGAGCTGAAAACTTTCTTCTCAAAGTTAAACTCATTGAACCACACACACACTCACCTGGCAGCCTCTCTTCTCAATCTCATTGATGCACTTGCTTATAAGCAGCGGCACCATCAGTCCTGTGTTCTCCTTCTCCACCACCCGCCACGCCTCCACACCGAACACCTGGGGCTCCCTGTCTCCATCTGGCCCGCCATCCAGCGAGTTCTGCCACTGCTCCATCAGGCTCAGCTTCACGTAGATCAGCCCCCGTGGCTCCAGCTTCACCGCCAGCTGGTGGGAACGCGTCACCCGGAAGAGCGCCGGCAGGACCACCGTGCCGTGGCAGCAGACGCGGTTGCGTCTCGGTGTGGGCTCCCAGCTGAACACCACCAGCTTCAGGTGCTGGGCGTTCTCCAGCTCAATGTTGAAGGTGTGGTCCATATCCAGGAAGGTAGTGCGACATGTGAGGAGAGCGGTTCGTGCTTTATTAACCGAGTCCACTTGGATGGCGCAATAGACGTCCCGAGAGTCAATGCGTGGAGGTTTGAGGTCTTCAGCGCCGTAAAAGTGCAGGCTCATGAGTCCAGAGATGTACTGGCTGCACTTGGGCTGCTCTGTGAAGCTGTAATGGCGGAAAGCATCAATGTCCAGCTCTGTGCCATTGAGTTTCGAGCTTCCACTTCCCTCCACCTCCTTGCCTTTCCCTCCCTTCCCCTCCGCAGAGCCGTGCTTCCCAGATTTGGCCACCAGCTCTGGTGAGTCACCGTCGCTGAGGTAGCCACCTTTACTGGCTGACTTGGAGCTGCCGTTACTTTTCTTCTTGTTGAAGCTGTGCTGCGTGGACACGCTGCTGTCCAGGTGGTAGCGCGAGATTACGTTACGACTCGCCTGCCCACCACCGGATGATAACCTAGGAGGGCCTGAAGATTGAGGAGCAGCCTCCGATCCACTCCCATTGTTTCGGGGAGAATGAGCTCTCGGCTCCAACTGATTGCTTCCGTTGCCGTTGTTACTGTTGCTGCTGCTCGGGGTCCCCTTGACACTGAGTTTCCGGCTAAGCTCTGGGAGCTTCTTCATCTTCATGGAGATCTTCCTGACGGTGCGCGGAGACTTGATCTTGTCTGGGAAGGACCAGTTGATGGAGCTGCTCTTCTTGGCCGGGTTTGGGCTGGAGGGAGGGGAGAAGCCGACAGCGTTGGGCAGGTCAGGACCATCTACAGAGGAAATAACAGAGCAGGAGAAAAGCTGATTAAAAGGACGACTCTGACACATTTTTGATTTTTCTTTGGTTGACACTTGGTGGAACAGTTTAAACACTTTCACTGCCAAACTCTTTGGCAGGAAAATATTTAGAAAGCAATTTTTGGATTATGCACAGGAACAAATGGGTACCACCAGTCACAGGTTCTTAAAGTCACTGTAATCACTGGTTTCACTAGACAATCCACCTTACTCCTGTGATTAGTGAATGTTCAGATGTCCAGTGAAGACAGACAGGAAGAAGACTGAAAAAACCAAAGGCAAAGCGTGCATGAGCCATAATTTACAGTCTCTCAGAAAAGCACTACACCTCCGTGGCACATCATCAAGCGATTAGGTTTACATGCAACCCAGTAATCCACTGGCACAGATACATTGAGCAGGCGTCGCTTCATATAAACATTTCAGCACCATATAATACAGTTACAGTCTATAGATGTAAACCTAGACAGTGATTTGACGGGTTTTAAAGAAACAGATAAAAAAAAAATCTGATTGTTCACCAAGAAGTTTCCATGAGGCCTCTTTTGCTTCAAGTGGGCTTCATTCAATCAAACACCAGGGAAATGGAAGTGGAATGTCATTAGCTGCAGCTCCAGGAAAAACAGTGGTCTATAAGAAGGGCAATGTCTGTCTAGAGACAGCAGCTGCTTCAAGGCTGAGCTAGAGTTACTCAGTCATTATTCAAGTTGAAAAATATCCACTTGGGCTGGACCTTGAAGGCGGCTCTCGCCTAACTAGACGTCCACACCATGAAATTTCAGGGTCTAGATTTCTATGCAGGAGTGCCAGCCATTGTTTAGTCTACAGAAGCGAACTGAGGCTTTAAGTTTGATCCATGTTTTCAACACCAACAAAGATTTTATAATACTGAAACCTCACAGAGGTAGTAAATCAAGCTATAAATCCAATGCTAACAACTTGTCACTTCATGAAGTAAGGCTAAACATTAGCATTCGTTTAGAGTTGTGTTTACAGACCCCTGAAATATTAAGTTCAATATTCACTCTGTTTTGGTCTCCATCATCCTCCAAGGGAAATATCTGGCTCTTTAGCTTCACTATGTTCACCAGCTAGTTGCTAACAGTCAGTAGCACCAACACTTGTCGCTCTGTCTGCAGTTTCATGATGTGCAGGTAGTACAGAGCTTTTTCAGTTAAAACAGTTGTCTGCATCTGGAAACTACGCTGTTGAGAGCAGTGAGAGTGACTAAAAACAGTTAAGTTGTGGGCCGTAAAACCAAAACAATGAGCAGAAAGACTTCAAAATAAACTCTAGAGCTGAGAGGAACTGCAGAGTTGAGAGATAATTCTGTGTTGATTCCTCCTCCTTCCAGACACACACAGCGATGAGCCATTGTTCATATATAAATATCAATCAAAGAAGCTTTAAGAGCCAGTCCACCCACAACTGCTTTCACTGTTTCTGTATCTGTACACTTAACTGTCCTAATAACCATATCACTCCATCAGTATGTGCTGACTGTAACTGCCATAATGACAACAGATAACAATGTTAGAAATGTTGTGCAGACACAAACAAAATATACACATTCTGCATCCTAGCATAAATATCTGTGAAATCCACAAAGCTACACATCACTGACCTGGATGCGACCCTTTCAGTCATTTTCTAAGTTGAAAAAAAAATCTGGCAGTGGAGGAGAAAAGAGAATTTGTTGACATGGAGCCAGCCTCGATTTGAGTGATTAAAGGGGAATTTGTCAAATTATGGGCATCCTGCTGTTTGCCCAACGGGAAGCTTGAGCCTCTCCTCAAACACAAAAACAGCTATTTTCTACATTCAGTGCTCCTTTAATAAGATTTCTTCTGGGGCTAACCTGCGTTTTTTTATACTTTAGAGGGAATACCTCACGGCATGAGTTAATGGGAGATTAAGGCTGAGCCACATGACTCAGTAGAAAGAATTTACCTTTTGAAGCTCTTTTCTTGAGTGCTTTTACACCTGGCCTAAATATTAAAAAAGACAATAAGTTCAGGGGCTGGTGAGCTATTTAGACATTAAATGCATTCATGATAAGAATTTTTACTGCACTGAGTTTGGATGTGTCATTTCAAATAAAAATGTTTTAACTGGCTAATTACTCTCTCTGAATAAGTCTCTGAAACAAAACAGTGATTCTGTGAGCAGGGGAGAAAAACACAGGGAGAGAGAGATACAAAGTAGAAAGAAGAGCGAGGGAGCGGTTGACCCTGCCAACATCACCAGCTCTATTTTCAGAGGGGACCTGCTGTGCTATTCTGGGATGAGGGTCTGCGAGTGAATAGAGGGAGGTAGAGGAGGTCCAACAGGATGGAGAGAAGGGTAAGATGGGGGGCAGGAGCAGGGCAGGGTGTAGCCTGCAGATGGGGGACAAAGGCACCCCTTGTCCAGGCTCTCAGAGGTCTGGATGGTCGACTGGAAGGCTGGCAAGCCGGCTGGTGAATGTACAAATGAACACGGCTGTTCTCTCACATTCCTAACCAAACCATGTTTAGCCTCCTTTCCCCCCTCTGGCTGAGTAGCCTTCCCTGTCACAGCTTCCTGCCAATAATAGACACAGAGGCGCTCTGAGAAGGGAGAAAATGGGTGGAGGGCACTGGAGGTGCAAATTCGCCAAACAACATCTGGGGAGGGGTCGAGTACACAGAGAGCCCTGGTCAGGTCTGAAACATAGTTTTCATAAGAGAAATTCCTCGTGCATGAAACACAGTTTAACTTATTTTAAGTTCTTATATAATCTAAATTTCTCTACATATTGTACTGAGTATTAAATTACAGTCCCAATGAGAAAGACATGTAGAAATAAATAGGATGTAAAAAGCTACAAAACTGTAATGGATCGAAACTGTTGTTAGACAGTTTGGTATGGATACAGCAAGGCGGCATCACATTTAAAGAGGCTGTAACTGTAGATGATGCCACTGCTGCCAGAGAATGCTTTGTTCATTTACAGTAATTACAGTCCTGTCTCTTGTTTAAAACCGGTAATTAATTATTATTGTGGAAACACTACATGTCAGGAGCAGCCAATATTATCTACTTTCAGAATTGTATCATGTTGATATGATCTTATAGTTTTTAAACTTTCTGACTGACTTTAATTACAATCAAAAACAGATTAAAGGAGTTTGGGAAGTTGATTCTGTGCATATTTGCCATATTGTGATTATGGCTGGATACTGTTTGAAACTACTGCCAATAAAATACTTGAGTTTCAATACCACATTCAATACTTTTGGCAATATCTTGGGGAATATAAACTTTTCCTCCACTCGTACTCTCAAGATCCTTCAATGGAGAGAATTAAAATAACTCAGTCTCCTGCTGTTGTCCCATTTATTAGATAACCAACATGAACTCGCGCAACATCCACCAGCCTCTGACAAAGTTAATGACTGTTGCATTGTTAATGACAGTGATTTCACACACACACACACGCAGCTGTGTCTTCTGTAGCTTTTGGCCTTGTGGCAGCAGCCAAGAGAGTAACGTGACACCTCACTAGCTGAGGTTCATGGGCGATGGTTTGACACCCAACCCTCCAGGGCCATGTTCCGTGGGGTCAAAGTGCAAAAGGTCTGCATTCCTCTGGGTGACACCTGAGCTGGGCAGCTATGTCCACCCCCAACACTTTCTTTAACACGCACATGCACTCAACATATTACTGTAACACATAGAGAGAGAGTGCATGTAAATATGCATACATAAAGTCAAACAACACACACACACACACACGCCCTCTCTGACCCTGTGGCCCTCCTCAGGCACCCGGTCACTCACACCTCTTAACAAAGGCCAGGAATTTATGACAAGGGCTTTTCATAATGCTGGCACCAGACAGGTGCAGGAGGAGGGTGTGTGTATGACGAACTCATTATCAAATATGCCTGATATATTTTTACAGCCATCGTAGCATGAGCGGGCCGACTTGCGCTGCTTTCTCGCCAGTGCCAAGACATAAATAGGGAAATGTAGTGTCCTCCAGTTGAACAGTTACACGCCTAATGTCTGCAAGAATGTCACAATGTGTATGTGTTTGTTTGTGAGAGAGAAAGACAGCCACTGGGCATACTCTGATGTTTTAGAGGGAGACAATAATCTGCTGTCCCTGACACTCTAAACCACTTGTATTCACTTGAGTGTGTGTGTGTGTGTCTCCATACAAGCACGTTCAAATGTGCGTGTTCAATGTAAAACAGGGGAAGGTCTGGGGTGTGCTGACAAACAAGGGCAGTGTAAATAAACGGGTGAATGGGTATACTTGTCCTGCAATTCCTTCACTGGTGACCGAGGCTCGGCTCAGTTACCGCCTTCCTTTCGCTCTAAATCATTCAGTGTTGGAAAGCTCTTAGGGTCATGGGAGCCCGGGTCGTTTCATTACAATGGTTTACAAACCCCGCTAATATATCCAAGCATGGCCTTCTCACTAGCACAACATGGCCCCTGCCAAAGCGGCCCTCATGTAGTCTTAACTGCCTACTGCTGGAGGAGGCACCTGCCTGCTGTAATCTCATCCAACAGGGTGGCTGCTAATTCTAGACAGCCACCCCGGCCTCACCGCACCGCCACGCACTCCAAATCCAACAAGGCAATTGATGGGGATGTAAATACGTGTTGACAAATGAGTTTTTATCCAAAACCAACCAAAACATTTTGCACTAAACTAATAGTGAGATAAACTTTACTTAATGATTTTACACTGCAGCTCTGCCACGTAAATTACCTTCCTTTCATTGCAAAAAATAAAAAAATTAAAAATTAATTACAATCTCATCTCACAGACTGAGTGAAGAATTTATTGTTAATGACCCGTGAGGCAGCAAGATTATATATACAGTAACCTGACGGGACAATATAACAGTAGTGCTGAAACAACAATAAATCTAAAATTAGACATTAAGCATGGGTACTATTTACCTATCAATACGACTACCTTTTATCAATACTCCTTTTCAGTCAAGTTTTAAAAAACATTAAAAATAAAAATAAAACACCCCTAATGGACATATATAACAAATATTTAAGGGTTTTAATGCAGTGTTTTTGTAGCAATGTCACACAGCTAAGGTCAAGTATTTTAATGAGGGAGTACTACTGGTAACAATATGATAATCAGATGAAACGTACGAGGATCTGTTTGATCCAACTCAGCATGTCATTGAGTGATCAGTCACATCATACATTTGCAACATATGGTGCCCAGTCAGTTAAAATCAACTGCTGCTGTGTGAGAGAAAGCAACTGAAGGCTGACGTAGCTGATAATCACCAGGTCGACACAGAACAGAGTCTTAATCGAGCTACTCACCACCTCCTGGAGAAACTCATTTGCTGGTTTCTGCTCTTTGCTGCTTTTCATCAATGCAAATTGAATAAGCAAATATAGAAGACATCACACTGCTCTGTGGGAAGTTGCTATGGCCATTTCTTTGTATTTTTACCATTCAATAGAGAACAATCAACAGATTCATCAGCAATGAAAATAATTATTAGTTGCAGCCCTAGATAATAAAAATGTTTAGTTGTAAAGGCCCTGAAAACTCTTATCAAATGCTTCTCTACAACATAAACTACAGATATTGGTTACAGAGTCATGAGCTTCAAATTAATGTACCACCAGTTGTAGTAAGGAAAGATCCTGCCTTTAGTGCATGTAGATAAAATGCTTTACCCTTGGAAACAGAGAACAGAGCAGTTTCTACAGCTGCTGTGGTGCTGAAATGAAGAACAGACCAGAAAGAAAGAGCCATGAGAAACTATGTGACCCAAACTTCACATCTAGTGCCAAGCTAAGGAAATCTGCTCTGGTTTTGAAGTACTGTTCACAGTGTCTGCTCCTCTAAGTTGTTGACTCTCAGCAGACCCAACCGTGCACCGCCAGTTGAGAGATTAGATTCAGGTTTGAACTCAGAGGCTTGAACTCTCATGTAACTTTACAGCCAACAACCTCAAACTCGGCAGCCAGCGTGACCAAACAACCCCAGAAATAGCTCTGATCCCATCCTGAGCACTGCTGTCAGATTCCCCAAACAGGCGCTAAAGGGAACAAGATTGGGGAACACAACTGCTCACCACCCCAAAGTCCATCATCATTATTCTTCATACAAATAGAGTATTCAGATGGACAAAAGTCAGCTTTAATAGGTACACGAGTCTGGAGGTATCCGTGAGGGAAAATCCAGAAATGTAACAGAGGGAAACTATAGTCGCAGAGAGTCATCTACATCTGCACTGCTTCATTAATCAGCAGCTGCCTATTCGCTCAATCAACTAGAGGCCTGTCAAATTTTAGTCTTGCAGATAAGTGGAGTCTGTATTCAGTCTCGTATTCAAGGAAGAACTGTAGCCGTACATAGAAAAGATGGAAAAGATGAAAGATTAAAATAGCAGAGGGCATTGTGTTCGAATTAGCCCCAGATTAGGGGTTGATGTTGTGTTTGAGGACCTGGAACTCAGCAGCTTTAGTATGTGCTGACTCCTGACTGAAAGAGAAAAGTATGTTTCTGGCTCTGAGTCCCATGAGTTAACGTGTAGGCCGAAGCTGACAGGCTATAATAATCCGCCACGGTTTGTTTTCTGCTTTTACTTCTGTTTGAAACTACATGAGGGGAAACCTACTGAACTGTAAAACTGTAATGTTTTTTTTTTGTTTTTTTTTGCTAAAGCAGAATTGTAGACTTGTTTACTGGACTACATTAAAAGATTTGTAAGACCAAGACACAGACGAGGCTCTTTAGCACTTGAACTCACCGTCTGCCAAAATTCCTCCAAAATTGTGTCTTTAAACAGACACAAAATTGCTGTATTATACTGCATTAGTTTTGGCTAGGTGTACCTAATAAACTGGCAACTCAGTGTACATAAAATGGGGATAACTAAAATGTAACAAATGCTAGATGTAAAGGCTACAGAGGCACAGACACAAAGACTATAAAAATTAACTATCACACACTCATGGATAAGGATCAATGACATAAACTGTTGGAATAAGGTAGGAAGGATATTTGAAAGTGTAAACAAGCATGATATCAGAAAAAAGAGGAACTTTTGGGGAGGAAGGGGAAAAATATTTAAGACCGAGACAAACCCTCCCAACTGCAGATTCTGCCGCCAACGCTCAGTCTGCTAACGCGAGACTAAACAGAGGTGAGATGGTTGTGCGTGGAGTTGTTGTCAGCATGCCATCTTCTTTAAGGGGTCTTTCATAACTGGAAGAGGAAGCGTGTTCTGACATGAGCAGCATTCCAGACCACAGCTCCAGATTTGCAGCCTCGCCAGTGTCACACTCCTTTCACAGGAGCAACACCTTGCCAGAGCAACAGCAGGCCACTGGGTTTGACTTAATAAGTGAGATTTTAGCCATTTTCACTGCTGTCAAATATCAAATCAGCAGGTCAGTATGTCTCTCCTTAAATAGTATTGATGTGAAATATGATTCCAGCAGACTGTTTCTGTACAGCAGAACATTCAGCCTGATAAAAAACAGAGAGTGGCATCACTGGGTTTGTTCTTCCTAAAAAATAATCTTTAAAATGGAACGTACAGTTGGCAAAGGGTTTTTACAAGATCAGCCATATCTACTCAGTTAAAGATATTTTCTCAGCCACAGGCACAAAAAAATATGAAAGCCTGAAGCAAAAGTGGAACATTACGAGAGAGAAACTAGATTTGTTTTACACTGTTATGAAAAATTAACCACAAGGACACTGCAGATGGGGAGTAATGAAAATAAAACTGAAGCCATTTGTGATTTACTTATTAGTCAATGGTCAGAAAATTAACTCATTTGATAACCAGATAATCAGTTACCGTCATAAATAAAGTTACAGCTTCTCAGTTTGAAAGATTTGTTGCTTTTTTGTCTTATTTGATGGTAAAGTGGAAATTCTGGCAGGTTTAGATACAACAAACAACCTGAAGACCTCACACTGGGCTTGAGAAGTTTAGTTTTAAATTCTTATTTATACGTCCTGTAAGCTGCCGATAAGGTAGGTTTCCAACAAGTAAAAATAAAAGAGAGTGATGACCTTCAGAAGCACCAACCAAGCTCCTACAAACACAAAGCAGAGCAAAACAGAAGACTCATCTGATAAAATTTCATAACAGAGCTGACAAAGCCTGTGCCATCACAACATGTAGACGATGTGTTCAGTGCACGGAAAACTCACACCCCTGACCTGAAGGTAACAGATGGCCAGAGCACATAATACAAGGGTGCACGTCTGTGTGAGAAAATGAAGAGAATATGGCAGAGAGGGAGAGGTGGATGGGGAGGAGCGTTATGGCTTTGTCTGAGGTGCTGAAAGGAATGCAAACTTATAAAGAAAAAAAGCTTATTTCCTGGATGTGCTGGTATGAACCTGTGCCATGTGAGCCTGACAGTAAACCCAATTATATTCATGTCTAAATCTTCTGAGTGACTGAATCTTTTTTCTCCTCTAAGACAAAACACTTGATCCACTTTCCCATAGGCTTTTCTTTTATTTCCTGAATTCCTTTTCCTTCATGGAGGCTCCTCTTTTGATAAGTGCAAAACACACACCAGCTAGTTTTCTCTTCCATACAGACAACACTTTGTTGTGTATACAGAGTTTGTCCCCCCCTTCAGAGGGAATCTTTTGCTGTGTGCCATACATTCCTGTTGACACTCATTCATATGGTAATGAGGATTCTCAATGTAGATTTTTCTTTTTACACCAGGGCAGAGCTGAGATCGTCCAGGGTTGCATCACATGTCAACACTTGCATCCCACTGAGGCGTCATGGCAGCGCTGCCTGCTAATGCTAATATAACTTCCTCCTCAGTACATGTTGGCTTGAAAACCAAATTCTTTTCAGTGTTGCAGCTCCTCCAGTCACTCCTCTGTCCTGTCTCATTCTGTCTGTTTAAAAAAACTGATAAAAATGCATCAGGGGAGGGACTATACAATCTAAAAAAGGCACACAGACTCACAGTGTGACCCAATTAGGTCCAAAACACAGGTAAAAGTAAGACAAGTCATTGAGATGTCCTTCAACACAGCTCTGCAGCTCAAACAAGATGCTAGTGTTTGCCCCACACTCTCAGCAGACACCATCATGTGAGTCATAAACCATCCTGGTATGAACCCTGATGCCTCAAGTTTCTCCTCCATCACCTGATCTGTCTTTAGAGCTACCATTCTCCATAAATCTGTCCAAGCACAGACACACCAGACAAGACTAATTATTGTACTTCCACCGTCAGCCATGTGTGTTTATGAGAGGGGGTAAAAAAAGAGCATCACAGTAACAAGGTTTTTGGCATAATGCAGAGACCAAACACCACATCGTTCTGACATGACTTGACAGCAGTCGAGGAGGATTGTATTACACCTGCACTCTCAACTCATAGCTACTTTGAATCCACTGAGCAAGCAGGAATTAATGTCATCAAAATGTTGAGCAATCCAGTGTAACCCTAACCCAGAGCGTGTCTTTAGTTCACACTTTGCTTTTAGAGGAATTGTTGGACATTTTGGGGAATAAGGTTATTCACTTGCTTACAGAGAGTTAGGTGAGAGGACTGACACCACTCCCATGTTTAATGGGTAAATATGAAACTACAGCCAGCAGCTGGTTAGCTTAGCTTAGCACAAAGACTAGAAACAGGGGCACTCCTAAACGTAGCTTCATGTTTAATGGCGTTGTCATCTAATTCTCTGCCAGAAAGCAAATAAATGGACTTCCTATAATGTCGAACTATTCTTTTAGAAGCTGTTTTAGCCTAGATTCAAAAAACAATTCCACCCCCCCCCACACCAGTGCTGCTCTCTTCTAAAGTGGTCAGTATTTCCAGCCATGTAGACTGAGGATGCTTGTTCTCTTAGAATGAAACAAGAGGACTGAAAAGGGCTGAAAAAAGGAATAAAAGTATCTATGGCTCAGTCTCAGGTTTGACTGACACACCACTCCTGAGTTCAGGTCTGGCCAAAACATGACGCCTGGATACTGCCTGCCTGCCGGCACACCATCGCTCTGCCGCAGCACAACACAACACAACAAAACTATAAATCCTCCAGCTGCAAATACAAACACGCATGTACACAATGTAGATGTGCATATGCATGCTTGTGTGCACAAAATCCCTCACCCACACATATACTTATATATAAGAAGTGACACGCTCAGCTGTGGGTGATAATCGACATGATTTTCTTACACAGTAATTAACTGACAAGTTAGGACAGAAATAAATTAGCCTCTGCCTAATTAAACCGATATTTTGTCCTGTGACCACATAGTGAGGTTTAATTTCCAAGGAACACTCCAGGGGAGGAGTAGGCCTATTTTTAGAAAGTCAGATATATACAAATATTTGCATAAATTAAGAGTAGACTCATAAACTTAATGAAGAGTTTCAAGCCAAGACAAGCAATTCACTGGAGCTTCTGGCATTTCTTTTTCTTTTTTAAATGGCTCTTTGTGAGGCGCTGAGAGGCCCACAGGGGCAAGATAAGCCCAGGGCTGACCTTAATAAATACTCAATTGCCCTTCATTTTGTTCATTCATGGCGAGGAATTAAGTGACACAACGCAAACAAGTTAAACAACAGGAATGGCATCCTAAATATTCAATCCGAAGTCTCTTTAAAATGCAAGTTACCATGGAGCTGTCCAGAGCAAACGACCGGGGAGGAAGGCGACATGACAGCCCAACCTCCCCCTCCTACACTCAAACACACAGAATATACACACACACACACACACACACACCCCACTACCACACAAAATAACTGCAGTGGCTTCTCTCCTGCTTTAGATTCCTCTGGCCACAGCTGTGGAAAAGTTCAGTGGGGACAGAGAGAGTGGAAAGCTGAGCAAAATGGGGAAAAAATGAGAATCGGGGGTGGGGGGGGGGGCTTGGAAACTAATATCAAGAAGAGTCCTGTCTTTATTTGAACCAGGAGACAGCAGAGGAAAGAGTTGAAGATGTAAAAGTTGTAGCTATGCTGTGCCAACAGCGGCTGGAAGTCAAACACAGAGGCCCTCCGCTCAGCAGCCTCAGAGATCACACTCTATTTCTAGCAGCACGGCAAGCTGACAGTCAACAACAGCCTGCGCACATGGCAGGTCATCTATTTACCCTGGAAAACACTGTCAGAACATACACTCTCACAGGCATGCATGCTGGCACTCATAAACATCCAAACACACACACAAAAAAAACCTATTACAGAGGGCAGGGAAAATGAGTGGTAGAATAAAAAGAGATGATGATAATGTTTTTGATCCGTACAAAGCGAGCCCATTTCCACATCCTCTAAAACAAATGTCAATACAAAGTTTTCCACACAGACAGTTTCCGAATCCTATGATTAAACTGGCTAAGTGCCTCGTTTGCAGTCAGCTCAGGTCAGCACGGACGAAAAGTGCAATTCATTCTGTGAAACTTTGTTGTATGCTAAAACAGCTAAATATGTTAAATATGCAGAGCGTGCAGCCGGTATAATGTAGATTATCATCACTGCAAGGCTGGTGCAAAGCATCTGTTCCTCTGAATGCTATTAAAACTGGGTATAAGAAGTGGGTAAACAGACCTTGTGGTGAGATTATTTTGTCCACTACAGTGTTCGAGGTCAAGGATGACCTGTCAGGCTTAACTTTTGAAGACAACATGAAGTGGTTAAAGTGCTGAGAAAAATGGACATTTTATCAGCTATAACTGCATAGCAAACTGGGCAAACTCCATCTGCTGATGAAGACTGGATGATATGACTGAAAGCTCCAGAACAGCTATTAAATGGACATTGTGGTGAGACTGTTTTACCAGTTTAATCCCAACTAATCCCTGTCTCACGTTAAAGTGGTTTCATGATACAGATGTTTTCATATTTTCACACCTCATCACAAGCAATATGAAAGCACAGTCAGAAAAATCATTTGGCATTTTGAACATAATCAAATTTCATACACACACACACACACGAACCCCACCACCAACACCACGGAAAACACCACTGCAACTAGCAGAGGAGAGTGAGTTAGTTGTTACTGGACTACGCTGTGAGTTGATCTGACCTACAACCTGATGTGCTATTAATTCAGTGTTAAAATGCACCTAAATTAGTGTGAAGGACAGAACCCGCCACCAGTTAGAGATTCTTAAAAGGAAAGCAAAGAGATCTGAGGGGTCTCGTCCCTTTGCTTTGCATCCAGAAGAGGAGGAGTGCAGGGGTGGACCACCACCAGACGGAGTTTACTATGAGTGGAGGAGGATGGCAATAATCAGACGGGAGGAAGGAGGGTGAGAGGTCTCTGATTTTAGAGGATCCACGGGAGTTGAGGCCACTCCGTGTAGCCTTCCTACCTGGCTGCTGTTGTCGTGGTGACTTGACTGTGGGCGATTTTGCCTTGGCAGATTTAACTCCCCGGTTGGATGTCTGGCCCCCGGGTTGAGACCCTCCGAGGTTAGCCTGGGGACAGGTGCGGTCCTGGTTTTGGCCTCTGCCACGGGGCAAAGATGAGCCCTCTATACGCTGCTTCATCTCTGAAGACAGGAGGCGGCCCTTGTGCATCCACTCTTGCATCTTGTTGACAGTGACACCGTGGCCCTTGTTGACAGAGCTGGCCCCCTGCGCTCGGACTCCGATCAGCCCCTGCTTGTTGTCATGACCCTGATGCGTTGACGCCTCGGCGTTGCTGTCTGACGAACCTGTGAGGCTGTTGACCGAGCCGCTGCTCTCATTGAGCTGCCCGCCGCGGTCCTCCTCAGCACCAGCATCTTGAAGCAGCTCATCACTGCTGATGGCATTGTCTGACAGCTCGCCCACTCCTCTGACATTAGCGCCTTCAGCCTCTATCACCTCTTTATCATTACAGATTTCTGGGACCTGAACACAGACTGAGGGTCCACCTGGATACCTGATAGCTCCGTCACTAGCAGAGCGGAGTAATGTGGGTCTTATCTTGGTCAAGGACAGGTTCACCATACTCTTACTGTTCAGCCTGCTTCTGAGCCCTGACTCAGAGTTCCCACTGAGGCAGAGCAGGAGTGAGTCAGTGTCAGACACCTGCTGAGGGCTGTGGTCTCCTCCTGAGGACCAGGAGTCACTGTCCATGTTTTTGGCAGACAGCCGTGAACACAGGCTGTCTCTGGAGTGGCTACTACAGGAGGAGGTGGCCTGCTGATCAGTTAAACCACCATTAATCTGCTGGACATCCAGGTTGATATCATTCATAGCGTTGATGAGAAGGTAATAAGCTTCTTTCAGCTGGTTCCTAAGCCTGTCTGTTTCCTGAGCACTGTTACCGTCATCAAGCTGTCCTTTGTCCTGACCTGACTGTAGCAGCTCTGCGGCCTCTGCCCTATCACCTTCAGTTTTTACTCTGATAGTTTCATAAAAGGGCAGAATTTGATTATCATAATAATCCTCATCTTCGCTGTCTAAAGGGTATCTGAGTGAGTCCTCTGTGGCGCACAGGGATGCCATGTTTATGTCGCATATTTCTAACTCTGTAGGGAAAAAGGTCGGGCTCTGCAGAGTACCTGCAGTCCCTCTGATGTCCCCTGCATACTCTGGCTCATAGCTCTCAATATTTCTGATTAAAATGTTTTCTTCCGTGTTTCTTGACACACAGTTTGGATACACAAGTGCCGCGCAAGGTGGCGAGTTTGTCTCCAGAGTTGGGTTGTTGACAAAACTCCAGTTGGCGTTGTGTTCATGTACAGCCACTACAGTCCCGGCCATGTGCCGGGGCTGTCCTCTGTCTCTGGGCTCTGTCCCCTCACTATCAGCAGAGGTAGTTACCCGGCCCTGTGGAGGTTTACCGCCCCCGGTGCGCGCCTCTACCCGTGCTCGGTACAAAACGTGATTCGAATTGTCCCCAAACCCGATCGAGTCCCCGACGCTGCACTGCCGCGGGACCGAGACGAAGTGTTTTCTCTGGACATGCGGTCCTCCGAGCGGGGCCCCCGCCGGTAACGTGATTTTGTCAGCAGATCTGGAGCCCTGGTGGCTCCAATCTCCCTCCCCGAACGCACGTCCCCCAAACTGCACGTCTCTTTGAAGTGAGACCCCCAGGAGCTCCTCATTAACCCGAACCCTACCCCCGCTGCTCCGCTCCTGGGGACGCGCGCCGGCCAACTCTGCTGCGCGACTCTCCCGGACTATCATAACCCCCCCTGTTTGCACCACCATCGCCCCGTCAACACAATTTTCGTACGTGCTCATTCTCTCTGTCGTGCAATCCAGCTCTGTGAGCAACACTACCGGGCGAGCCTCGTCGGAGTCTCGCTGCGTTTGCAAAACTTTTTCTTTACCTTCTCGGCCCCCATTCGCCGCCGCCGCAGCAGCAGCAGCAGCAGAGCCGTATCCACCGCCGACCGTCGCTCCTTTCTTGGATTTCTTCCCCCGGAGTTTCGCTAGTAAAGTCCTCCGCAGAGGATCAGCCATTCCTTTCCTTTGCCCCCAGTTAATTCCTCCCGGTTTCTTTCAGCACGCTGGCTCCAGAAGGAAAGGACCGAGTGGGTTCTCCTCGCTCGCCGCGGTCAAAGCTCGCCGGGCGGACGGGCTCCTCTCCATTCTCCGCTGTCACCTCCGCTCTGTCGCCTCACTCACTCCTGGATCACTGTGTTCGACTGCACCACCTCTCGCCCCCTCCCTCCCTCTCTGCTCCACACACACACACACACACACACACACACACACACACACACACACACACACACACATTGCCTCCCTCCCTCGATTTCTCTCTCTTCCTTTCTCTCTAGCGCCTCACCTCACCTTCTCCTCATGTTTGCAGCTCAGATATTTGGAATATTTTCCTGGCTCAAAGTTCAGGGACCTTGCACATTGACCATATTATTCGAAGAAAAATGCATGAAACCTCCTTTAAAACTACACAAAGTTAAACTAAACTGAGCTTGATTTGTAAAATCTCAAAAAAGGTGCATATAATGTCATATTAACATCAGAGTAATTCAAAAATCACATTTAAATTACAAGCACCAATGATCTATTATCAATCTTCAGATTATTTTCTTGATGTATCTTTGGTCTATAAAAGTTGGAGAAGTCCTAATGCCTAATGTCCTAATTGCAAATGTCAGTTAAGTAGGAATAAAAAATGTTTTTTTATTTTCTATATGTCAAAAGTTTGCATTTTGAAACATGAAGAATTCCATTAATAAATGTTAAAAGAGTTCATTTTGACCCAAGTGGTCTGCAGCTCTTTTCCCAAAGGTCAGAGGTGAAGCCGCCTGGATGAGGGAGGTTTTCCTGATTAATTCAAAATTGATTCCATTGATTTCATTTTTCAAGCAAAAAAAAAAGTTTCATATTCTCTTGTTCCAGCCTGTCTAACATGATGGTACACTGTTTTAAGAACTGACCCTTATTGCTTTGTGGCCTGTTGGTCAGATGAAACAAGACATTTGAAGACATCAACGTGGACTCTAGGTATTAGTAGTAGTATTAATACTACAATGGAAAATACTACTTAGTATGTACTAAAAGTACAGAATATCTGCAACATTTGGTTAAAGTATCAAAAGTTAACATACTCATTACACAGAATGGCCCCTTTGACAGAGTCATATTCATCACATGTATTATTTAAATATTACTGATGAACTGATGTGTAAACAGTAAATATCATCAAGATGGAGTCTTCCAACTACAACTACAGATTTTGGGTCGTTTTATCTGCACACGATATACACTGCATCATATTTAGAAGCTAATCCTACATTTTGGATGAAGTTTCTGATCTGAAAAGTGACTTTAGTTGGTAAATATGGCCTGAAATGTAGCAGAGCACAAGTATAAAGTTGCATGAAATGGAAAAACGTCAATTAAAGAATTGTGCTTACTGGAGTAAATGTATATTCTACCACTGTATTTTGTACATTTCTTTCAACATTTTAAAATTTGTGTAATGCTTAAAGGATGAAGATGGCTCCAGACAACATCAGAATGCTTACTTTTTTGTGATGCACATGTGTAAATGTAATCTTCTAAGTTTTATATCCATGGATGAGACTGTAGGATTAGGTGTGGGTGATGGTGCAGGGGGAGCCACAGCCCCTCCATTGAAATTCAACACATATTTGTCCCCGAAATGTGACTTAAATTCAGTTGGAGAGCAGTGAGCCAAGACTCCAAATTACCACCTTCACTGGTAGCTGTGAAGGCATTTCAGCAAACAGCAGGGAGAACAGCTCCTATCTCAGGGGAAAAAATTTGCTTGACCCTCCACAGAGGAAGAGAAAAAGTGTTGGTCTCAGCAAGATGCAATAATGAGGATGGTGATAACCTCGCAGTACGCTATTGTACTGGTCTATAAAAGCTTGGAGAAGTCCCATGCCTGAATGTGTCCTAATTGCAATGTCAGCAGTAGAATAAAAGCGTTTTTTTTATTTTCTATGATGTCAAAAGTTTGCATTTTGAAACATGAAGAATTCCATTAATAAATAGTTAAAGAGTTCATTTTGACCTAAGTGGTCTGGCAGTTTCGCCTTCCCAAAGGTCAGAGGTGAAGTTTGAAGAGGGAGGTTTTCCTGATTAATTAAAAATTGATTCCTTATTGATTTACTTTTTTCACAAAAAAGTTTCATATTCTCTTGTTCCAGCCTGTCTAATACATGATGGGTACACTGTTTCAAGAATGGACCCGCTGTTTTTGTACCTGTTGGCTACGATGAAACAAGACATTTGAAGACTGGGACTCCAGGTAATAGTAGTGATAGCTGGACAATGGAAAATACCACTAGTATGTACTAAAAGCAGAATATCGCAACATTTGCCAAAGTATCAAAAGCAATACGCTTCATTACACAGAATGGCCCTTTGACAGAGTATTCATCATATGTATTATTTAAATATTATTGAAGGAATGATGTGTAAAGGTGGAAGATTTATCAAGATGGAGTCTCCAAATTATAACCATGAAGATTTTAATGCTTTTATCTGCAATACCTATATACACTTTGTACATATTTAGAAGCTAATCCTACATTTTGGATGAAGTTTCTGATCTGAAAAGGAATTTTAGCGGAAGTTATGTGGCTCGAAATGTAAAGTAGAGCACAAGTATAAAAGTTGCAGGCTGAAATGGAAAAACGTCAATTTTAAAGAATTGTACTACTTGGAGTGTTTCTATATTCTACCACCTCGTATTTTGTGTTGATTTCTTCTTTTCAAACATTTTAAAATTTGTGTAATGCTTAAAGGAGCGACAAGATGGCTCCAGGACAACATCAGAATAAGCATTTTTGTGATGTTAAATGTAATCTTTCTGTCGGCATCCGATGAGACTGTAGATCAGGTGTGGGTGATGGTGCAGATTCACAGCTCTCCATTGAAATTGAACACATAGCTTGTCCCCTCGAATGTGACTTCTAAATCTGCTGAAGAGGGTGGTTAAGACTCCAAATTACCACCACCTCACTGTAGCTGAAGAACAGCAAACAGCAGGGAGAACAGCTCTAGGTCTGGGAAAAAATTCAAGCTGACCCCGCTGATAGTATAAAAGTACATTCCCAGCAAGAGGCAATAATGAGAGATAACCTTGAAATGAATCATTCGTTACGCTTTTGCGAAATGAGTTGATTGTAGGCGTTGAGGAATGGTTTTTTCTCAGTTATCATCATCGTTATTGCGGTCGCATGTGAAGGCAATTAAAATGTATCCAACTCCAAAAGCACGGCCTGCAAGCAGTGATGGATCGCATTATATTGAATGGATACACTTTTTATCTGAAGTGTACCTTGGAGTAATCTCTCTCCTCTTGACCCTGGATTCAACCTCCCTGTCCTCATTGCGAGTGTATGTTCCGGTAGTTTTAAGAGCAGCCGAGACAGTAGGTGCGAATGAAACATATCACTATCCTTAAGCCATTTGTTTGTTAAGGTTCTACTAGAATGTGTGCAAGAGGATGAGCTGCTGAAAAGCGCAGGTGCGTGAGTGTACATGCGCTTGTATATTTTCAGCACACACATACTACAATAATACCTCCTAACTGAATTCGAATCGACAACACCTCTTGCATAACTGTGGCTCGATGCATGTGCTGCTAGTCTACCAATGATTGAAGGCATTATTGCTGAAGTATTCATCGACAGGGCTCCAACGCACATGTTATTCACATTCCCATCGCACCCACCTACCACCACCTCCACTCCCCAACAGTAAAACATGATAAGCATCTGTTATTGCCTGCAGGAGCCGCAGGCTCTGACGCCTCAGCCTGGCCTCCCGTTGGACTGGAGTGACTCACCCTTGCTCTGGTGTTGCTTAGTCAAAACCTGCAGGGCTGCATATAGCGTGTGCTTGTGTGTGAAAGAGAAAAAGTCAGGAGCAAGGAGGGGAGGGGAGAGAGGAGGTGTTAGGGAAAACCGGATGAATCAGGGAGACACAAACCTGACTACACATAATTGTTCAGCATGACCACTGCAGTGGCATGTATAGTCTGGTTGTTACAACAACATCAATTATAGCACCTTCATACCGGAAATTACCACGCCTGACAATGAGATTTTTGTCTCTCTTGGTGATATCAAGCGACAGTGCCTGAGGTTATGCAGTGCTGTATACAATAATGATGCCCTTTGTTGTAAGTGTATGGAATAAGAAAAGAGGTTGTGTATAAATAGGAATGTGAACTCATATTATCTCATCTAACACTGTATTTAAGTACAATTTGTGGTACTTTACTTTTTTATATGCAGCAAATACTATTTTGTCACTATGACATCTATACCTTTTCCAAGTACCCCATGTTTAAAATCACTAATTTATGTTTTTGTTTTATTTTATTCAAGAAGGACAATGTAACATTAACAAGGTCCTGATACTGAAAACATGAGCAGAAAACCCTAGTAGGTACAGTTGTCTCCTTCTGCCTGATTAAATGGTAACATCAAAATGTAGAGAAATGCAGGATCGAAGAGGAACTTGTGGGCCGGGGTGTTTATACGGAAGATTGCAATTACTGGCTGCACAAGCACTTTGTCATGAGTAGCCTGCATGTTGACTTTAAGGGAAATGAGGAAAGTTTGCTCTTTTTTTCTTTTTCTTCCTTTTTTTCCCTCCACCAGTCATTTCTGTAAAGCTCCTCAGAAGGCGGAAAATATAAGAACATCTGCTTAGCTGGCCCCTTTTCAGATGGCCTGGTCGGAGAGTGTATGAGGAAGAAAACAGAGTGTGTGTGTGACTAAGAGAGAGAGAAAGGAAAGCAGAGAGAGAGAATATATATATGCGCACGTTTGTGAGTGTGTGTTGGGATATCGGGCTCTGCAGCTGTTGAGGCTCTCCTCCTGATGGCTGCCCATTGTTCCCTCTCTCTGTGTCACTGGCTCTCTCTCTCGGTCCCAGCCGGTTTATGGGCCTTCCCTTTTTTTCAGCGCACACCGCAACTAAATTTATGTCCTTGGACACAAGCCTTTCTCAGGGTATAAATTAGGCTGGATGATCCCTGTCAGAGTAGCGTTGCCAAGGGCCTGCTGCTTTACGTTCCAGAGAGTCACATTATTGTCATAGCCATTCACTCATATTTTACTACTGAGGAAAAAAAATCTAAAAGGAACTCTTATTGTGCTCCACTGCATTCATATCCACACCAGTGTCTTGTTAAAGTTGTGGATGTGTAAGCTAGCTTTTAAACATTATATCTTAGCTTTAATAAGGTTTATAACAGCACTACATGTTTGTACAGACACTAAAAATCTTTAAATTTGATCATCTCCATACAACAGAGGGGAGAACACTGTCAGTTTTATCCCCAGAAGTAAATTCTCATCAGGGTGTAAAAGCCATTTAGACAGTAATTAGACACTAAAACTCTTCAATGAAAGAGTTCAGGTTAATTTAAACTGTCTATTTACAAAAGACAGTGTAATTAAACGAATAATTGAACATTTTGCTGGAGACTCTAGGAGGTTATATGTCCTGGCCAATAAATAGTCCAGCACACAAGCCTCTGTAAAATTCTGAATTGTTGTTTTTACATTCTTAATTAAACAGACAAAATATAATGTGTTAATCAGTGAGATTTAAAGGTGCCTTTGAGCAGATTTTTTTGCTGTTGCACAGAACCATGTTAGCACCTTGTTTATTGCAGTGTTTTACTGCATCTGTGTGATCAGGCTGGGGACAATTATTTCACCCTATACAACTACCATATATTTAATATCCTAACTATAATAAAAGGCCAGTATCAGTGAGCTGATTGGTGTAAACCCAAGCATTTGGTGCCTGCAAACATCATATCCTCTTGTCCGGAACCCAGATAAGCTCTTATCTTATTAGATATAAACCTGACTGAGATAGCTGGAATATTAACCTAAATATCCTGTTTGCTCATGTTTGCTGAAACATTGTGAGTGTAGCAGAAATTAAAACCAAACAAGACCTTCTTAGCCGTGGCTTCTGAAATAAAGTGTCCCTCTGAAGCACACACTGTGACTCATAGGAGCTAAATTGAGCAGTCTAACTCAGGAAAACGATATTTCATCCATCCTTGGTTGTTGTATGATGTTGAAACTGCAGCAGTCACTTAACCACTTTTACTTTTTGTTGCCAGTAAGACTAACTTAAATCGCTTCATCATCAAACATTTTTAGGAATGAGGAAGGGCAGAGATCAAAACAACCACTGAGGCCAGAATAAGAGAAATATAATGGACTTAAGCTGCAACTAATGACTATTTTCATTATTGATTAATCTGTTTTTTCATTTTAGAGAACCTAATTTCATTGCTTTTGGCAGAATAAAATAATGGAACCTTCCAAGACATCAGTAAGTTCATATATCATACATTACATGAACAGGTTACCTTCTCAGTTTTCACAGGAAAAACAAGGATTCATGTCCTTAATAATTATTATTCAATTTGATTTCGATTTATGTATTAAATGTTTATTGACTATGCTGAACTGTAAGAAAAGAAGCCTAAGGTGATGTCTTTAAATAGCTTTGTCAGACCAATACTTCAAAACACAAAGATATTCAATGTACTGGAATATAAAACACAAAAAAATCTTCATGTTAGAGAAGCTGTAACCAGTAAACGTCTGATATTGAAGAACAGCTTAAATGATGAATCAATTATCAAACTACAGTAGTGGGCAAATTGTAAATCTGCTAACTGCCTCAGCCTGGATGATTATGCATTGATTTTAATTAATCAGAAAAACTGAGGATCTGTGTGTGCAGACTTACACAACTTGCTGCACCCACTTAAACCTGATTGGACAAAGCACAGAACAAGGGTCAAGATAACAGAATTCACACAGATAGTATCTCCTCCATTACTGACCGCAGCCAGGTTAGCTGACCGCCGCTGGCTGATTGCAGAAACATACACACAGATCCTGGCCTGTCTTTGTGTCTCCTCCATATCCTTATCAACAGACAACCTCTGACGTCTTTATCATGACAAGAGGTCAGACTGCCTGCTACTGTTCTCCATCATCTCTGAACTGTGAAGGAACATTCCTTTCTCTGAGTGCATTCATCATGTGATCGGACAGAAAACGTTCAGCGTCACTACTTTATCTTCATATTTATACTGTCTGTGTGAAAACTATGTCACTAAGTTCATGTTACCCCACTTTTAAGCGTTAACTTACAGTAACAAATACTAATTTGAAGAGTCACTTCAACTGATGATCAGTCCTATTTTTTTTCAAGTACATTCTTTAAGGTGTTAATGCTTAAGATTTTTACATTTAAAATAATATATTCACTGTCCTGTGAAAAGCATGCATCTCTAAAATAATGACTTTCGTGAGCTAAGGGTTTTCAGCTTTGTGACAATGCAATTTTTAGCTTATCCAATGGGCTTTTAAATTGTTTGTTTAGCTAGTTTGAGGAGGAGGAGTGTGTTCTCAAACCATGAGAGAACATGGTACATGGTTTTCTTTGGACAGCAACAATATCTGATAGTCTGTCTTGCCTGCATTTTTGAGGTTATAGCCATTAAATATAATCAGCTTATATAACATGCCTATAAGAGTGAGTTTCCATTGGTGCAGGCAGGCCAACAAATATGGCAAATGGACAATCATTTGTCAAAAGAATCTAACACACACAAAGGAAATTCAGCTTGTATAAAAACATTGCCAGAGATTAGACGCAGACAAGTTTGTATTTTGTCATCCCCAGCAGCTATAATCTTTTCTTGTCATTTTACTGACTGATGCTGTTCTTTTCTAATTATCTGATGAAACTTTACAGATGTTCTTGGGTGGTATGGAGGAATGACAGAGGAATGTCGACTTCAAACAAGGGGAACCTTTGGAAATATTCAGCTGCAATCAGTGGCCAGTACCACAATGTTACTGTAAATTACAATATTATGTTACTGTCTGACCGTCATTTGGAAAATTCCACTCCATGCTCAATATGAGACCAAGAGAGAAGAACCTGTGGTTTATGGACCATGGCCTGTTTTGAGCTGTGAGGCAACTTTGATCTGTTGTGTTTCCCTTAAAATATGATTTCAGCACAGAAACATAGTTGATAACATGCTGCTAACATGCCTCAAATCTGAAGTGAAAGCTCAAATGTCAGGTTACAGGAATCTGTTTGTCTCTAGCTCCACACAGGTTTTCTTTCCTGCTGAACATCTGTTTCACACGATTGGCCAGATCGCTGGTGTGAAAACCAACTGTTTGTCTCTAGAAAACAGCCAAGAATGAGAGAAGACTTAGGGAAGTCAACAAGTCAGTGAGTGTGTTGACATGGAACCAGCATCCTAAACTTAAGCAGAGTGTGCAACAAGATAAATTCAGTGATACTTATTTTGGTTCTCAGAATGACAATGACAGTCTGTCAGTCAAACACTTTGGTTCTGACTTTAATAACTTGCTGACATTCATGGTTTCCAGATGATAATTCCTACTGACTTTAGTGATTCCCTGATGGATCTTGGATGGATCTTTGTAACCTTATTCAAGGTCCTTACTGACTTTGGAGGTTTCATCTAGTACTATCGCCAACCCAAAATTTCAACTTGTCCAATACTTTAGGTTGTGAGAAAATACCTGGAAAACAAACACCATTCTCATCAGCCTCAGCTGTACTTTGCGCTTGGTGCTAATTGGCAAATGGCAGCAATCTAAGATGATAAATCAATTGCTAATCATCCGTATGTTAGCACTGTAACTGTGAGCATGTTAGCATGCTGATGTTAGCATTCAGCTCAAAGCACCACCGTGTCTTCAAGCTTCACAGAGCTGCTAGCATGGCTGTAAACTCTGCATCTGTTATAGTAGAGAAAAACAGGAGATAAAAGGTATTCTTCTCATGTTGGCGGTGGGCCCCCAGCAGCACCACACAACAGCCAGGACTAAATTTACATACAAGCTGCGACATTGTGCTGACTGTGTGAAAATGTCATAAGTCAGATAGCAGCAGCTGTAGGCAGCCAGCTCAGTAAAAGTCCCTGAATACTCAATGGCCATTATGAGGCCTTGACCTTCCAGTAAATGTGTCACAGTGATAAACAGCTAGTGTGACTGACACTTGTCCTGAGTTACTGGCAGGCTCTTTCAATTTAGTTGATAAGACCACAAAATCTAAACCTTAACATTTTATTTGGACATAAAGAATTTTAAAGAAGCAACATTTATCAGAGGACATCAGTGACTGATGCTCTGATTGTGCTGAGTGTAACATAAGACCAAGATGTTCTCTCTTATGAAACGAAGATAAGGTCAGTCATGTGTAACATCCAGTGGGTAACATGATCGCAATAACACAAAGAGACTACAGTCCACTACAGTAACAATTCAGCACCACAAAAAAAACACAAAAGCTAAACTGGAATTTAAGTTATTCACACAATTCTAAGAATAGCTCTTTGCAAAACAGTAATTTTCTGGGAAATGTCCAGATACAGGACCGACAGCGAGATGAGTAATTCTTAAACACTAACGGACGTGACCCTGCTGGTCATTGCTCATACAGTCAGTATGGAAAGAGGGAGTTATTTGTTCATAAATATGCCTGATAAAATCAGTCTGCTGCTGCTGCTGTTGTGAAGGACCAGGTACACGTTTCAGACAAGGCCAGGCACATACCTGGAGGCTGGAATTTTATCAGAAGCATATTTACCACTATTTCATGTCAACCCACGATGACAGATAGGCCAGGAATTCCTCTGATCACTAAACTGCTGCAAAGTGCAAACTTCTCTTTTTTCCATTTCCTGGAAAACCATTATATTTGCTCCAATGAACAGAGAAATTTTAACAAATGAATTTGGGAATGTAAAGCCTTTTCTCTTGAGGAATCTTACAATAATTATTTTAAATAATGTTAAGACTTGGTTTTCAGTGAATGTGATATGACGGTGAGTTTAGCCGCTTCGCTGTTGATTCATAATCTGAAACAAACAGTGGATGGGACTTGAATCTAAAAATACTTTAAATGACTGACAGAACAGCTTTTGCCAGTAAAATATCTTTTATTGCCTATGTGGTTTCTGATAAATAATTTCTCACTGAAAACAAAACTATAAAATTCTCCATATTCAACTGTTCAACTGTCACTGACTGAGAAGACTTGCTGGCAGAAATGTAAAATAGTACAATGTTCCATTAATCTTCTGTAATAATACGAAATATACAGGAAGCTGCTTTTGTTTATTTCAGCACACACGCAAAGTGTTATGTAATACAAGGTACACGAGACTGAATAAACAGTCTGTATGCATCGAGTATCTCAAGAGAACTGAGATAAGACAAACTTCCAAATTGAAGATCAGCACTCCCTCCGTCAGAATCTTAACTTATATACACAGACCCTGATTGTGATTTGGGTGCCCAACATTTACACAAAGTGTGGCAGACTTCACCATCAACATGAAGGGAGTGAATTGTAAGTGTAGCTTAGAGGCGCCATCTAGTGCCCATAAGCAGGAAGAACAAGCAATTCTTTAAATAGTAAGAGGCCTTTTTCACTGAAGACATTTTGGCATGTCACAGCAGGAAAAACAAAGGTGTAAATAATAAAATTAGTGATGGCTCAGTTCCATTTAGCTGCTTAAGTTTCAGGATCCTGATCCTGTGTGTGCAGACCGACTGTCTGGGACATTTGAAAAGAACAGAGCTGCAATTAACATTATTAGCAACAACTGTGCTTATCCTACTGTGACAAGTTAAAGTGTCTTCTGTGAAAAAAGGATTATTTCAACAGATTTATAGTCATTTTAATCACATTTTTAAAGGAAAGTCACTGCATTACCACAACACAGGCACAGTCATAATTTAGTGGTGAATAGATATTTAGTATAATACAAGACAAACCACAAACACAGACCAAGTAAACACCACTGCAAGACGTCACTGTTTTAAGTCATTAAATTTAAAAAGGAGACAAAGCCAAATGACCACACTTAATGTTTAATGTGTCACAGCTGAATGGCTAAACCCTCATTCATAGGAAAACTGCTGTGTTTAACTTGTTTTTTTTTTTTTAGTTTTGGCTTTACATCTTTGCAAAGATCCAGGGATGCTGGGACAAGAGCATCAGAAGTCCCATTTCACCCAGTTGTCTACACTACATATTCTGAAATAAAGCAAAGATGATGCCAAACTGGGACCAAATCTGTCTGATCTCTTGTTTGGTAATGCCCAGTGCTCTGTGCACAGTGTAAAGCTGTATCTGGTGATATCCCTCATCTCAGTGTCTCTCGAACAGAGCGAGTGAATAAAAAATAAAAGGGACGATGGTCAAAACTATGAAAATATGACCCTAACTGAAAACATCTGAATTCCCCTTTAATTTGGGAAAACAGTCAGCAGGGATTTGACAGAATCTAAATTCTTAGGTTTACATTTTTGCAGTGAGACTGTCACACTCTCAAATTGATACACCACTGATACAAAGCTTTTCTTGCAAATGTGACAGTCATTTGAAAACAGAACAAATACAACAATTTTGCAAACTACAGCATAACAACATATAGGTAGAATGGTCGCCACCTAGTTGACCACTGTGCTAATGTTGGTGAATGTTCTCGGCTGAAACTAAAACGTTTAAATTAGAAACCGATGCCTTGCTGCAGGCAGCTGAGGCTTCACTCAACCTTTTGCCTGAGGATCCTTTTCTCTTCCTCTACGAAGTTCTTGTCAGAGGTGGCTTGTCCCAAATCCCTCTTCCTCTTCTCCTTCTGCTGAAAGGTCTCCACTCGACGTTTCTTGGCAGAGAGGGATGGTTTCTCTGATTCCTCGTCTGTTCACCATAGGGGTGGTAGTAGTTGGTTGGAGGGGTTTTGGAGGGGGGTGGGGGTAGAGTGGAAAATAATGATTTTTGAATTACTCGCAAACTTAAACAATAGCCTGTAGCAAAGCAGAAAGCGGAGCCAACACAAGCCTGTTTTTTTTAGCTTGTGCTTGTTTGGTTATTTTGTAGTGATGGGTGGAGTGGTGCATCTTTGGTTACCATTACGTTGTCCTAGTTTAAAGTCCATTCAGTCCACTCACTTCTCACAAATGCAAGCACACAGATCATTTTTTGTGGTTTGCAAAGGGCAAATGCACAGACCTCTAAAAAAAAAAATCACACAAACCTTATTGATGTATGCTTTTTGACAGTAGTTTTTAATGTAGTGATGCATTTAATAATGTATTTAATTTAGTCTGAGACACTACCTGGCATTGTTCCCCTACAACTACAGCCAGCACTCCAAACATGCTAAACAATACCACAGAGCTGGTGTAGTGTGATGCTTTCAAATACCTATGACACAGCGTATAGCAGTGGTCATTTAATTAGTTTGATAATACTGTCAAGAGAGTATAAACTACCCTGCTGTCATTGCCCTGCAGGACTGACCTGAGTCTGATGGTTGTTCCTCTGCAGGTAGAAACTGGGCGTTGCCAGTGTAAGGCTGCGGTGCATCTTCCCCATTGTCCTCGTACACATTGGACCACTTAATAGCCATGTCCATACCTGGGGGAGGTCCCTTCTTCTTCTCTGGCTCTGCAGTGTAGCTCTCAGGAGGGGGCACAGCATTTGTCTTCCATGGCTTAAACTCTCTGGCAGGCTTCAGGTAACAGAGAAAAGCACAATGTGAAAAACTGGTTTAAAGAAAACAACAAAGGAAACGTTTAGAAACGTTGTTAAACTACACATTTAAAGCCTCCAACCAATGAGCTGCCAATGTCTGTAACCACTGTAGACTCAAGCAGATTTATTTTAACAGTCAACCAAACAGTCCTACACCATGTAGGGTTACACTGACTCACTAACTCACTTTATTGGGTACACCTGTACCAAGTGTTGTGCAGTGAAGTCAGATTTCATAATGCCTATTACATTCAGTCTTTTCCACACTGTCATACTGGTGTTAATTCTATCATGTGTTTCAGAGTTCAGGTCATAGTTGGTGTTGGTGTTGTACTGGACTGCATTACAGTATATCCAGATATGTTTCTAATATTCTGCCCCACTCGTTGTATGGAAATAGGCCAGGTAAAGAAATTAGAAACACCTTTCCACATAATGCTTTCCAGAACAATAACACTTTTAACCATGATCTCAGCAATAAACTCATTACATTACACATTAGAAACTTAATATAGGTAGAACTGTACAGGTATGTAAGTTACCAACATGTCTGTAAATGGTGATGGACAAAACATTATTACCTCTTCAGGAGCTTTGACCGTCAGACTCTCCCAGTCTATCTGCTTATTCAGCGGATTGTAGAGAAAAGCAGGCTTTGACACGGAGCTGAACAGCTCGTCAGGTCTGGGTAAAGGCGCTCCACCGGCCGCTCGCTTGGTCCCGTGCTGGGAGGACTCGGCTCCGCTTCCCGGAGCTTCTGTCCCCGGTTTCTTCTTCCGACTGCCTCCCTCCTCGTCTGAGTCGCTGCTGTCGCTCAAATCGTCGTAGCTCGAAAAGAAACCTAAAGAGCTGGACTTCTTTTCTTCTGACATTGTATTGAGGTTATTAATTTTCTAAGGAGTCGAACTGGGTTTTAATAAAAACGATGTAAAGATGAAAATACAGCTGCTGAACCTGATTTGGTTGAGTTCGAGCCTCTAATCTCTACTCCATTTTGAATCAGCCTCCCAAACAGACGTAAAGCGTGTCAGCAGTGTCGTGACGACTGTCGTAAATCTGTTTTCAGTAAAGGAGCAGACCGAGATAAAAGCTCAGGCTACCACTACTACTACTTTGTTAAATGAATATTATTTAGTTCGATGTCGTTGACCACTGATTTTTTTATTTTATTTTATTTATTTTTTTGTCATTTTGACAACACACATAACAAAGTGAGAAGTTTTTTGCTTACCCTTCTAATTTACAAAGGTTAGCAGCTAGTGCCTTGAAATTCACCAAAGTTACAGCCAATGCTAGCCTTATAATGTCTGATTAATGTTAGTGGCACTGCATCACTTATCTTCATGCTAACCGTGTTTTCCATATGTTTGCAGCTTATGCTCATTTTATTTAATCATTTTATTTTTAAAGACCAGTAATTTTACTGGCACGGTATTAATCTAATCCAGATTTGACAAGTCTTCTTATAGTGGTTTTTAATGTAGACCTGATCCAGTGTGGTCTGGATGGAATAAAAAGAAATGAAATCAATTTTTTGTGTTTTCACACATACAATAAAAGTCTCACAAAACTGTATTTTAAACAGGTCCAGGTTTTGTTTAAATGTGTTTTTTTTTTTTTTCCAAGCTAGACCTGGTCTAATGTTGTCTGGATAGAGAACACAGTGAAATTACCAGTTTTTGCTTTCATAAGTTTAACTAAGGTTTCGCAAATCTCACAGTGGGTTTTGAATAGCATTAAGCGTGACACAGAACATCTCAGAAAGCCTCCTCATGTCCACTTGTCATGTATTTTACAGAATCAAAGGTCCTTTCTTGATCAGCAATCATCTTCTAGGGGCAGACCGGGGTCACACAGCCTGAGATTTTCATCATCTTTGGCCACTAGAGTGCAGTGTCGCCACACCGGTGAAACAAAGAGACATTCTGATAAGGTGAAGGATCTAAACACGAGTGGCACCTCTGCAGTGGTCAAATCATTGTCTACCCAGGTTTGTAGATTAAACGTCTGCCTTAAACTGCATGTTTATAAACCTATTCCTCCAAGTCAATATTTCTTTCCATAGCAAATAAATAGTCTCCAACTGAACACGTCTGCCTCGTAAAGATGCTCATTCAGTTAAGATTCACAGTTTGTTCCTATAAAATGTATTACCACATCTCCCAAGCCTATTAACAAACGCCTTTTAAACACTTTAGGATCAGACCATCTGCTCCTTCCTGCCCCATCACTTCTGCTGATGATTAATAGCTGTTTAGAAAACCTAAACATTAAATGTCTTCCTTGGGGTTTCTCAGGTCACCTAGACGAAGAGGGGCCAGCCTTTGCCCCCATGCACAGGTCAAACATCTACTAAAGTGCACTGGACAGACAAGAAAGCATAAATCTACCAAATATACTGCCCACAATTTCTCTCTTTTTTTCCTTCTTTTCTGTGTCTCCCACCCTCCATGCTCAATAACAACAATGCAGATGCTTCAAATGAAGTGTTTTTGCATTTTTAGGTGAGCAGGAGGTCAGATCTGCACAGAGATTTACTGGAAGCCCAGTCTGAACAGAGCCTAAAGGTAAAAGTTAATGTTGTTCATAGCTGGGTTTTTCCAGGATCAGGCTAAGAAACAAGTATTTTGTTGTGACTTCTTCTTTGGCTTTATCTTCACCCCCTTTTCTTCAGTATTAAGAGTGATTGTAGCACCATTTGATGACTGTAGCATCATCACCAGCAGACACAGTAGTAATAGAAATAAAAAAAAAAAGTCTTTATGTGATATTTACACTATCAAAAGCAGGCAATACAAGTACACTAGAACTAGCAGGGGTTGATGTACACTTTTGATAGATCACTGTCAAGCTGATTGCACCTCTCTGCCAACAGAACCCATTTAAAAAGATATCTGGAGACATAAATGAGTTTAAACCAGCGATGGGTGTGACTGTTGGGACATATTTCATGCTATTACAACCCCTATTTATTCCCAGTGGAGTTTTTACACTGATCACCATGTTTGTTGGCAGCTAATGACACTGTGTCAAGTTGTAACGTCTGAACAAGCCAAAGGCTGGAAGGTGATATACACAGATATTCTCCTTTTGACAGGGAGACCTCCACTGATTGTACTAATGGTAAAGAAAGAATGTTGAACTCACCTCACACAGTAAATTTCTCCCCTCTTATCTGTATCTGTGTTATATTTGTGTCTATTTTAGCACTCAGATTGCCATGTTGTTGCATTTTCTTTCAGCCAAAGCCGCTGACTAAAGGAAGCTTCACTGTGTTATGTAAGTCCTCTCTACAAATCCCACACTGTCTAAATAAAGTGGAAATAAATGTGACTACAAATTGCTGGAACCAGATTATCAGAGGTTGTCTTTGGCCTTCTATCCTCACTGCTCTGCTGCACTGCAGTTAGTTTGCTCAAGTAATAAAAGAAAACATAATATTTAACAGGAATCAGATAGGATTATGCTGGTAAGATTTAAAAAACCCGAAAGGGTCTTATAGGGAGATCTCAGCAAAAAAGATGATTGAAAATAAAAAACAATAACATCTAAAATCACAGTTTATCATTTAAGGAGGACAAACACATTAGTGAAAGAACATAGTCTACAATTGCTACAAAAGATAGCAGGATAAATAAGGCTACATGATATAGAATTCAAGTAGTCAAGTAAGCTATAGGCCTAAATTTAATTTTTGTGAGAGAGGAGGATTGTGTCGCAATACACAGAAATCTTAATGGATGTAAATGATGTACACATCAGGTATTACATATGTGCACAACTGAATTTCACTTTTTAAAAAATCGGCTCAATGGTTGAGATGCCAAATAATAAAATAAAAGTTATTTGTTCTCAGTTTCAAGAATTATTCTTCTTAAAACAAGAGAAAAATTCTGCCAATGTGCTGAGCATACTGTACTCACCCACCAGTACCATGTCCCTTGTTTCCTGAATTTTGACAAAACAGGATGTGGTATGTCAAGAAAAGATTTAAGATTTAATCATAAAAAAGTCTTGAAACAAGTGATTATTTTTGCCTCTGTCAGTTCTTTAGTTGGGCCACAGGAAAGCTAGTTTTTAATGTTTTCCTCTTACATGTTTTTTCTTTAGGTACATAGACAGATAGACTGTAGACAGATATACTGCTATGGCAGCATGGGACTCTATTTCCTCCCATATGAGCTGAAGTTTCTGATGGATGCACGTTGGTATTTCAATCATAGCCTTGGCTTCAGACCAGGTTATGGATGCATGCGCTCTGAAAAAGTAATGTGCTCCTCCTTTGACTTAGTTTCTTCGATCTCCACAGAAGCCGACTGTGATGTGAGAAATTCCTCATGGAGGTGAAAAGCCACACCTCTCCATGTCTCTGTTTAATCTACTGTAGCCATTCATAATATCTGGGATGTCTTTATTTTATCCATAGTCTTAACTCAGGTCAGAACACATCAGTGACTGCACAGCAGTGGGTGGTTTACTCAGTTTTAGCAATCCGGTTTGCTCTCTCTGTTTAGCTTTTCTACAGTTAATTTGAGCTAACAAGGACCCCCCCCCCCCCCCCCATTAATCCATATTAGCTGACAGAAGCCATCAGATGTTATGATATCCTCAGATCCTGTATCACCTGTGTGTGTTTTCCTAACTCTTGGAGGCAAACTGGGTGATCTTGAGCATTTTTGGATCTTAATTGTATGAATCCTGTTTACATTTAACATAATTAAACCCTTGGTCACCATCTTGAAGTTGCCAAAGAACACCTGGAGAATGAATAAAGTGGTTTGGTGATGTGCTCATAAAACCCAGATGGAAGTGTTCTCTCTTTTTTCCTACAAACAGATAACAATGTGGGTCAGGCATCTTCCTGATGTTTTGTTGCAGCCCCAGGTCCAATCCGGCTGTTGTCACCCTCTTATCTACATCCTCCTACATCTGCATCGGTTACTGTGATCTTAATGAGGGAAACTGGTAAAGAGTCAACATCTATATCACTGCTTTTCACTTATCTTGGTTATTTTTTAAACTATAGGAGTCTAAAGTGGCAGTCAAAGTAGTTTCAACCTCTGGCTGATGCCACTTAGGTGACCTTTGACCTGTAGCTTTGTTCATGTAGTGGGGTGACGCAGTAGGAGGTAGAACAGACCTTAAAACAGTTAATGAGGAAAACAGCTGCGTCATACTCAAAGATCATTGCTTTTGCTGAGAAGAAATTATTTATTTTCAAGTAAGTCTATGTACCATGTTAAAAAAAAATCAAAATGTCTAAATATGACTCTTTGCTTATAATCAGAGCCACAAGATTCATGTCTGTAACATCCTAACCTGCACCACTGACAAACACCAAGTAACCAAGTAGATTTACTCAAGTACTGTGCTTAAGTACAGTTTTCAGGCACTCGTACTTTACTTTAGTATTTTCATTTTCTGCTACTTTATACTTAAGTTCCAATTCAGTTTAGAGGCACAACTTGTCCCCCTGGGGGCAACAAAGTTAAAGCTGACGTTGCAGTTTGTCAGTAATTTGTCCAAAACTTTGGCCCCCTCATCAGCCTCAGCTGTACTTTGTGTTTACTGCTAATGCTAACATGCACATAACCATTAAAATATCATACAGCCAGAGCATTTCATTCAAAGTCTTACACAACATGCAGCTATCACACAACATTATGCTGCTTAACAAGACAAAAAATAAATAAACAAAGATTAGCCTCAACTGTCAAAGCAACACCTGTAGAAATCAAATATTCATGCTCACCTTCTCTTCCAGCATTACTTGATTTATATCTGTCATCTCTCCTTTTATCTTTTTTTCCAATCTCTCTTTCCATTTGAATTCTGCATTGATATGAATAACTGTAAAAAGGCTGCGGTGGAAACAACGTGTGGTGTCATGACTGGTCCCTGACTGGTTTCTTCCTGACAGAGAAAAGAAAAAAGAGACGCAGCTGTTTTAGTTGGAAGTCGAGAGGCGACATTCATGTTAAAACATGCATTTTTATATTTATACACACTGAGAGTACGTGCATCGGTAAAATTTGCATATTCACTCCCTCTCTCTGTCTCCATCCGTACAACCTTTTTTCCTTTTACTCCCTCCTTTCTGCTTTTTTTCCCAATGTTTTTTGTACCCACAGTTCTTAATACCACACAGGCACGTGTACATGTACCCTCCACCACTGTGTTTTCTCTGGTCACTTAACACTCAGTGCGATTTCAAACCTGAGAGGTGGCATTCTTTGGCTCATTACATTAACTCGAGGCTCTGTTTGCACCGCGGCCTGTCAGGGCTCGTGGCTGGAGGCCGGAAAGGGATCCAACTGATGTGGCAAGAGGAGAGAAAGTGAGAGAGGGAGAGGGGGGAAAAAAAGAGAAAGAGAGGAGACGAGGGGGTTGCTGGGAGAAGGTGTGGGAGATCTGGGTCAAAAGGACAGTTTGTGGGCGAGTGGGGTGAGGTGTGGTGCGGTGTGGGCAGGGGGTGGGTGTTGGGGGTGATCATCCCCATCACATGTTCCACGGTGTCCTGCAGTGTGGATGGCTGTGGGCTAAGCACACACAGCACACTCAACCCCATGCCCTTCCTGATGCTTTGATTTTCACCGTTCTCCCTCCTCTGTAACCTCCACCCACCACCCCCCACCCACACACACATACACACACACACACACTGTTCTCTGAGAGGTTCATTCATACAAAAGTTCAAGTTTGAGAGGGGTAGTCAGTGAGTTTGTAAGGAGTGTGAGTGGCAGGTCATCTTTTTTTCACTGCTCTACAGCTTAGGATTGATGTCAGAATGATAAATGATTATTGTATGAGGTAACCACACTGTCAGTTTTTGATTATGGGTTTTTATTGTCTGCATGTTCAACTATGTTAAAACACGCAGAGAAGAACTACTGGGGCCCAACTAAACCTCACTGTCCCAAATATTTAATATTTCATCTGCATCCACAGCTTGTTAACATATGAATAAATGTCTGCTCGGAAATTCTCTTAAGAATCCCATTCTCAGTTGTGGCTTTTGCCTTTTATGTTATAGTGGTGCCATCCATTCCAGTTTTCAATCTGTATCAGCAGATGATCTGTCTGCAGGCTGCGGCTGTCCACATTTGCATCTTTTGGCTCTTGGCTATCCATTTTCCAAGTAGAGCTCTTAGTGGTCGTCCAGTTGTGTGGTCTCAAGCTCTCCTGAAAACATGTGACAATAATATTTCTTTTTCTTTCCCAGATGTAGATTTTCTTTAAAAGTAGAGTTGAGATGTTTTGTTGAAAAGGAAAAAGGAGATGTTGAAAAGGAGATTTTATCAGACAAAAAGTATGACAGCCCCACTCAAACACACTTCACTTCGTTAAATACTAGTCAAATCCCATCTTGTCTGCTCTTAACAGACAAGAAAGAGACTTACGCTGGACCTGAAGGGGCACAAAAATAAACAGAGACAAGAGTGCTTCTATGATCTCGCGGATGAGAGTCAAGGCTGTCTGCAAAACAGATTGGTCACTGCTGGGAAAAGCCTCGCCATCTGTATGTTCTGCACATGTCACAGAAGAATGCTTTGAGCCGAGCCCAGTAATATCCACTTTTCGAATGCATAATTCAAATGGCCCCATTCCGTTCTGTCTGCCAATCATCTCTAGGAGAGGAGGAATGGGAATCAAGAGGAGTTTGATAGTGAGTAAACATTGCTATGCTCTATAAGAGAGGATCTGAAGCACAGATAGATTAAAGTACCTAATGCAAATCCTGTACTTGCAGTTTTCCAAGTGCACAACATGTTCTCCATGTCTGGAGCGAAATGGAAGAACCCTATAGAAGAAATATTCTCTGAACATCAAAGCTATTTGTTTCTTGCTAATGACAAGAAAATTATGTCCTCAAGTCAGAGCTGAATAGTCAAATTTAAGAAATTATTGTACATGCATGGTATGCATGAATACCATGTGAGAAAGGGATTTTCCCTTAAGCAAGGAAGGGAGGCTGTGTATCAGAGATGATGAGCCCCCCTCGCTCTCTCTCTGGCTTTATCAGCTGTTTGTGCCACATTTTTATAGGGATATAATGCATCACTGTCCACCATGTTTAACAAAATGCACATTTGCTTCATTCACTTAACAGTGTTAAGTGGACAACAAGAGAGAATGATGTGGATGTAATAATAAAAACAAACTCCAGGAACCCCACACTGGACAAATATCATCCAATATCTCAAACCGTCTTCTAGAAAACTGCGCACATTGGTATAAATATATCTTTAAAGGCCATATAATCAATTGTGAAACAGTAAATAGGATGTCAACAATCTTCATTCTTTTACAATTTGGAAAATTTTAAACATGCTGCACTGCTTTACTGGTCTTTATAAGTCTGATTTGTTATGGTTCTGTGTTAGCGTTCTCCAGCTACCCAGCTTTGATCCAGTTTAAATGCCACCAGAGCCTGTTACTGTTGTGCAAAAGTGTACTGGAACCGTAAACTCACTTTTCAATCTGCATAAGAGATTTTTGCTTTGAGCTTGTGGTAACTGGAAAACAGGGCAACAGTTAAAGCAGTCGATCAACATTTTGAGAAATTTATGTTTTTTGCTTTCTTGCAGAGCGTTATATGAGAAGATTGATACCATGGTATCTGTCCAGTAAATAACCAAACTATTCCTATAAACATTTACCCATAATTCTTCTGCTCTTGTGATGGCCAGTTACTGGCATTACAAGAACAATTGAAGGGTTTGGCCCGTGCTCTGCTTTCCTTACTGTCTGTTCCTGTGCCAGTCCCTCTCCTGCTGTAGGTCTGCTGTGTGATGGGGCATGCAGGAAAGGGATTGGGGGCACATTTCACACCTTGGGGGCAGCTTGGTGGGGGGTTGGCAGGGGATTGATGAACAGAGTCCACCTGGCTAAAAGGAGAAGTCCCCAAGCCTCCCCGGTACAGACACGGTTTACAGATCAAAGGGGTAATCCCTGCTTCATCCAGTCATCCAGTCATCCAGTCACACACTCCTCCTCCTACGCCTTCTCCTCCTTGGAGTCCTTGGAGCTGTAGAGTTTCATGTCTCCAGCACAGTGTTTGTTCTGCTTCTTCGACAATCTGCAAAGCACTATCTACTAAACGCACCTTATCTTCCCTCCTATATGCTTGAACTACCTGTTTCCCCCGATGCCCATGGTGAACCCTGGAGCCCTGGCTGTGGGATTTTCTGACTCATTAGCTCTGCTCAGTCAAGTGGAGCAGCCTGCAGATTCCTTCCAGCCAAGTTCATCAACCCAGCCAACGGCTCCAACTGTGAGGTGATAAGAGAGAGGGGGCTCCAGCCATCAGACCCTGCCGCGACTTTGTTTAGTGTGAAATGAGATGAGGAGGAGGGGGACAAGGAGGAGCAGAAGGGGAGAAGATGGGGTGTGCTAATCAAGGCCTGCAGATGGGTTTTGATGCAGTGGGTTACGGGCAGCGGGGCAGCACGGCACCCTAGAGCAGTGCAGCGTAGTTAACACAGCTTAGCAGTGTAGTTACAGGAGTGTTAACGCCTGTCAGTTATACGGCTGCTCGTCTTGGCAGCAGGTGTCTGTTTGACCCTGGGTCTAATGTGCAGACGGTGTCCTGTTGACCTGGACTGTTTGAAGGAATACAACGAGCACAGAACAACATGGAAAGAAGGGGAACACCTTTTCACATCAACATTCTCAAAAGGTTTACCATTGACCCGATCTGTTAAAAAGATGATAGTTACTCTCATCACATGTTCTCTGACATTTGAGTGCCGGCTTCTTGCACGTATCTGAATAAAACCAAGTTGAAAAGGCTTATGAGGTTAACTGTTCTGAGGAAATATGGATTTGTTTAAAGCTTTATCATCATTGTCTTGTGATATTACCCTCCAGGCTGGCTTTAAAGGAATACTATACCAAAAATCCATCTTCACGATATAAAATTCCCTTCACTTGTAGGCGGTTTGTTTATGGTTAGGCAAATGGTTCAAAGAAACCACAATTGACAGTCTATCAAGTTAAAGTTACATGTCTTTTTATGTCTAACCACCAACCTTGACCTCCTGACTACTGGAGGTTTTTGTGGCACAACAGAATAACAACATTACTAACTACTTACACTGTTGCTCCTCAGAGACAACAGCCACAAATCACATGTCCATACCAAGGTCGTTTTAGGCATCTGAACAATTGGCCAGTGCTGTTTTTGGTGAGCACAGACCCTGCAGGGAAGGTTTGACAGATTTATGTGGATGCATTTATACATTTTTTGCCGAAAATCATTCACAGTAGACAATTTGAACTGTTGCAAACCCAAGCAACCAACCTTTCAGAGAAACCTTTTAAGTCTGTAGCCAGTGAGGACTTGATTCTTAATAGTTTATGACAGGATTTCAGTGGAGCATACACTCAAAGAAATTTTCCATTCATGAAAGAAAATGCTTTGACTTTTATGCCAAGTCTTCTGCAGGTTATGTCTTAAGCAGAGGACAGACGTCAATCACACATTTCTGTTTGATCAGGAGATTCACAGGGTCCCTCTGTTGGACATTTACAGGAAGAACTCAGTGCAGCCTGTTAAAGACTCCCTGTTACAGGAAGACATGGTTCAGCACCCATATTACAGAACAGTATAAACCTCACAGGTCAGTAAAGCTACTGTACATCAGGTATTTGATGGCCTGGTGCTGATGGAAGTGTTTGAGCTGCTGTATCCACGATTCAACAAAGGCAGCAGAGATCTGCCTTCCTCTATTTGTCCAGGCCCACACTATCTGCACTCACATCAGACCTAAATACAAATAGAGTAAATAGCAGCAGTGTTCAGAGAAATGGGCCAAGGTGCTGAAAGATTAAATCTCTTCCCTCTAATGGGAATACTTACCAGTTTCCTGCTTTGTTTTACCCATTTCTGGACTCTTGCCTCCAATGTTGTTCACAAATGTGCACCTTATTTGTCTTGGCACTGGAGCCATTTTTGTTAGAGAGGGGGGAAAAGGGGTGAACAACAGGGCTTAACAGATATAGCCCTGTGAAATGGGAAGATCAAGTGTCCTTGTCTCTGTGCTGTAAATAAATGCAGAGGAATTAGAGTGGACAAGCAGCCGGAGTCTCTGGAATGACGGCATGGTTATTTAGCACTGAAACACTTGACTGGTGACACACACACAGGAAACGAATGCAAAATGATAAGAAATTGGCAAAAAAGATCAAGAATATGGTTTGTGTGTGTGTGTGGGGGGGGTTTCAAGCCTTCAACTTGCCTCACATAACAACCTTTCAGACAGTCATCTTGTTTCATTTAGGTGCATTCCCTACTATTTAGCATTTATTTTCCTTTGTGTTCTCCAAAAGAGAATGCAGTCAGTGTGTAAATCCACCAGCAGGCACTTCACAGAACACGAGAGGCACAGATAATAACTGGATGCCTTCACTGTGTGTGCTGTTGGGTTTTTTTCAAACTCAGGCCACAGGCTATTCATTTAGAGGAAATTGTTCACAGATCTTAAGTCGATCACTGTCTTGATCAACAAAGAGGTTTCTTTTCATTTAATTCACTTTTGGACATTGTGACCGGCTTCATGCTGTTTTCTGTTTAGTGTGGACATGTTCATGTATCTCTTCTTTCTTTTTTTGTGAAGAGTTGGGTTGGGTTTCACCTTGTATTGTCTTCAGTTTCCATCAAAAAAGCTTTCATGCCAACTTGTGTTGGATCAACTCCAGACTGTAGCTTCATATTTAGCATTCAGACATGAAAGTGGTGTTGATCCTCTCATCTGACCCTTGACAAGAGAGTGAATAAGTGCATTTCCCAAACTGTCAGACTAGAAGATCTTTGTTAAACCAGCTGGATAACCTGAAAAATGTATCATTATTAAGCAAAAATTATCATTTTTCATTTCCAAAAAAGAGATTATTCTAGCAAGATTTCCACACACAGCAGCACTCCATTTATAAATCTTATTGGAGAAGAACAGCCTCTGTGCAGAGAGTTTCAGAGGTACTAATGAAGATTAGCGTTTAGCATTAGATTCAGTTATTTTGGGCTTTCATCCAGTCTCTTTATACGTAGATCATATTACATAATGTAACCACAGCTGACATAACCTCTGTCTCGGCCAGTTTAATGTTTGGGTTTCCATCCTGTCTTGTGTCCAGCCAAGCCAGTCAGCTCAAAACAGTCTGGAAGTCATGACACTTTTGTCTTCAGGGGTATCTCAGTCTAGACTGCTTTACTTAATCTATTATTTATTTTCAGGTTTGCAACAGGATGTGTTTCCAGAGAATACCCATCTTGTTTTAATCACGGCTTCACAAGGAAGAAGAACCACAGTACATGTTCAAACATAGTCATCCTTCCATGAAATGGATAAAGACAGGTAGGGAGGTGTCCTACTGGGTGACACAATCTGAGCAATGCACCATCTGTTGAACATCTCAGCAGTGTCTTGTTGGAAACATATTGGGGTAAACTCAAAATGAAATCAAAACCTCTTAGGACACCAGTCAGGTAGAATGTAAAAAGTTATATATTCAGTAATTCCTTTGTCAATAATGAATTACATGGAAGAGATGAGGTCATCTGGGTTCAGGTTTTCAGTTTCCATCCCCAAGAAGTAGACCCCTCTCTGAAAAGGGCATTTTTTAACTTTTCCATTTCACTGTTCATACACAAGTATGTCATAGAACCAGAGATAATTTTTGTTCCATTGAGCTTAATTGGCTCTTTTACAAACTCATCAATGACATTCAATGAGCAAAGATCATAATAAATACCATAATAATCCAGTTAATAGATAAATGCAATAATATACATACAATATCAAATTTAAAGGATAAGTCTTGGATTGATGTATATATATTCTTAGAGTCAACAAATGACACATAAGCAACATTATAGTCCATCCCTCATTATTCTCCTTTTCCATTAATCATCTGACAACCTCTAGGTTGGCAGCACCTAGACTAAACTAGCTAACTGCATTTAAATGAGTAAAGAGTGGGTCTATCTCAACCAGCTTTAGCTTCCATATTGATGCATCAGAAATAACCATATATTAATGTCATATGTAATAACATATCAGTCACAGGGGACATTTTACAGCAGAACATGTACTTTTACTTCTGATATTTCTGTACTTTCCCCTAAGAAGTGGTTTAAAAGGAGGCCCTTTACTTGTATGAAGTGTTTTAACAGTGTTTAACTTCTTCCACCACTGATCAAATTTGACTTGCAGCAATAAGACAAAAATCTCTTGTTTGACTTTACAGTATTTACAGCTAAAATGAATCTGGACAGATTTTCCATTTAACTCCCTAAAGGTTAAACAATTTAAGTCTCTTATCACAGAACACTAACCGGGCTCCAACAATCATTTCATTCAACCTCATTCTAAATCAAGGCTCTCACCCGGACGTCACTAATTTAGGGTCATTTCCTTTCAGCCAGTTAACTTGCGCTGTAGGAAATTCTTAATCTCATGTCCTTTTTAATCCAAGAAGTGACCTAAGACTTTGCTCTTTATGTTTGTGTAATACTGGCCCTGGCAGCCTGGACAGCATACACATATGAGGTAATGATGATGAAGTCTTTTGCTGCGAGCCAGCCACACCAAACCTGGCTGTAACACTGATAGCAAACACATGAGGTAGTGATGATTGTCCATCTGTGTCTGGAGCCTGGCTTTTTAACCTGTGTTCTGGCTGACAGGTGGCACCGCTTTGCCCCAGTGGATAGAGAGGCTGCAGGGCAGGAAGCACTGAGCTATTTTTTGCCGTGGTGACAGTAGATGGTGACAGGGGGCAGCTGATGGATAGAGTAGTGTCTGAGCTTAAAGTAGGCCTGACATGTGAGAAACAAAAGGTCCTTGCCACCCGTTGAGTTGCTGGTAAGAGGCACAGGGGCCATGTTCTGTTTGCCGGAGGTGGAAATTTACTGTGAGACATGAATCTCATTGTATTCCTGTGAATTTTACTGGCAATAAGCAATATTCTTATATTAACAATGGATATAATGACTATATGTAATGTGAAACATGTCACTCATGGTGATAATTGTAACCCGGCTCTGCAGTTTCTCTCAGCTTTGCAGAGCTGTGTAGCATCTTTGAGCTCATTTTGGTTTTGCAGCCCTTAAAGGTGCTAAGTTTGTGCTATCATAACATGGCTAACATTACTATTAACTGTTTTCTTATCAGCCTAGAGTTCAGCATCAAATGTTGTTCCTTTACTCACCAAGAGTGGAAAGCAGGGTTAACCCTTGTTTAGCTTCCATTTCTATCACTTCTTCTCTTCTACTGAAGTTAGCATGCTAGCCAGTTAGCCCCGGCCCGTTCCGTCAGGAGTTGGTAGAGACCAAAAACAGAGATAAAAGGAGAGTGAATACTTTTGGATTCACATTTATATGATGGACAGAAGTGTTTCTGCTGCTGAAGTAGCCATAAAAGCAATTACAGCTGGTTTAAGGATTTGTATTTAAAAGGCTTCTCTGGACTTCTACTTTATCAGTATATGGGACACACTGCAGATACCAGTGATCTACAGCTTTTATAAATTTTTGTATCCAAGCAAAAAGTTCACTATCTGAAATTGATCCCTTTTGTTGCATTTTCGGCTCAGATGTTGAATCCCGTCTGCTTTTTGTTCATGTCTTCTTCTCTCCTTCCTCCTTGGGGGTGTCACTGTGGAAACCAGGGATCACAGCGGGTCCTCCTGTCCTGCAGCAATAAATGTATGTTGTCCCCCCACTGAAACTGGGAACAATTTTCTGAGCAGTTGTTTCTAATCTTCCTCAGAACACATTGTTTTTGTGTGTTTGTTCTCCCACGAAATAAATAGTAAGTCTGTTTTTCATTGTTTTTGTTTGAAGTTTGGAGTGGATGCACTTGGGCCTCAGCGAGGGGCTGGATGATTGCAGTTTCATGCACAGGTAAGGAGAGGAATGGAAGACGTCTTAAGAGGGGAAGAGGAGTTGACTTTTCCCTAAAGAAAGCCTCACAGGGGCTGTCCACAACTATAGAAATATATATATATTAATCACCAAGACACATGCAAAAGCCATAAACTGCCACTGTAAAAAACAGGATGTTTCCCACTTGTGTCCTCTTTCCTTGAGTACTCCACCAGTGAAATCTTTGCCAGAGAGTTTCAAACATTCAAAGTGTTTGTTGAAATCCATTTGGAGTAGCAGATGTGGACTGTATATTCATAGAAAAGTGTGCTGGCCTAAAAATAGCTTGCCTTTAGATTATCTGAACTTTTTGGCACTCACACTCACATTATGGCTTAGCAGGCTGTCAAAATCAAAGAGAATTTGTAAAGCTAAACAAGAAGTGTTGACGATGCCAGCAATGCTTTTGTTCTCCAAACCCTGTAGAAGTCAGGTGGAGGACACCTGATGGTCCATTTTCACAGAGCCACCATGCTTGAGTTGGGTGTTGTGACAGGTGTCATACCTCTCTGAGATGAAAAAATGATCCCTGCGGTAGGGCTCTTTAGCCTGTTTAAAAACATCCTAATCTCCCTAATCTGTGAGTTGATATGAAGGCAGACAAGAAGAAATGCGTGGACTCCTGTTGTCTCATGAACTTTGCTTCTCAGTGCAAATGTAGGGAAAACGATCATTTACCTTCCCCTGAACCACTTTTTGCTAAAAGCCATCATTATGTGATGAATGATGGACGACAGATGAGCAGAGAGGGCTGGGCGGAGGTTGACCTGAAAGGTAAAGCGGGCCTGCGGTCAGAGCAGACATGTGAAATATTTCTGTCCCTCTTAAAGTGCGGGAGAGGCGGCAGCGAGCTGGTGTGAAGTCTTTTTTGGGTTGGGCACTTCCGCCCATGAAAAGAGGGACACGTACTGCTGAACCCTGATGTCTCGGCTGCCAACACCACCAAGGTTGCTGCTGTGTAGCACTTCAACTAATGTGTCCTGTTGTTGCTCTAGCACCTGTGTGATTTCTTCTGACAGCTATTCTCTGTCTGAAACTGGACCCAGCTAGTACCCCAGCTATCTGAGTGCAACCGATTTTAGTTTAGTGTTTGTAAATTGCACTTCAAATACTTCCAAATATTATAAAATGCGTGTTTTCCACACATTGTCACAGAAACCGTTTGGCTGCGGGAATGTTCTCAGAGTCATAAACCCCAATTAAGTCCATGCTGACTAAGACTTTCCCCTGTTAGCTAAGGCAACACATGTGCTTGTGTCACCCCCTGATAACAAAACTGAGCTTGAAGTAGAAGTTCAACATTTTTGGCAAATACACTTACTTGCTGCCTTTCCGAACATTAGATGAGACAACCCTGTCTCCTAAAAAATATGCTTCTATACAGCTTAACTGCCACAATATATATATTTTGTTATGTTTTCTATGAACGTAATGACAATATGTTGTTTGAGCAAATATGCAAATATGCTGATACTGAACATATTAGTAAAATGTACACAGACAACCCTAACCCACTTTTTTGGTTATGTTCAGGCACAAAGCACTTTTTTAGGGAAAGATTGTGGACTGTTTTAACACAAAATGTATTTGCTGTTGCAGTTTAATTGCATAGAAACATAATTTCTGAAAAGATCATTAGCACTCTCATATTTCTACCTCATATAGGAAGCTAATATTTGCAACAGGCTAACTTAGCCTAGCATAAAGACTGGAAACATAAGGAAACAGCTAAAGTAGCTCTGTGAAAAAGTAATAACATCTGTCTACCAGTAGCTCTGCAGCTTAATAGTGAACCCTTTTTACAGTTTCTCATTTGTTTTATCTGCAAAAAAATTCATTGTAAAAACAAAGAGGCCAGGAAGTTACTGCTCCCTGCCAAGACACACTCTGACACACCCCAGTAAAATGGTGAAATGTTTTTCCTCTTTTTTAAAAACATTTTGGCTTTTATGCATATCTTTAAAAAACACAATGTAACATGATAATGAGTGAGTTTTAGAGGTGCTGGTAGGAGAATTTTGTTACCTTTGGGCAGGTGAGTTGCCCCTGTTTCCTGTCCTTATGTTAAGCTAAGTTACTACTTGTGGTAGCCTCAAACTTTGCGAGCAGAAAATTCTCAAACTAAATCGATCTCTTCTTTAATTGTACCAGTGAATGCAAGAAACTGAAACTGAGTTATATCTGTCGCAATCCCAGGATTTGGACATATGAGACATATGTGAGGATTTACAATGAACATAATGATTTACTTTGTGACTTTCTCAATCTCTATCACAACTGTTCAACACTTTATCTTCACTTTAAGATTATCATCATCAGAGCTGGCTTCACGTCACACGGAAAATATATGGGATCAGGCCTAAATTACTTGCAGCCTAATGGTATCATTGGAGATAAGAGAGAACATGCCTTTCAAGCCTTTCTCTCAACCCTCTCGAGAAATGAAATGAGATTTTGTATGAGGAACATTGTAGTAAGCAAGCATAAAGCCACTCTCTGTTCCACAGCCAGCTCCTCTGAGAATTCACGCCAGACAGAGGATCAGCTCCAGAGATGAAAGAGAGGTCAAGGTGGCTTTTTTCTCCTCCTCCCTAAGCTTCTCGCTATTCCTCTCCTTCCCTCTCCTCTCCTCCCCTCATCCCAGACTGAGAGCATACAGAGCTCTAGAAATTGAGGGATGATGTTGAGGTACAGGAAATGTGTTTGCCAAAAGACTGTGGCAAAGTAGGACTATCTACATAGTAAAAAGCAGACCATCAAAATTAGATAAAATTAGGGCCACTGACGTCACAACCATATTAAATGAATTTTGGGACATATGATGCATGCACTTTCTTGTTGAGAGTCAGATGAGAAGAACAATACTCTCATGTCTGCTGAAAACCACAACTTCTTGTTTGTACATGTCTGGTCTTGTACTAAAACCAGATTACTTAAATTTTGAAGGGCTGGCACAGACTTTTTTTAAATGTAAACTTTTGTTAGAGCCAGGCTAGCTTTTCCCCCTTGCTTCCAGTCTATATGCTAAGCTAAGCTAATGGCCTGCCAACTCCGTGTACAGAAGTGTACAGATATGTCAGACATATTTTTCTTTTCATTAAACTCCCAGAAAGCAAGTAAATAGGCATATTCCTCAAAATGCATCCTTAATGCTTTATTATTGCTAATTGTTACTAATTTTCAGTTGACTGCCTTCATTGCAGTGGGGAGAAGAAAGATTTACTATGTGATATTGTGGGATGACGTATAAATAGCACATCAGTTTTGAGGACAGTTAGTGTGTCGTGTTTATGCATTTTAAGCTGTGTGTTATTTACTAGAGGTTAGGGTCAGGGATTAGCTTTAGAGTCACCTAAAGGACACGCTGTCTCTGCGCAATATAAGTCAGAAGAGACTAAATGGTGTGAAATGAGCAAAAAATGCAGTGATAACAGGCACAGTGACTCAAGAAATTGGTGTGTTACTCATACGCCATTTAGTGATACCAGGCTGACATCTAACACCACTTTTCAACAGATAAAGTACTGAAGTCCTTTGAAGAAGTACCGATCCTACTATGATTAATATTGTGCTGTTCTAAAGTTTTCTTGTCGTCTCTTGTTGCAGCTTGTTCATTGTTCTGGCTGATTTGAAAACGCCCAGTTACTAAAAGCATGTAATCTGGATGATAACAATGTAATGTGGAGGATATGTGTGAGCAAACCAGGCTAAAAGGTTGAACAGAGAGAACTTTCCTCCAAGCAAAACTCTTAGTGGTAGCAATACAGAATAAACCATTCTGGATAAAATGCAGTTTAAATGTCTTTATAAAACCCTAACCCACTCAGACATCTTGATGTAACTTTTCTTTACTTCAACCACAGAACAGAGGCTCTGCCTGTTCAAGTTCACACAAGACAAGGTCAGAGAGGCAATGAGTGATTTACCTGCTTTAGTTGTCAATTTCACTTTACCTACGTTCATATGGCCTTGCCAACTCTGTATTCATTCATCATTCTTGCAAGGTCAACATGTTAAATGAAGACTCTTGTGTCTTAAAACAGATGTTATATCTATCTTCTTTCCAAAGCACATACTTTATGGTTTGGGGGTGAATTGTGTATAATCATATCCAAAAATTAGTGAGTTAAATACTTTCATTCACATGTAATGATTCCCTCATGTATTCTCCCCAAAATCCAAACCTAAGAATTTGGATGCCCATAGAGCAGAGGCACGTCCCCTAAAATTTCCTCTGGACATAACATTTGTTTCATTTGGACAATACACAATTTTCCTCTCTCCCTTTCAGTGAGAAATATGGTAAAACCATCAGAGCACTTTTGGATGGAGGCCTGATTTAACAACAGGTGATTTTAGAACCACCGGGGAGAGACAGCAGCACACAAGCAGGAGTGGGATGTTAATTACATCCACAGTATAGAGAGCGGTCTTTATCTTACTCAGCACATTTCTTCTTTTCCTGTTCTTACTTTCCTGCCAGGCAGTTCTTTTTTCTTTGAGTATAGCTACATTCAAATACAGACACTGCACTGGTTTCACAAGAACTGTTAATTGATGATGTTAAGGGAGCCATAAATTAGTTAACATTCATCTTATGGGAGTGATTTATGATGCTGCAACATATGATTTTGACAGCATTTGGATGGCAGAGGTTTTTAAAAGTTGACAGACTGGCTTGTTTTTGTGGGATTGGCTGACTTCTGCTCGCCATGAACAAAATTAATCACACACAAACACACACACACACACACACACACACACACACAGACCCCCTCTGCTGGTGCAGCCCAACAATCAGAACTGAAAGAGCGACCACTTTCTGGTGGTTTCCTTACAATAGTGCAACAATATAAAACATGTTTACACATAATGAATGATAAAAGGCCTAATCAGTTTTCTGTAAAGGAAAACAAATGAACCATCAACTAACTAGGCACTGTTTTATTACCATAACTATAAAATCCGTCCATGGTGCTTAAAAGGCTTAGACACAACAAGCCAAACATGAAGCAGCACCTCCCTGTGCAGTGCGCGTGTTCCTCCTCTGTGGCCCTCTCCGCCCCACATGACCCCCAAAGGGACTTTCACTTTCCTTACACACTCCCAAACTTCCTCTTAGCCCAAACACCCCCTTCACCCTGGACTCCCCTGGCCCCTCTCTCCCTGCTTTCCCATGGTCCCTTTAGCTCTGCAAACCACCTCACTACACACACACACACACGCTCTTACATGGAGCATTGTCTCAGCTATCGACCTCTCTGTACTCCACCATCTGTTAAGCACTCTCCCAGCTGTTGCCCACACTCTCCCCACTCGGCAAAATAACAGCCCTACAAGCCGGTGACACGCACGCAGGACAGAAATTACACAGGGCCGTGTCTTCTAATTAGAGGCAGGTTTAGCGTCTAGCCGGTCTGCAGGTATAGAGTCAGCTGTCAACCTGGTCGCACAGACACATGCCAACCCACTGCTCTCCTTCAGCCAGCTCTGTGGCAGACGCTGACTGATGAGCTGTTTACCTAATGAGGCACATTCAACCAACCGTGTCTGCAGCATTATGTTGAGAAGAATACACTTACAGTAGGCACCCAAAAACACATTTTTATTGAGCCTACTGGCTGGTTACAAAACAACAATATTGTTTTGTGCTCTACCAACCGTAGAACCATCCCTCTTCCTGTTTCTTTTTCTCTTTAACCAGCCTGATTGACTTTGGCTTCAATCTGGTCCTGTGAGGCTAAAAGTTTCCACACACCCCACATTTACAAGCTGTTACTGTACTATGAAATGTTTACCCTGAAAGACAATACGCTCTCTGACCAGCACATGGCAGTTGGATTCGGGCCTTCCAGTGGGAAACTCTGGAGATTAAATCACTGAAGAGATGGGAGTGTGCAGGTAGGGATACATGCAGCTCCTGGGACTTCGGCCAGCGATATCGCTGAGTCCAGATTGAGTACAGACTCCCAGTGGCAAATGAGAAGTTTACGTTTGTTTTAATTGTGAAGCTAAGGTAAAATAAAGGTGTCCATTACTTTTTGTCTCTTTTAGAAACTATTTTGGTTCAGTAAGAAGTCAAACTAGTCTGGACATGTGCGCTTCATGCATTATGTAATATTTGATCATATGGAAGGACTTTGTCTGTGACCACATGCTGCTCACAATCCAGTCTGGCCTTCGCGCTACTTCTACTTCTACTCTTCTCTAAACTCATTGTCCGAAAACACCGCTCCATTGACTGCCATTGTGATTCTTGCTTGATTACAACACATTTATTGTCCATTTTCGCTTGGATAACTTATGAAGCAGCAGGAGGGGAATACCACATGTTTCAGGAGGTGGTCAGCGTACACTCATCTGGATCTGCCCCATTCCTCAAGAGAGAAAAAAGGGAGAGGTGATCTGATTCTGATTATCGGACACCAGTCACCCTTTGGGCCCAACGTTCTGGTGCTCAGTGCACAATGGACTGATTATTACACATCTGGATGTAAAAAAAAACAGAGAAAATTCATCTTGAGAAGTTTGCTGTAAATCTATGTGCCTATTTGGCTGATGTAAGTTTATGGTATGATATAGTTAAAAGCTTTATACAAGCTCTTTGCAGCGAGAGAGACCCTATATCAATAATTTCAGGAGGTTTTATCAATGTGAGGCATTTCTGGGTTCAAGCATTTCCAAATGTTTACGAGTCATCAAATAGCAAATGCTCTACTTCTGTAAGACATATACTATATTATTTAAGCCTCCAATGTTTATGTCAGGGTTTTGCTACAAACTAATCATGTAATTCATTTGTCCACAATGTTGATTCGTGGTCTTGTCAGAGAACCAGCATCTCAACAATTTTGCTTCCTGGAAGTGGAAGAAAACATCTGGTCGAAGCGCTGCTATCCCGAGATGCAGGCTGATGGCAAAGCCAGAGAGAGAGAGAGAGAGAAGGAGAGAGAGAGAGAGAGAGAGAGAGAGAGAAGGAGAGAGAGAGAGCATCCCGTGCATGTGCTTCCTCCACAGAGACAGTAACTGTCTTTGATGAAGAGAGAGAGAGAGGAGAGTTTGACCCACTGCTGCAGACACACACAGACCTCCGCTGCACAAAGAGCTTCAAATGCCTTGTTTGCAGGCACCACGAAATGAATGCTCTTTATTAACCTCACTGTTTATAGTGGCTGGCAGGCTCGCTTGGAGTTTCCATGTCGCTTTGACCTCCCTTTTAATACTCCATGTTTGGGCATTGTAACTGTTCACTGTAACTGCCCTTTTGCTTTTTTTTCAAGTCAAGAAACCCTGTGAGCTCCACCTGGGATTAGATGCAGGAACTGCTCTGTCTCCTTGTAGCGTCCCGCCAGTTCCCTAAACTGCAAACCATATGGACTCCCTCTCAGTCCAGGCTGATGTGAGGGAGGCTGCGGACGTCTGGGGGAGGATGCTGGGGTGCATGGGGGGATGGCTAGGGGCAGAGGGGGTGGGGGGAGGCTCAGGGACCCACAGAGCTCTGTTTGTTCTGGGTTAATGGGTTAACCTGGATGGGGAGTGGTGGAAGTGGGTTAGAGCCTGTTTGTTTGGAAAAATCGATGGGAGAGATAAAGAAAAGAAACGGTGTCATTTTCGGGGGGGGGGGGGGGGCACGGTTACAATGAAACAAAGAAGGGTTATTTCCAAAAGTAATCAATGCCAGAGCAAAAATGTTTTATGACAAACACTACTTGGGTTTTTACTGCTAATAAATCTGTGTTTGTGTTAATCTCCTCAGATGGACCTGATGCAAAAAATCCAAACTCCTGAAACTACATGGCATAGCATTTAATAATCTCAGCCCTGCTCATGATTATGTCAAATTGTGGTCTGTATCATAACTGTTTGTTTTTTATGTGAGTATAAATGCTGTCAATAAGAGGCCCGCTTCAAAATTATGTTGAAAGCTAGCCAAAGACTATAAAGACCAGAATGCAATTAGTCGCTTTATACACAGGACCACCACATATCTCTGGACTGGTCTGTGCATATACTGCTGCACATTTTCACACCAAACCTGACAGCGTTGTATGATTAATTACATCATTTTAAACTATTTGAACCATGACGGATCACAGGTAACCATGAACCAACCAATCAATGCTCAAAACACTTTCTCACTTACTTGCTGTGGCTGATTTTCATACAGTGAATTGCATTCAAGATTCAAATGTAATTTAGTTGTCTAATCATAAATGGGTGCTCCTCTCTCCTGGTGAGAAAATCAGCTCTTAGATAAGGGTTCGCTTTTAGGAACATCTGTGCACAGACTGTTCTGCAGAATGTTGGCTATATTTTTAGTACCAAAATAAAATGTTGTAAACTAGAGTTCCCTAATGCTGAATACCAGATACTCTTGTCATGATGCCAGAACAACAGCTGCAGCACCTGGCAGATTTACTTGTCAGCAAACAACATGAGGCTGCACCAGCTGATCTCTTCTATTTTTCTCTGGCATTATTTCAGTCTTGGTGTGCACTGTAGGCCTATGTGTGTACGTGAGACACAAACGTGCACGTATTTGACTTTGTGAGCAAGTTTATGCTACTTTTTTGCAATTAGAATATGCCCCCTACCCTGCTGTGTAAACAGTGTACCCGCTTCAGGCTAATACAGTAGTCAAAAGCAGACACAGGGCATTGATGAACACAAGCCAAAACTCTATCCGTGATGTCACGAGCCAGTAACTGGTGAAATCCAACACCACCAGCTGGAGTTGTGTTGGGGTGAATACGGGTCCCCTTGCATCAGTGCAAGTCAAGGCACATAGCAGGAACCACCGCCTGGAGGTAAAGACGCGCAGAGCTGGATCCGCCGTTGTGTTGGAGACCACTCAAAGAGAAGCAGCCGAGCTCTGATTCTCTCTATCACACAGAGCAGTCGAGTTCACACTGCTGCAGCCCGACTACCCGCTCTAAAAGCCAACTTTTTTTTTTTCCTGTGCAACTGTTGCGCGTCTCCACTTTGGATAGAAATAGCCTGATCACTGCGCGCCGCAGAGCGCAAAAGGATCTGAGAGGCTCAGGTTTGAACGAGTGAGAGAGATCTCTCCTCCGGACTGCAATACGATGAGGAAATTCTGAGGTGGCTGTACGTCCACTTTACGCCTCCTTTGGCTGTTACCAAAGGGTTAGCCCATGAACAGGTATCCTCTTGAGCGTGATTCTGTTTTCACCCAGATCTCTGCTGCCTGGACAAATGCATACAAATGCATTTAGGAGCTCAACGGACAAGGAGTGGACACGTTTCCGCGGCAGCAACGTAAGTGGCCATTTGGTTGAATGGTATGCAGATGTTAGGTTATCCATGCGCATTGAAACAGTTCCCAGATCAGATTTTCAATGAAAAGTGGACTTATTCTGGTTCTTAAGCGTCTTTCCCTGACAGGGGCGCCAGTTGACTAAACATAGTCCCTGCAGCTACAAGTTCCTTTCACCAAAACGTGACTGACACTGTGCAGTTTTTTCATTCGTTTGATGACATAAATGCATAGAGTTTAGTATTGGAATCAATGGCTACTTTTACTGATATTATTATTATTATTATTATTATTATTATTGATGGGATATTTCCAATTAGATCCCTCTGTATTTGTTGACTTTTCACACATAAGTTCAGCATAATACTCATACAAGCTGAGTGCAACTATACATAACCTCACTGTCTGTCCAGCTTTAACATTCCCATCTGAGAATTGTTCTTTTCCATGGATACATGCATTTGAACTTCTGTTTTATACTCGGTTGATCTTGATAAATGTAGCTGTTCACAGACAGTCTTGGCTTTGAACTCGCCCTATGAACATGCAGCCTGGGGTCTCCCAACATTATAATCTGAATGCCATGTGGCGAGCTGCTCAACCGGCTTCTTTTTATTTGTCTTAAACTCACATAGCTATGATCAGCCGGGAAATAAACACTGAAGCGTGGAGAAAGAGGATGAATGAGGATGTCTTCGGAGCAATAATGCTTATTCAGCATGTCAGCGATAAATCACTGTTATACTGTCTGATGATATAAGCATAAGAGCAACTGTCAGTGACTCAGATCTAACAAAATCAAACTCTGTCACAGTGTTCAGACTTTAAATGGAAAAGAAATCTATTCAGTGCCTTTAAACCTAAACATTCCTCATGGGAGTGTGTATTGTTGACATCTATCATGCAGGTTTTGTTGTCCTGTTACATTCAGCTGGGACTGTGGAGCTGCAGATATGTGCATGTCCCCATCGGCTGTTTAACAGGAAATTTATTTACTGCTATTAGAAGTGAGTTCAAGTTGTCTGTGCTCTGTTATGAATCCCTTCCAGATATGATCTGAAAAAAGAGCAGAGCTCACAATGCATTCTGTTATTCTCTGCTGATAGTGTTTGATCGATGGAAAAAAAAGTAGACCTGAAATCTTGAGAGGTCCACACTTCTGTCCTTGAGAGTGAAAATGAGAGCCTTATGGTAGAACTGTGTTGACTGAGAACAAGTGCGGCCTCCCTTGAATTCACTGAGAGAGTTAGTGTGTATGCATCAGTGGTTAACTGGCTCCTGAGCTGCAGACAATCACCCACTGTTGCAGGCACTGCTGCTCCATTGCTGGCAGTGGTTGAACTGTATATAGCTGTAGAGACTCGAAACTACTCACATACAGTACACTTGACTGAGGGTATGCTGTATCCTCAATGCTGGCTGGAAATTCCCATAATAAGGTGATGAGTTTTTCAGGAAGTGGGTCTGGGAAACACTGTTCACTGGACCAGTGAGCCTGTTAAAGGAGAATTTCCCATAAAGTATGAAAATAAAATGTTAAATGATTCATACCTCAGAACCACAGTGAGTTTAAAAGGAGGTCTTCAGCTTCCTTATGTCTGTAGTACACTGGCAGTATTTACATGCCTGGTTTTATCCACTGTGCAGTCCATGGGCTTTGGTTTAATGATTGCTGTAGTGGGTATAATGCTGCTGAAGTGGTGGATATATGGTTTCTGTATTGTTCTAAATATCAGTGGAAACTGAGTAAAGTTCCCCTGAGAAAGAAGCGAGTAACCAGTGAGTACATTAATGGTCATGGTGTAACACTCAGTGAATGCATACTGAGACTGATTGGCCTCAATATGAAGATGCAGATATCAAAATATACACTTTCTCTCTTGGCCGTACCACCAGTCAGTCTGCTGGTTGTCAAACTGTAAATACACAAGGGTCCATGTTACTTTTCAGTACTCTCTAACTCCTGTAGACATTACATGATGTACAGATACTGTAGCTCTCTATGATGCTACAATCACATTTAATTACCATAATTACTTTAACATGGCCCTCAACTTTTGTTTTCAATTTGTTTCTAGTTTTCTAGCAATGAAAAACTTTGTAATGCATTACATTTTGAGAGCTTCCCTATAAAAGTCTTGCTGGACCGTGTGATGGGGTGCATCACTGGTATAACGTAAAACTTAAGTTCAACCAAATAATAAGAATAATACTAAAATTTCCCCACTTCGAGTAGTGTCTAGCCATCCAGCCAGTTATGGTTTTATTTGCCTTTGCTGCCAAGACATCTGCCATCTCCCTATCACAAAGGGGGTGAATAGAGTTTAATTTGTGGGGCTCAAACATTACCAAACTAATGAACCTTCATAGATGTATTAAAGAAAACTCACGTCCTGGTTACTTAGGATAATAAGCCACAGCCCTCACTGTTAACATTTTATTAGGAGCTATTTTCTACACATTCCCAAAAAAATAAGAAAACTGATCATTTAGAGGTCTGTTGTTATGTGTGGTACCAACTTGGAAAAATGTGTAGTTTTTTTTTTTGTTTGTGTGAACTGACCCTTTAAAGATCACAGGCACTATAGGTAACCAAGGTTTCTCCCCTGTAAGCCTGATTACCCTTGAAAAATAATGCATGGCAGGATCACACCCTGCCCACCTTGTTGCTGCAGTATACTGACTTTCTCCACACCAGTGGCTGTAGAGATTTTGGCCTGTCTGTCTGAGTGAATGTATTTAACCTCCCCTAACATCTGCAGGTCCATCCGCAACAGGAAAAGGGCAAACTAATAAAGCCCAGTGGACGTTTACTCACAGCCCTTTGTCTGCTCGCTGTCCTGTGGACTGAGTCAATCTTTACTCTGGTCTGCAGTGACCTCTTGACTCCAGATTGGTGAGCTGAGTGAGCTGACAAACGTGAACCGTGCTCAGCTCTTCACTAGAGAGGAGGCAAAAATTATTTGCTGATTTATATTTTTATTCATCAGTTGCTTGGGGGTAGTAATGAAAAGTATTATAAACCTTGGCTAATGAGAAACTACAAGTCTGCATTTGAAAGCTGGAAATTGTTGACCTGCTAATTTTCGCTGATGGCCACTTGGACATGAGAAGAATACACAAGCCCACTTAGTGCTCCCATAATGAAGTCATTATGATCAGGATACAGGTGCTAAAGCTGAAACACAGCCAGCGGGAACAGATATTGGCTGTGGATCAGTTACTTGTTCGTGTCCAGGAATGTTGCGGTTGAGACTGAGAAGCGAAGCACACAGGAAGACAACACCTGATTAGCAAAAAGAGGTTTTCATTGAGAGAAACATCCGCTCGTTCGTAGCATGTGAACAGTGTGTGTGTGTGAGTGTGTGATGCTGGGCAGGGATGAGGAGTCTACTGTATAGTATATGATGGATGTAATTTTTCAATGCCTAATTTATCTCTTGCTGTTGGAGACACAGTGACTGCTCTCATGGCTCCTTAGAGCACTGTGTCAGCTTATGTGTTGGGAGTTATTGCCTCCTCTCTGTTTTGAATTCCACTCCATTTAAAACTTGGGCTCAGCTGAGCCACATTTTTGCCAAAGGGGCATATAACAGTGGGGGTTAGGCACATGCTCCAAGGTCAAGCTCTATAAACCTCAATTTTCTGAATAATAACTCTATGTGGAGTACGTCTGCAGTCTCCTACTTCAACTGTGGTGATATTCTGACAGCTCAAATAGTCTTTTCAAAGCCAACGTAAGGGGTGAAACAGGACGGGTCAGTCAAGGTGACTCCCATCAGTTTTGCATAGATGGTCCAACATGTCTTTACAAAGCACAGAACCTTCTCACCAAAGGCAGAGTAAAGAAAAACTGCTGTTGGCTCTCTGCGTGTCCCCCCGCCCCCCACCATACCTATTAACAGTGATTTTATTGGAATCCCTTCCTTTTTGTTTATTCCCTCAAGAAGTTAAACATTTCAGAGTTGTTTGGGCAGATTAGCAGCTTTGCATGCTTTGTTGCTACTAATGGATCTGGTAAGTGGTCTGCCAAATTAGACATGTAAACAGTATACTGTGAATGTCACCACTCACAAAGTCACCCCTTTGACAGACATCAATGATGAACGTAAGAAAATTGTTTCCCTTTCCTTATGAGGACTGTAAACAGAACTTAAGTGAGTTAGGTCCCATTTGCCAAACCAAATTGAGCACTTTGCCTCACGGCCCTTTCCTCAGTTGAATGAACCATTGTTAGGGATCCAAGCTAATTTCGAGGGGAGAAACGCAATATCTGTTACTGCTGGAATGATTCATTGCAGAGGGGAGTTTTAAGTTGTGATTATTTATAGTCTTGACATGACACCCACTCCCCACATAGTGGTATTTCCCTTAGTCAACACAGCAGTGTTTGGGGAGCTTTGTCTTGCTTTCAGCAGTCTTTTCCATTAACTGCTAAGACTGGGAAGCATGTCATAGTGTGCTGTCACTTAGACTGGGATTTACCTCAGAATTTAATAAAGAAATGGTGGATCTGTGGGACCATGCAGCCTATATTGTGGATGTGAGTCTGCCTGAGTCCTATAACCTTCCTTCCTGTTAACTTATAAAAAAATAATAGGATGAAAACATGTCATAGGTAATGATATATTCCAAGACCATCGTCTTACACTGAGACAGAAGGGTGGCAAATGCTAAGGTTAAGGCTATGGAAAATTCCCACCAGTTGTACTTACATCACTGTAGATGTGCTGAGGCGATGAGCTGAGTCTGTTTAGTGACAGAGCCTCAGGGACGCCTTAAATAGCCCTGGACAGGGAGACTATGTGACAGACAGGCAGAAAAAAGCTGTCTGAATCAGCATCAGATGGCCCCACTCGACACTCCGAAAGGGAGTGTTAAGTGTTATATTTCGTTTTTTTGGTCTACTTTTAAACCCTGCCAACTTTTAAGCATAAGCAGCTACATGCTGACTTTATAAATGTCAAGTTTATTCTCTCAACAGATGGATGATTGTATTCATATACCCCCCTTACTTGTTTTCCTCTATTGATTTTTCCTTCTCTGGGGATATGTCTGTGTTCCCGGTCGTGGAATGTCGCACCACTTTCTCGATGAGGAACAGGTGACTGATACAGCTCATGGTGTTTCTACTTACACTCAATCTTTTTCTTTTTTTTCTTTCTTGTTGTCTTTTTCTCTTTGGTTCTCCTTTTCTTTCGCTCTCTCTTCCTCTAATTTTTTCTCTCTGGCTGTCTGCATCTGTTTCTCTTTCTTTTGCTGCAAGTCTGCAAGGCTGCATTTTTCTGGGAAAACAAACATGGCTGCCTGTCTGTGGATCTCCTTCAAACAGGGCCAACAAACACTGGTAGCCTCTTTGCTGGGTTAATCTGGTCCTCTAAGTCCACACAGGAGAGATGTTTGGAAGACATCTATCATTCTGTCTGTGTACTATCACACTCATGTAACAATCCCTGAAGGTTTAAGGTGTGACAGCAGCCTGTGATTGATGGCGCTCTTTTTGGTAGTCTTACGTAACAGCATATTAAAATAGCAAGACTACTGTCTCCCTGTGTCTTTGTACTGCCGCCATACTGTGTCAGTGTTGAAAATCATTGCACTAGTTGCCAGAAGTTTGTATGTACAGAGTGTGCTTTGAAGCTCTAGACAAATGCTGAATATATCAGACTTCAACTACTGTCTTATGCAAAATATAAAAATCTGCACTTGTGTCAGTTTGTATGCAAGTCTGTCTCAACAAATCATATGATGAAAAATATGATTCTGCAGTAAAACTGACACCTTTTCTGCAATTAGAGACACTACTCAATGCTAATATACTTGTATTCAAATTACATAGCTGGTCACTGACATTGTATATATAAGATACCAACAAGAATGGTGAGATTACATACAGTAACATGGATGACAACATATTCTGCCATCTTTGCAGTTTGATGGACGCAAAACCTAAAACATGTGGGATCTGTTTTACATTTAGCCTGTGTAATTCCTGGCCTCTGAATTTGATCTTTCTATAGGTAAAAAACGACTTTACACCCTTTGTGCATTTTAGCAGACATGGCTATATAAAAGAATTGGTTTATTTATGGCCAGAGTGAGCCGAAAATACCAATAAAATAAATTATTATGTTACAATTAGTGGTCCCTACAGTCATGCTGCTGACAAAAAAAGTGGAGTAGATGGACACAGAGCATACAAAATATAAAAGCACAATGCAAAATGTGATCATTTTTATGCACTTGCACCCCATTTAAAACTGCTTTAAACATATGATTTGCATGTGGAAATCTCATCTGAATAATATCAGTGCAGTGTGTAATTTCTCCTCTGGGTTCCTTTAAATTTCTTTGGCCTTTTACTGATTGTATGCAGCACCTGCTGTGTCCTTCTGCTGTGTGTGGTGGGCAGTGCCACCTAGAGGTGGGGTCAGTTAGGGTCAAAAGACAGACATTTGCTGACTATTAAAAAGGTCTGCAGTATGAGTTAGGTCTTTAAATCTCAATGCACATTAAAAATTAAAAATAAAACTTCAAAACTTAGTTGAATATAAGGTAAAGAATAGGTTTCTGTTAGTTTTGCAATCAATACATGTGCTTTCTGTTTTTAACATGACATTTTCAAAAGCATTGGTATAAGACATGGATTGTGTATCACTATATTACAGATACAATATTTTGTATCTAGATCACTGTTACATGTACAATGTACAGTACTTGTAGTTTTTCTGAATATATAAGAAGATCGTTATTTCCTGTTTATCAGAAAAATCTGGTTGACAACACTGTTTAAGGGCTTTGAGAATTAAGAGACACTTCTCTCTCTAAATCTTAGCTGGGGCTTTTCCCTCTTTGTGGTCATAGCTGTGCTGAGGCTTCTTTCCACAAACAGCATTAAATTGTCGACTATGCCTTTGAGACAAAATCCATCATTGTCTGGAAACAATAAAACATGACACAAAAATGCTCTCTGCATGACTTTTTGTTATATTTTCTGACATTAAAATGTCAAAGTTGAATGACCTCATAAACAGATGAATCAGGTTGTCTTTTAAGGGGCGCCAAGGTTTTATTTTTATTTATTTATTTTTTTTAGTATTTTCCGACTACTGATTTCAACTCAATCTGGACAAGGGCTGCAAGTAATTAGTTTCATTTTCAGAGAATGTAGAGATGATTTTTCTGAGTTATCAGTGAACTGTTTAGTCTACAAAATTTTAAGAAAATAGTGAAAAAGGCACAAGTTCCCAGAGTCCAATGCCTTGCTCTCAGTTTATCAGTTTAGTAACAGTTTATCGCTCTAAGTCAGATCTAAAATTAGTGCTTTTAATGAACGAGCAGTCAGATTTTGCATCCTAAAAGGTTCTGTATGGAGAAATCTGAAAATCCTTGTTATCACTGACACCTGTGGCCGTAAAGTGAATTGCAGCCTGCGTCCTGTTGCTCAGTGAGTAAGCGGGCGCGAGCATCCATTCTGTTCTAAGCAATCCTGTCAGTGTCAGTATCAGCCGTGTCTGTGTGATTGCTGAGGGTGCACGAGTCGTGGTCCATCATGGCAACGACGTTACTGAGCAAACAGGTAAAGGTTAGCCATGTAGCTGCTACTTTAGCTACAATACAGGAATCCACTCTACTGTCCACGTTAGCCGGCCAGCTAACGACAGAAAGCATTAGCCAAAAAACACAGTATCACAATTCATTTCATACGCTTTACAGAAATGTCAGCTCATTTGTCCCAATTTTGCTCTTGCGTGGAGTTTGTATTGGAGTATTTCTTGTGCTGGGGGCCGGTCGTTATTATTATTATTATTGTTGTTATTATTAGCGTTTTTATTTTTACGTAGGAATCAGTGTACTGGATGTTATATATATATATATAAATATAAATTATAGGAAATTTAGCCTAAATTGACAACGTCTAAAGTAGGAAAATGGTAATATAGTGCTAATGGTAATGTAGCCTTATTTAGACGTATTTTAGACTTAACACAGCTGTGATAACCTAGGGTGTTGTGTTTTAAAGACTGCAGAGGAGGGTGCGAATTTGCTGTACACATTTACCGTCCACGTTTGTAAGCAGTTTCTGTCAAAATGAGCTTTCTCTCCTGTGTCATTTTTAAAAAGCAAATTTGTTTTTAGATTTTCGCAAGTTTGACACAGCTTTGAATTCAAGGTCTGCTAGCATTTCAACAAGTACTGTTAGCTAGGTTAACGGTTAGCTCTCTAGCTTAGCTCGTACCAGTCAATGGACAGCAGTTAACGTTTAATTAACGTAACCAACCGTCATGGCTGACGAGTTAACATGTTTACTATAATGTGTTAATGTTCCTAACTCTTTTCGTGCTGTGAGATGAGACACACAATCTGTGTTTATAGTGGAAGGCTACAAATACGACAGATGTTGTGGACACTCTGGCACAGGTGTAGGTAATTATGTTAATAATGACTGCTTGATACTGCCCGTTTTTACAGTCATTTCATGCAAGAATGACCACTGCCAGAGAAGTTAATTCCTCCTTGGCCCAGCCTGTCTCCCCAGTTACTATCTTAAGTGGCCATCCCTGTATTCTCTAAACAAATATCCTACTTCTGCTGAATTACAGAAAATATTTCCAGCCTCTACAGTCTCAAATAATTATCTATGTATCATCACCTCATGGCCCTAATACAAATAGATCTGTGCCTTCTACTCTAATTTCTCTTCTCTGATTTCAGGGAGACTCCCTCTCTCTATGTCAGCAGGGTAAGGCTAGACTTCAAAGAAAGCCAAGTTGTAGTCATTGGTGGTTTTCTCAGACTAACCACAGCTCTGTCAACGATATTTCACTTGTGACTGAGACAAAACCTCAGCAAGAGACCAGTGTTTTCTGTGGTGCTGTTTAAGTATTTGACTTGAGTGTTGGCTCATCTGTGTGCTGTGACTCTGTCTCAGTGCAGTCAGGATAATGTAGTCAGGTTGTAATAATAACATCACAGTGAAAACCACCTGATGTACATTTTTATGATAAACAGCAATTCCTTGTAAAAACTGTATCGCCAGGGTTGTAACTGGATGGGAAAAGGGAGCTGTAAGCAGTGTCCACTCTCAGCAAGAAAGACTATACATGAATTTCTGGCCCAGGTCTGTGTGTGCAGTTATCATGCTCCTTTTTCCCTTGCTTTGGTTTCTTCTTAGAGTTCTGTTTTTCATCCCAGACTGCAACATTCAAGGTGGCTTAGAACCTCTAAGTAATACGTGTTAATATGTATGTTTATATTTGTATTTGTCCTTTGATGGACTGGCAACCTGTCCCTCAAAAGGAATGAGTGGACATACAGTATGCATCTATGGGATTAGAGTCTTTGTGTCAATTATTGAATCATCTACATAACCCAAATTGTTAGGTTTCAGAAGCTTGCTTTTAAAATTAGGCTGTTACTAATTTGTTTTTCATGTCCCTGTAGGTGGAACTTTCTCCTGCTCCTGTCAGTATGCTCAGCAGTACTCTCTGGAGACGAAGACTACCTAGCTCAAGGTAAACAACAGAACCCTAATGAATATCTAAACATACAGGCCTTGCCCTGTATATTTTTTCATCTACAATGTAATAGACCAAATTATCCTTTGTGTGATTAGATTTTTTGTTGATATCTGATCTGGTTGACCAGACTTAAGTATCCACATTAAAAATACAGTTTTTTCATCAGCTATTAATTACACGTACTCAGTCCCAGCACACCACTCAGTTTTAGCACTTTATCATATTCAGCCTTATGTTACCTTACAAAAAATGTATCAAGCAAGTAGATATAGGGACAGTGGGAGCAAACTGCAGCTCATCTTCTTATTCTCATTTTTAACCTCCTCCCTCAACATGTCTGCTCTTGCCCTTCAGGCCACAACTTGCATGTAGAGGCAGCCAAAATAGCCTCTCAGTGTTTGCTGTCTCTCCATTTACCAGTCTTGTTTCCGCTCAGTGCCTCTCTTGTCCATCAGAGAAGGCTCTAAATATGTTACTTGCAAACAGAATGTGAAGTACATGCTAAGGAGAGCACTCTTGGGTGGGAAAGTACACCAATCAGTCAGGCAAAGAAGAAGCGGAAATCTCAGATAAATGCTTAGCCTGTTTTGGCAACTGTGCCTCAGCTGGTCAGATGCTGGGGATAAGGTAATACCCATCTCTGTGTGTGTTTTTTAACAAAGCAATAAGGATGAGAGGAGTTGAAGGTGAAAAGGACAGAGGTTAGGAGTAGATTATAAATAGCAGAGCTGATTTTTTTTCAGGGCTCTGTAGAGTATTATGCTTCTGGATGGGACTTCCTTGAAACAACTTGCCTTCATTCATTCAGAAAGAATGCTGTCAAAAGAATCTAAAGAAAACTTAAATAAGTTTTGAATCAAGGTGTTGCACCCTGTGAATCTGTTAAGAAGGTATATTGTTTTTTGAGTGGCATATCGCTGGGCCGCTGCCAGAAATACCATATTGCATATGCATAGCACACTTGTGTAAAGTTGACCTCATGGTGAATTCTCACATATTTGTTCACATCTCCACATATATGTTCCATGCCTATTTCTCCTTGCACAGAGGAATTAAACTGCCTTGAGGGTCCCTCCCCTTATTCCATATTACATTGTCTTCTCCCCACATATTTATAGTTGATGAGCCCAGTCCAAGCAGGATCAATCCATCATAACGAGGGGAGGAGGAATGCACACAGAGTGCTAGAGCAGCTTGTCTTCACATATGAGACAGGTTAATTGGAATCTGGGCTGACATTACCTCAGGCAAAGAATGTCAAGGACATCTCAGTGCGTGCTTAGATCAGCTGCAGATAGATAGTCTCCCTACGTGGGCTGGAGGACTAAAAACCCTTTAAAACCACATCCAGACAATGTTTTATTTCTATTTATTACACCTTCTCTCTCTGTCTCTATCTCACCCTTTACTCCTACCTCCCTCCAAGGCAGACAGAAAACACATCTATAACAGAGACAACACGTGGACCCCCCAAAAGTACGAATAACCCTACTAGCTAAATTCATCTGTTAAGAATATACTATACTGTATTACCGTTGTTAGACTATACTGTTGTGGGAAAATGCATTCCTGTGATTTCCTGTAAAAAAAAAAATAGAATCTGACCTTCCACAGTAGCCATATTTCAGTTTTTAAAGTTGTACTAAAACTTGTGACTTCAGAGATCCTTCACCTGCTCCAACCCTGATCAGTCATACTAATCATTGCCACAGCTTCTTGTTCTCATGTCTAGAAATCTTCACCTGTAGACTTCAAATGTTCAGTTTGGGGTTGTAGTTGTAGTTTAAACTGTGTCACATTCATTTTGTAAATCTTCACCACAGACCAGTATATTGTTGCTATTGTCAGAAGTAGTGATAGCAGCCGGGTTTATGCTTGTTACCATTGCATTTTTTAAGATTATTATTTGAAAAAGTCTTGATTAAACCAAGAAGAAAAATCAGTTCAATTTTTAGGGTTCTGCCAGATGCCCCATGTGTCCATCCACTGATTCTGATACATAAGTACAGGATCCTGCCTGATAACAAGCATCAATATTATAACAAATGATTGGGATTATTCATTTATGTTTAAAGTAGCATGAGACAATAATGTTGACACTTTCTGAAATGGTATTGTTTCCAGGTTACATTAATACATAGCACTGTGATAGCAGCACATTTTGAATGCGGATTTGGCATGTGTGGCCATTTTATTGAATAAAGTAAATATCTGCATCAACACTGATTCAGTTGTTTGAAGCACTGCAGCAATATTAACCAGTACTCACTGCTGAAAATGTAAAAACCTGTGATAAGTGATTTGGTGACATCAGGTCCTTCGCAGCCTTTTTGAAACCTCTATCACAAATGTTCAGAAGCTTGAGGTTACTAGTTTTTCTGTCTAGAACCATGCCAACTTTTATGTGACTAATACTATCCTTTAATTCCTGATACCTTTTTGACACTGACCTCCCAAATGCAAAGTTATCATGTGGTAGGTTATTCAAACCTCTCTGTTGTTGACATTCCACTACTTTTAAGTAACTGGCAGTTTGATATGATCCCCGACCAAGGTGAAAGGTCAAAAGGTTATACATGTGTAACTCATCTGAAATAGGTATGTTGCAGCTTTGATGTCTTGTGCTTTGTCTTTTAGTGTCTGCATTCCTATGGTTTGTTTCAGATCTTTTTAAACAGGTAGAATAAATAAAAGAAGACAATGGTTCAGCTGAAAGCTTGGCTCTGGAGATGTAGATGACTGGTTGAGTTAGTACATTCAGTTCCCCCTCAGCGATGCAAAATCAACTAACCTCTGTTTGAAAGTTGGCTCCTCAAATACAGAGGAGGGGTTACTTCAAAGGAAGATAGTGTCTCTGGATTAGCAATGAAAATACCTCAAACTGCCCCTGAGATATCTCCATCAAAACACTTCTGTGCACTCTCTCCCGCTCTCTCTTTCTCTCTCTCACACACACAGACGTGCACACAAATACACAGGCTTAAAAAGCTTCCCCATTCTTAGGCTTCCATATCAGTGCTGCCTCTGTCTGCCAGCATGCTCACAGTTGCAGACACTCACTCACATTGTCAACTTCTCAAACTTCCCCCTCTCTTTCTCCCTCTCTCACACAAACACACACATCAGGTCAGCCTCTAAAATGACCAACCCGTTTGTGATTCAGTTGACATTTAAAATTACAATATGTGTCAGGTATCCTTGTTCCCATTTGTCATATTAATAAAGTCGCTTTTATTTATTTTACTGGAACTATCACTGCTCAGTGCTGACATATGTGACACATCTGACACATTGCCCTCCAGCATAGTGATCGGTCTGTTGCTCTTTACTCAAAGCCAAAACTGCAAAGAATATCCTCTGTCTCCAAATAATGTTTAAGTGCTTTTGCCTGGCTGTGCTTCACTGTCAGAATAATTCTTTAAAGAATTACCTGTGGGCATGAGAAAAGAATGACAGGACTTTTGGAGGAAAGCTGCTCTCATGAATCTCTGGTGGCAGATTGATTCAAAAAGGCTGTGTGGACTGTTTTCCTGTATCCTAGCTCTGCCCCATCCTTCTAGTCCCCTCTTCTCATCTGGGCCACAGCTGCCTTTCTGGTACTTACTCCAAGAGAAAAACAGGGAGGGGTCACCAGCATCATGGGGAGACTGTTGTAAGGCTATAATGGCTGACCAGCCTTTTTCCCTCATCATGGAACTTGAATAAGGACCAATTATCCTATGTTTGCATATGTAGCAATGACATGGCTTTTTGCAATTAAAATTAGCAGCCGAGAAGGAGGAATAAAACATTTTTGACACTTTGAACCTCCAAGTTCGACACAGGAGGAGAGAGAGAGAGAGGACCTGTGCCAACATGATACAGGATATTATACTGTTACTTAGACTACTGTTGTAATACCTTTTCTAGTGAATGCAGTGGATTCATTCTAATATCAAGATAAACTATAAATAAACTAGGCCACTTTACTAAATTCTTACTCCAGTGCAATTTCATATATTTCAACATGTATTTGTGCCTTGATCTTGCAAGAAATTTGTCAATTTTGAAGAGTGATTACCTAAAGAAACAATTTAGCCAAAATCTGCCTACCCGCTTTGTGATCCAGTCTGTGCATGTTAACCTTACCGTTGTTTGTTTTGTTCTTCAGGAGTGGATATCCTCTATCGACTGGGGCTGACAGCTCAAAGCACAGACAATCCCTCCGAGAGGACAAGCTCACCTTCGACTACTTACACCACTGTTCCCTCACATTTAAATCTTCCTGTTTCTGGATATGGGGTATTACTCGACTCAAACTCCCTCTATGAGGCTCCAGCAGGAAGTCTGTTCCCGCCAGAGTTTGGTGAGGAGTTTTCTGTTGTGGTTAGTCTAAGCTCCTGGCGAGCAAACAATGCTTTTCTTTTTAGTGTTAAAGATGGCAGGGACAGGCTGCGTTTTGGCATTCAGCTGCTGCCACGCAGAGTGGTGGTTTACACTGCAGAGAAAGCCTCCATCTACTTCACCTACAACTGGCAGGATGGGCGCCAGCACCCTTTTGCTGTTGGCGTTCGTGCGCGCTCTGTGTCCTTCTATGCAGGTTGTGGGGCGGTGCAGCAGCAGGAGCACACCCTGGGGAGATCTCAGACACTCGGGGATTCTGGGGGTCTCTTCACTCTGGGGAGGATGAACTCCAAAGCTGCGCCGTTCAATGGTCGAGTCTGCCAACTAGATATCTATCCCTCAGCCCAAGCTGCCGCGCACTACTGCAACTACCTTAAAAAACAGTGCCGGCTGGCCGACACTTACCGATTGCCTTCGCCACATCCTGGTTTGGATATTGAGGCAAATGACCCCCCTTCTACTCCCTTGACAAAGTCCCTTGTTGGAGTAGTAGCTACCCATCATACACCCATAAGAGTCACAGCAGCTGTCAAAGTGTCCCCAGGTACTTTGGTCCCACACAATTCAGCTCTGAGCCCATCAGTACAACCTCATCTGGGGGACCAGAGCCACATTTCTGGAGTGGACCCCCTTGTCCGCTCAACCACATCCTCACTTCAGCCTGAAAGCCCCACCTTACCTACCCTGAGTGGACGAGCAGCTCTGGATCTCGCCTATAGCACAACTATCACCACTACCAAAAATGTGTTGGCAAGAGGAAGTAAGCCCCAGGGAGACGCTGATCACTCTGAAAACAGCACAGAGGAAGAGAGCAGCTCCGGGAGCCTACAGACTCCAGATGCCACTCCAGGCCTGATATCTCCAGTCAGGCAAAGTCGAGTGAAGGAGGAACTCAGGAACAACTCCATCACCAGCTCCAGGGACTCTCGCTTTGGGTCCCAACAGCTCCTGGAGACTCATCTGAGAGCCAATGGCACCACTTTGTACCGGGAGAATCAGGTGGACACCTCAGAACATCATGATCTGGATGGCAGCTATGATGATGTGGACATGGGAGGATATGATTATGGATATGAGGAGCCAGACTTCTTCTACGAGTATGAAGATGGTTTCCGTGGCCCCAAAGGAGAGCCAGGTCCTCCGGTAAGTGACTGAATTTATGAATGACAAATAGAGCTATGAGTGTTTATGGAACAGTTTTCAAAGAGTTGAAACACAAGTCAGGCAATTGCTGCTTAGATCAAGTGGAAAATATTGATGCAAGGCAATCAAAGCTAATTTATGGCCGTAACAGTTTGAATGCTGTGTAAAATTTGGCTTTCGCACATACGCCCAGGATATATGAAAAAATATTTTGGCAGGGCGGTGTTGTGATTTAAAGGTGATGACATGTCCAAGCACTGTTCTTTTTTCATGTATCTACAAGTTGTTAAAATAACACGTCATTCCCTTGTTGAAATACTGCCAGTCACTTTTGCTCTTGTGTTGGCGAGGAGAACTCAGTCTGAAGGTTGGAGGTATATCCTGGCAAGAAAAAATTAGCTGTCCATCCAGACTTATGATGTAAGCTGGCTGTCAGGATAGTTTTGCCCCTGAACATACTTTTATTGCTTAGATTTTCATGTATTGCTCATATTTCCATGAGTGAAATGTGTCAGGTCTTTCTATCTGATCTGTTACAATTTAGGAGTGTATGCAATGATGTAAGATGTTTGGACTCATCCACCAGTTTCCATAGTTCTGCCTCAGCTATAAAGTGCCTGCAGGCCTGTAGGTGGGACAGAACTTATCAAGCACTAAGTTGTTGCAATTTACCTTCATGTCTCAGAGCCTGAATACACTGTACTGCAATATTTTGAGCATGATAGAGTCTAAGCCATGGGCCCTTTCCCAGTGGGTCACAATTTGGCAAAAGTATTAATAGATTAGCTAGAGAGTTTGCTCTTTTATCCTCTTATCTCTGGCTGTTTGTATTTCTTGTCTACCCTGACACTTTGATGCAGGCATGTTTTGAATGCTGGGTCAGCTCAAGGTCAGTGGCTCATCCTGTCTAATTGCTTCTATGTTTAAACTTGAAGATAAGCTGGTTTACGTCATCAAGGGAAGTATTTCACAGTGTTTTAGTCACATAACTGGACAAGTACAGTAGCATGTATCTGGTCTCAGTAAATGCTGTGTGATCATCATTTGTGCTTTAGCATTTAACTGATTTTTACATTGCTCTAATGCTTTTTGAGTTGTGTTTCATTCATTCATTCATTATGCAGCTTTCATAAAAACATCAACTTATTCGAAATGTCCCCTGTTGGCTTTGTTCAATACCACAAAAGAAGTGTTAGGAAAACTCACAGTTCAGTTATTGTTTTGTCTGCAATAGAAAACAAAGTGATTTGAGAGAACTTGTATGTAACCTGTATGTAAGTGCCTCCCCAACAGTAAGAAATCTCAGCAAAAATAACAAGAACAAATCCATTGGGACCATTTTTATACAAGGTATCATGAAGCCAGGAATTGCAATGGCTCTGTAACCTGCTGTAACTTAATAAATGTAGACTATTGTAGAAACAGCAAATTGTACAGTGTATTTACACACTGACAAAGAAGGTATACTTTCAGATGTGAGGCTCATAGTGACCTTATTAAGCAGATTGGGTAAGAGATTGGATTGTTGACTTGTCTCAAAAGATATTGGAGTGATGTGAGCTTATGCTCATTGTTGTGCTCTGAAGCTTCTGAATGAAACAAATTACACACACACACACACACACACATTATAACCACTTCTAGGGTACTAATATAATTGGCAGTAAAAGTGGATTTAATTGATAGCTTTTTATTTTGAATTGTATTCTGATAGCTTGTAAAGTTGATGGGGTTATTGTGTTGCTGTTGTCCTGTAGACAAAATGTGTATTCCCTTAATGTTGCTTAAATGTAGCTTAATTGAGCATAGTTGTTAAAAACATGTATTGTTGTGTTGCCAGTATTTCTTCAGCCATCTAAGAAACATAGGACAGATTTGTGCACAATCTTGGTTTTTTGAAAGTCACTTGCAAATTCACTGGTGAAAAAATTAAGTCAACATTCACTATCATTATATCACCTCAGCTATATCTGATTGTGAGGGAGTAGTTAAGGTTTTTTTTCCCCTACATTTTGTTTTGTTTGTGAAATTATTAATGGCACCTGTTTGGATCAGTTTTGACTGTGATCATAACAATGCTTCAGAGCAAATCTGAACATGTGAGAAAGAGGATGAAAGTGTGGACGTCAATCAGTCATCACCTCCTTGATGCATTTTCCCTTGTGGTAATGTCTCAGTTACATGTTCTTTTATTAAGTTCACTTATTGACTGCATGTAACAATGCAGGGGGTATTGTCATTCAACTCAAGTCGATGTCACACAATGTGAGAAGTTCAAACGATGATTCATCCTACCCTTCAGCTTTCCAGAAAACTGACTTCTTGAATTGATTCCTTTGGGGAAGATCTGACCCTTGTCTTGGCAGCACAGTTGAAGCATGTGAATATTATCATTTTACTGCATAAGTGCCTCGGTTTCTTTAGGCCCTGTTGTTGTGGCAAAGGCGGTGGTGTGCTCACAGTTTCCATGTGTCTGTGTGTGGGAGTCTAGAGGAACAAACAGCTGTTTCTTTATTCATGTCTCCCTCTGTACCCATCTGCTGCTCTGACAGGGGATAAGGATGCTCCAGAGCATCCCAGTATAAGCTCTTGCCACGGCAACAATTCAGAATAGTAAACAAAACAATTAAATGTCTGTTTTGATCTAAAGTTCTGATTATGAAAGTGAGATTGTTGTTTTAGAGTAGATGACATTAGGGAGTAGCAGAACAGCCTGAAGGATGAATAACTTCCTTGACCAGAAGGGGATTTCCTGGTGATTCCTTAATGTTTCCTCAAAGTGTCTTCAGTCTTTCTTTTCAAGTAAATTGACTTACTCTGACACACTGACCGAAAATGTCCTTTCAGTTTTCAGAATTAAATGATTCGTCCTGTGATTTCTGAGGGTAACTTTATTAGTTTATTCAAAATCCCCATTAGCAGTGATTAACATATCACTGAAGTCAGCTGACCTTGAAAAATCAGTAATCTGTCATATACCTCAAAGATATGTTCTTAGGCTCTTTGATTATGCTGTATGATAGCCTATTTGAAAGTCATCTGTTTTCTCCTCATACTCAATCTTGAAGGACTGCAAGACAGTTCATCAGTAGTACGAGTTATGGATGGAATGACCAATACAAAAACCTGCTTCACCCCCAATAGCAGTGTTAACAGGTTACAGTGAAGGTGGATATCATGCGGTCTTGTCGAACCTGCAATCAAAAATGAAAAATTTAGTCTCACACCTTTAAACAGTATGAAAATGCAGTATCACCTGTACACATAACAGAGCAAGTTTTACAGGCATGATGTACAGGATCAGACTCAGTATTCTTGGGCTGTTATGTATTATATGGCAATAATTAGGGCTGGTTGATAATTGTGTATCACTGGTAATTGTCCCTTTATAGAATTACGTTTTCACAATTCAAAAATAGATATGTTTGAAGCACCTTTTTCCCAGCAAAACACTAAAAGAAACATTTGACTCTCTGACTCTTACATTTGTGATTTTTATTTTACATCTTGTATCCTCCAGAACATGACATCCAGTTGCTCCATATGTTTTGTGCTATGTTTTTCCATGACGAAGGATTATGTTAATCCCACAGGCTGACCAAAGACTGGTGGTGTCAGTATCATCTTGAGAACGTAACTCGACTCTTCTGCTCAGAGCTTTCCTGATAGAACATTTAGTTGAAAACACTTGGCTCCTTTCTTTGAACTTCATAGCTCTTACATAAATATAGCGCATACTCATCATTGCAGAGGTCTGGACAGTGAACTGCATGTTATTGCTTGCCATTAACATACTCTTATCTCTCCTTTCTTTTTCCCCTTCTCTCCCTCTCTCTCTTTCTCTCTCTCTGTCACAACATTCCCCTGTTTCTCGCCTTATCCTTCTTTCTCTCTGATTTAGGGTCCTCCTGGTCCCCCTGGTTTACCTGGTCCTCCAGGAAAAAGAGGCTCTCGGGTAAGTAATCTGTGCACAGGTACACAGGCATTACACCGTAAAGTGGGTGGAATCTGTTGATCAGGTGGAGCATTTTTACCATCTCAGTGTATGTTCTCATGGGATACAATTAGGAATAAGTTGAGTTAGAATGAACAGAAATATGCACAGTCACAGAAGGAAAAAAGAAGAAAAGGCAGCTGTATAGAAAAAGTGCTTTTAAGTTTTGTTTAGGTTTAGACGATTGTATTAGATGGTAGCCACTCTGCAGGGGCCCTCTCAGAACAGAAATTATTGTGGTTTGACTGGGTCACTGAGTCACAATCAAGAGGTTAAGGTCAGGTTTATGAGCCTGGAGGGCACCAAACTTAATAATCAACAGCACCAACACATTCACGGAAGACTTCACCATTGTATTTTCATCTTTCAGTTGGCAGGCACTGGTCATATGTGTTTTGTCTGTATTAACCATCACAATCCAGCTGCAACTGCTAGGGAAAAAGGTGCTGACAGATATGTTTGTGGTTAGCGTGATTAAATTCAGGAACAGGCTGTGCTTTGTAAAAGTGCATGACAATGAGATAGTTCGCTTTTGGGGTCCAGGCACAGTTGTTTACTTGTCAGCACCTTTAGAGCATCAAGGTTAAGTGGCCAAACAATTCCAGATGCAACCAGCTGCAACCAGCAGCAGCGTCTGCGGCGGCACAGGCTGCGTCTCCGCTCTGATCTTGAGACTACACTGTATGCAACTGCCAAGTCTGTCATGATGCAATGCTACGATCATGCCACAGGCCCTGAAGGCATATTTAAACAGAACAAGACACATTTTACTAAATGACTGCGGTATGTGTTAGAGGGAAGGTGTATAATAGTTCATTCTCACTCTTTGTAGAAGATCTCCCCTGCACAACAACATCTTTAGTGTTTATGGAAGAAAAAATGCAATAAAATTAACTTAAAGTTTGATTACTTATAGACAGTTTTGTGTCTTAACAATTGTCTGTGACAAATCATTGCTCATTAAGATTGGTTGTTTCTTGATGTGTATGCTACGTGTGTGCGGTTGTCCATTCAAGTTTATAGTGAACTGTTCACATCAGTTCAAAGTAACATACAGAAATAGCATTTTCCCTTTGGCTTCCTCCCCCCTCAGAGCAGGGGCTGTGTTGATGGGGGTTTGTTGTTGTAAGATATTGTGAGTCAATGAAAGATGATCCAGGAAGTTAGAGTAACAGACAGCGCTGCACAACTGCACAGTTTTTTGTAATACTCATAGACAGGACTTGACAACACTGGAGAGTTTTCATGGCAGCAGTTGTTTTAGCTTTTATGACAACGATCGCTAGATAAACAGTAGATATGGCATGTATTTCTTCTGGGAATGCAGTACTTTGCCAGACCACATCATCTTATGTTGGAGCCAGGTTCAACTTTTTTGTCGGACAACGTTTTGTAGTTCTGTGGAACCCCCTGCACCCCTGTTATGACTGACTCCATTCAAATGAATGAGAGGGCTGTGTTATGGGTAAAGATCTTGAGTCAATCAGAAAACGTCTTTATGTTCAGCTGTATTTAAACAGAGAGCATGACAGGCAGACTAGAAGGCAGATAGACAGGAAGACAGGCTGGTAGACAGAGAGAGGTGGCAGACAGTAAAACATGTCTCCTAGTAAAAGGCTTGGAAAGCACATGGCTGATACAGAACACACTCTAAAGCCCGTAGGCTATCTCATAAAGTAGAGACAGAGGGAGGCTTGGAATCATTATGTGGTGGGAAGCTGAGGGTAGTGTGTGGCACTGTGGTTATGTCTCTGCTGTCTCAGCACAGAGCAGCAGACTTATTATGCTGCCTCTAATTGTGATGTTATCAGACTTTTAAGCCTATGAAGTAGGGCATGCCATTTGGTGTGGCTATCTGTCATGGAGACGGACCATATTTTGCTTTAGAGGTTATTTTATTGCAAGCAGTCCCTGAAGGTGACAGTTTAAGTACAGAAGGTGGTGATTGATCAAGTATTGTGTCTATGTAGGAGAAGGCTGCATTGAATTATTATACTGCTGTTTTACCATGAAATGGAGCAACCTTTTTTCACTGCTGAGCAGCTAAAGACGTGTCACACCACAACCCCAGAGACATTGATTAAGCTTGTGTTTGAGACAGGCTCATTTTCTATGGGCAATACGTATACTCTTGTGGAAACCAGGCTCAGATTACTGACTTTAAAAATGACAGTGAGAGAGGAAGAAAGAGAGAGAGAGGTCCTTCTTCTTACTCTTGGCTGTAGTGCAGATAGAGCTTGGCCTGGAAGCAGTAGGAGTATGAATGTGTAGGAATGTGATGTATTGCATACATACATACAAACATAAAAATGTGCACATGTAGTTGTAGGAAGTATGCAAGTATGGTTGTGCATTCATTGCATACCTTTGACATCCAAGGAATTAAATTGCTTTGGTGCACTAAGAACAAATACTGATTCGTTGTTGTCAACAATACACAGTAATTTAATGTTGTGCTCTTTCCCTCTCTCTGTCTGTATCTGTTCAGGGTCCTCCCGGTCCACATGGAAATCCAGGGCAGCCTGGACCACCTGGGCCCAAGGTGAGTGTCCTTCTCCCACGGTAGTGAGACATAAACAGCTTCCGGGGACTGTCAGATAGGGCTCTGGTTAGTATCTGGTTAGTGTTGGTGAGGACAAGCCAGATGAGTTCCCTCAGATCCAGAACCAGCACCACTGAGCCTAAGACACAGGCCAGGATTGGTCAATGTCATATTCTGTTCCCACACTCACTCACTTTAAAGTAAAGAAGTGTCATTCCATAGACAAAAGGTGAAGTGCTTCATATTGGTTTGGGTTTTTGTGAAACAAGTTGCTGAGATGGCCACACACAGCCTTTCTTTAGACCTAGTGGATAGTTCAGATTAATGAATGAATATTTAATAAACACAGGAGCAACAAATCTTCGTTAAATCAACAATACAAAATACCACATGAGGAGGAGGTTTTACTGTGACATTATTACTCACACAGTTGTGAATGAGCCAATCATTGTAAAGCATATTGCACAAACAGTTGATGATGATCATCCAATACAAGCACAACTTTTTTGTAGTGATGACATGTTCAGTATCTGTCAAAAGATGACATCAACAACACACTTTATCAAGCTACAGGGAAAGGAAAAGCTGACAAGTTTTCTTTTACTGTGCTGTACACACGTAACTACAGTGGTTGTGTATTGGGTTCTGAGCGCTTCCAAACACTGTGACCTTCAACTCAATACAGTTCCACACATGCAGCAACAGGGTTGCTCCTGCTGCTCTGCTGATGTGCTGTTCACACTCCTTCTGTTTAGGCACAGCGTTAAAGTGTTTCTCAAGCATGCACTGATGGGAAGCTAACCGCTGGTGAGGAACTAAGACAGCCACAGTTTGAAAACGCTGAATGATATCTAGAGAAATGATGGACATGAGTAGAGAATGTAGCTTTTATGATTTTTCTAATGTGATAAATTAAGATTTGATAAAATGAAACTAAGATGTATTGTTGTATCATATTCATGTATATTTTTTCAATTTAATACTTCATATGCATTCTACTCAAATGAAATTCCAGTTGAACTGCTGAGATAAAAGATTTTTTTAAATGAAATTCAAAATTCCAGTCACATAGAATACTTGGAGGTTTTACTAGATTGTTGACTGTATACTGGTGCAGTCTGCACCAAAAGTTAACCTTCAAAGTCTTGTTCTTTCATGTCCCTATAATTTCCTGTCTTAGAGGTGATGATAGATATGATCACACCATTGTTAATAATGACACAGTTGGCTGAATTTGGGAGTCATTATTGTATAGTAAAATGACAATTTCAAAGAGGGGGTGAAAAGACTGAGCTCTCTTCATACTGCCTCAGGAATTTTACTGTCATTGCACAGACTGGCCTGCCAATCACCAGAGAGAGACAGAACCAAGAGAGATGACATTGTATCTTTAGACCAAATCTGTACTTTTCTGATCAGATTGTCTGTTTTTGTCATTTTGCACCGGACTCTGAATAACCATATTGTTGTCTTCCTGCACATGCTTGTGCTTTGTCATTGTTTAGTAGACATTTTTATTTAGTAGAAAGAAGTGTAGATAACAGAAATGCCAGTCATCACACACAGACAAACTCTTTAAACCTCATCTAATTGCACATGCTAAAACAAACAGTTTCACAGTATGCTAACTGTGCAAAGAAAAGGCTCAATAAAATCTGACAAATTGGGGACAGATGAAAATTCCACACTGCATACTTTTTATTAGTATTTATATTCTCTGTGACAAACCATCAAGGACACAGTGAAAACAGTTATCTAATACTAGCTGACAAGTTGGGACCTGTTGCTCACTTCTTATGCACATGTGTGTTTGTGTGTTTTGGTAGGGGGCAAAGGGGTAAGGTGCTGAATGGTGTCCAGTGGCATCAATTATAGTAAAGACTGACATGTTGTTCCCTAGAGAGCCAATCTCTGCTGCCCTGAGTGTGTGCAAGTGGGATCAGACCTGACACAGCCATATGTAGGAAAGCATGGTAATAATGAGCCAGTGTTTTGTCACAAAGACTGGAGGAGATGGGTGGTTTTTAGCCTAAATGACATACCTCTTAGCCTGGATCGTTGCTGCCCCGGTTTTTACCATAGGGCGTAATTGTGCTTGTCCTGGCTCGTTAGCCATGACACCATCTTCATATACAGCGGAAAAAAGAAAGAAAGCATTTTTAAATCTCTGATCATTTTTTCCCCAGCATGGGACCAGATGTCAGGGATACATTGGTACGACTAAGCAAGGATGTGGGCAGCTTCATGCTGATGGTTGTGGCGATTGTGGTCCTGACTGGCAACCACAGAGTGGCTGCATACACAGTGCTGTCAGTGGGGATAGCCATGCTATAGGAGCAGAAACAAAGCACAGATTCTTTTGATGTGAAACTTTTTGCTTGTAAGTAGAGAGCCCCTTGTGTGTAATTGTAGTTAGCACATAGAAAATGAGAAAAATTTCTGAAAGTACTTTTCATGAATTATGATCCCCTCGCCTACCTCACCCCGCACACATAAAGAGAGGAATGTTCTGTTTTCCTCCTTGATTAGTCAAACAGCATAGGGAGATAGATGGACTTGTTCTGTGTGACCTCTGACCTTGCTGGGACACTGCACATTTGGTTGAGGGCCTGTGATTGGTTATTACGAAATATGGAGCCGCCTGCTCACTCACTGTTCCTTCAGCTTGTACACCCACGTTCGTATGTACACATACAAAATCAACATCAGTGTATCTAATACCATAGTGACCTGAGTGAGTCATTCTCACACCCCAAACCCCATTGTGGAGGTGGAAGAGGGATTGAGAGACTCTTTGTCTCAAATTGGAAAATATCTCCTCTTGAAATGTGTTTGGTTACTAGGACAAATACAGAGGAATATAGTCCCAGATGCTAAGCTCAGTTGACATGTATTTTAAGCACAGTCTGAAATGTTGTGACGATGTGCTTTCAGGACTTAAAAGGGCCTTTCAGTTTGCTTCATGCACTGTTGACTCCTTTTTCAAACAGAATGAAACCCTGGTTTTATGTTGTAGTAGAATTTCTTCTTTCCCACCCCTGAATTTTGTATGCCTCATTGGATGTCAGTCAAAACTATGGAAATATGATGCTCCAAATCTGAGAAGGTAATACAGACAGCTAGAGTGGGTACAGACAGCTATTGTATGCAAGAAGCTGCAGTGTATTAAAACTAGCCTTATGTTAAGAATGAATAACAGAAAGCAAAAGAACACATGCATAGACTGTTGAAAAATATGGATGTTAACATGTTTTACCTCATCCATTGAATACTAAAGTGACATTTTGTGGTTTGTAACTTTTATGCTTGTCAGTTGTTTGGAGCCACAATATGATTTGAACAATGTGGTAAACACCACAGCTAGCCACTTAGCTCTACTTACATCATCTCATGGAAGAAAACTTTTCTTGAGAAGTTGAGGATCTTTACTTCAGTACAGATGAATATTGCTTTTTACGCTGGCATCTTACCACCATGAAAAGAACTACATCTTAAGACATCTGCACTAAGACAAGCACATTGGCTTCTACACAAAGCCACAGTGGTTGCTGCTTGGTTATAGCCTTAACATTGTAGAAAACATTATAGAAAGTCATTATTTTAATGATACTGTGACATTATTAAAGCAAATTCATGACTGGGCTTGGTTTTGTCAAATGCCTGGCTTACTTGATAGTTTTAATTAATTTTTATTTTACCAACATCTGTTTTGCAACTGGAAGTAATGGATTTAAGGGAAGAGCAACCTAAATTTTGAGGACAAAACATGCTGATTAATTCTACTTGCTTTACTTGCTTATTCACAGTTTTTTTTTTAACTTCTCAGAATCAAAATCTTCTAGAAGCAGATTATTATTTCTAATTACTGTGTAGTGGTTATTTAAATAGAACAGAAGTTCTAATGCTGGGCTGGAGCTTATCCCAGCTGACACTGGGCGAGAGGCGGGGTACACTCTGTACGGATGGCCAGTCCATCGCAGGGCCAACATATACGGACAAACAACCATTCACACTCACATTCATACCTACGGGTAGAGTCACCAATTAACCTAAGCTGCATGTCTTTGGACTATGGGAGGAAGCCAGAGTACCTGGAGATAATTAATTGCATCTGTGTTTCTATTCTAGGGCTCAAAGGGAGATCCCGGATTGTCTCCAGGCCAGGCTCCACCAGGAGAGAAGGTAAAGATCTGCCACTGATCTCTGTCTTATGTCTTCTCCTTTTGGTCTTTTATTAATGTATCGCTCATCTGTTCCCCCTGTCTGTCATAACACCTCTTTTGACAGTTATACTTCTCTTGAGACATTTTACCTGAGCTGTTAGTTACCTGTGCCTCCAATCTTCACAACATCACGTAGTCTCTGCTCACTCATTGCTTTTTTCTTTGTATTTGGATTTCATGTATTAGTAACTGAAGAGAAAAAAGATCCTAACATCATGGTTCAAATCAAACATTATCATTGTTTATAATGAGTAGCAAAACCAGTTAACAATTCGTGATATGAATGACTCAACACTTTCCAATTTTTGGTTGATAAAAGGCAGATTTTTACATTTTCCCTGAATAAAATGTTTTCTGTTTAAATTTGTTCGTGCTTAATCAGTAAAACTGAGAGTCTGGTTTTCCTTATCCCATTTAATTTGTTTAGCAACTTCCCCTAAACCCTCTCCCTGCATTTCTGACTCATTCTGTTATCAGTGATTTATCCAGCGTCACCACAGCTGGTCTCTCTTACTCTCTACTTTCTTTCCATCTTTGTCTCTTTTTCTTCCAAACAGAATCAAAATGATTTTTTTGAGCAGCACTGCTAAATGTCTTGAACTAATTAAGTTCAAGTTTTAATGCACTGTGCACTCATAGAAACCTAAGAAAAATATCATAGTAAATTTCTCCCTTAAAATCCTTTCTGGAATAGCCTGATTAATGTTAAATTTCAATGTTGAATGTGTCCATATATTTATACAACTTCACCCTGATATCATTCTCCACCACTCTTTGTAATGAGTATTTTACTTTTGTCATTGCATCTTTATACCTTGTGTAGCATAATATGTTATATATAATATGTTAATACAAATATTATTTGTATTAACATATTGTCTCTAATCTCCATTCATCCTCTGACTTCACATCATAACAGATTTTTCACAACAGCCAAATATTGTTCAAATGTTGTTGGTTTTGATCATAAACAGTTTGAATAAGACATCTTTAATATATAAAGATTGGAGACATGGCCTGTGCACACTACTAACTATGAAAACATGTTTAAACTATTCATCTCACTCACATGTGGAAAATCCTCAGCCTTTTTATTCTATTTTTTAATGTTACTGTCATTCACTTGTTATCTGAGATTTTAAAAGGGTTCAATGAGCTTCTTATGTTGGAAAATGAAGATGTATTCAGTGTTAAGTAATTTATACTAAATTAATTTACTTGCATTTGTTTTAACTAAAGCAAAGAGATTAATTTCCTTGCGTAACAAACAATTCTAAATCTAAATCTAATTAGTCTTATGATGCACTTGTAAAGCTTTTGCAACAAATTCTTTTTTGCAGATATCTCTTAAATAATGGTGTGTGCAGCATTCCACTTTTTTTTTTTTTGCAAGTGTTATGTTACTCTCTAATTCATTTGTACCAACAGGGTGACAGAGGTCCACCAGGTCTGCCTGGGCCAAATGGATTTCCAGGCCTACCGGTAAGATTCAGTGTGTTATACTGCTTGTGTTTAAACTAGGATGCAAACGATAGAATAAGGCTGTCAGAAGTGGTCTTTTTAATGACATGACCATGTAGTTCAGTTTGCTGTTGTAAATGTTTTTTAAGAAATCTATGAGATTGCTGCTTATATTTACTTTTAAAGCAGCATTTTACTCTTGTTTTTAAATCCTCTGTATTGTGGTGAGGCAACAGGAGGTATATTATTACTTCGTACAAGTTTAGGTTAAGGTTGACGTAAGAGTTAAGATCATGTACAAACACAATTATATATGCACATACACACACACACACACAGACTATATCAGTTCTCCCCCAAGTGTTAGCCAGACGTTAGTTGAGGCCTCAACAGCCTTAATGTGGTCAGTATTAGGTTACTTGGTCAGAGACAGCCTATGGCCCACCATGCTCTCTGTCTGCAGTCTTTATCTCGATAGAAGAAAATATGTGCATACACATCTATCACCTTTTCTTTCTAATCTTGCTTCATTTGTCTACATCCCACTGCGTCTTCTACACTATCTTTACGTGCCTCTATCTTTGCATATCTAATTGTTGCTGCCCCTCTCAGCCAGAGCTTCTGAGCTGGTTGTTAGGATGTGTCGCTGTCTCGCTTAAACCTGATAGGCTTTGAGGTCAAGGTCAAAGGTCATCTGAAAGAGGAAAGGCACCCTGCCCAGGGTCAGGGGGTCAATGACACGCACAATATCCCATGCCTCTTCAGGTCAGCAGTCGTCATGCCTAAAGGAGAGTTTAATACAATACAATGAAGGACACTGGTATTATATCCACCAGTGTGCACGTATTTACCTACATGTTCATGCCCTGTATACGTTTACTCAGATTTATTTTGATGCTCTAGTGTATTCATTGTCTTATAAGGGCACATTGCTGCTGCTGTGTTCAGCATGACTGTTAAATGAATGAATTGAACTTGTGGCCTGTTGATACAAAACAGACTAAAACAGACAGATATCTGCCATAGTAAGTCACCTTGCCGCCCACATGGCTATGTCTACATATCATCCAGGTAGCCTCTTATTGAAGCTCTGGTCTCCACATAGCTAACCACCACCTTGCCTCCCAGGGGGCCATCACAGTGTTTGCAGTAGCTGAACCTAATATACCCAGTCCGTGAACTGTGCCCCATCAGGTATTTTCAGAGGAAATGACTGGCTCAGGGCCTGTGCTCTTTACCCCCATGTGGGCCTTTTATTGAGTGTGAGGGTTCACATGTCACAACCTCGGAAGCATACGATGGAGTCAGAGGTACCGTTCAAGAAGGTCTCTTGCTTCCCCAAAAAGATACTGACCTGGCCCTGACCTTGTGTTTTGGAGCCGTAAACATCTGTTGTTGATAATCATGTTAAAGGGAAAAATAAAGGGCTTAAGAGTAGAAAAGCTCTGATTTACCGAACAATAAATCCTGTTTAGTTTACAAAGAAGAAGTGCTCATTTAACTAAATATGGGATTTGGCTGTAGCGCAAAACTGACTGTGGATTTGAATGGGCCAACTTCTCCCCAAAGAACTGTATTATATTTTACAGAGTTCCATTTTTTTTTTTCTGAAAGTTTTTATGTTTTTAAACAGTTTTACAGAGTTCCATATTATTATTATTTTAGAAAGTTTTTGTGTTTTAATTGTGTCTGTTTCTTTTTAAACCTCACCCATACTGTACTTTGCAAAAAAGCAATGTTTTAAAACTATTGGTCAGAATCCAGAATGGGACATGGGCTGGTACAAACTATACGGCACAAATGGGATAATGTGGTTTTAATGAGTAATATTCTCTGAAACTGAGACTGAAACACTGAAAAACATGATCTGGTAGAAATACCAGCAAAACATCAACATGTTAACATTGTACGTGACATGACAGAGCTGCTAGCATAGTCTCTTAGTGTTGTCATTTCTATGGTGTTTTTGATTGAAATATACTCAAAATACAATGTTTTATTCAATTTTCAAGGGTCCTAAAGGTTATCCAGGGCCACCTGGACCGTCAGGAGAACAAGTAAGTAGTTAAATGTATGTGTGCATGTAAACGATTTCAGCAGTTCTCATTAGCACTGATAGGATGTGTGAAATAATCAAACCTTTAAAATCAATGATTGGAGATGCATTCTATGATACAGTAGTTGCACTGATGCTTGTGTTCTGTGTCGCAATGTTCAAACATACACAAACTTAGCACTGTATACATATGAACACACACAAAACACACAGCTGTGCTTGTGTGCGTCACCAGGCAGTTACATCAGTCTTTCAGCTGTCCCCTCTAGTCAGCAGTTCCTTTTATCCTCCGTTTATCTTCCTCTCTTTGATGGAAAAACTCTTCACCTCTTCAAAATGCTAACGGTTAATGAGCCCCATTGCACAGACCCTCTACACATGTCCACATCAGAAGGCTCTAAGCATAGAGGTTTATGGTGGAAGGAAGACATTAATTTCTGTAAACTCCAGGGATTACTTTAACAATGGAAAATCAAAAACTAAGCCCCTGGCAAAGTGATACAATGCACTGAGTAACAACTAATACAACCCTCACAGGTTTATTATGGTGCTGTCAGTGATGATGATAATTGTAATAATTGTATCTGTTCAAGATCTGTGATTTATTCGAAGTCACAGATAATAATACTGCAATGGCTAATTTTAAATGGTGCTGGATTAGAGCATCAGCTGAATGTTTAAAGTTTAAAGTATCATTTTAACAGCAGGCTGAAATAACAGCAGAGTGAGCCAGTGAGGGAGGGGTGAGTTAGAGGGGTGCAGAAAGGTACAGTTAATAGACAGGGTTGTCTTGGTGGAGGTTATCCAGAATGAACAGTGCTTGTTTTATTCCTCAGTTGGCAATGCTGGTAGAGGTCTGTGTTTCTCCTCTTTCACTTTATCCATCCATCTAATCTCCCTATTCACTGTTCTCTCTCTCGCTCACTTTCTCCCTCTCTGCTGCAGGGCATACCAGGACCTCCTGGGCAAGCTGGGGCTGCAGGTTACCCTGGCAGGCAGGTGCAGTGAAAAATACAAAAATCTGCTTCCAGTTCCTCCATCGATCCTCTGAGATTCTTCATAGCTCTACTGAGAACTCCACAGAGAACACACAGAAATAATAATCATAACTGCATGATGCACACTGCTTAATGTCCAGAAACCAACTTCATTAATTTATGTGTTTCATTGTAACTTGCACTTCACTGTAAACTATATTTTCAATATGGTGGAAACAGCAATTGTTTACCACTAAATTCAAAATCTGAAATGGGTTAAGAAATGTGCATTGGAAAGCAGAAAGCAGTGTGGATGACGAAATATAGAAATATAAGGTGCAACTTGAAGTATAAAAACATGTTGTTTTTTTTTTTAGCTGTCTGTCAATTAAGCCTGCTGTATTTCTCTTACCAGGCCATTCACATGTGTTTAGATTTGCCTCACCATGTGAAGTCACTGAGCTTACTTGTACTGTGACAATAAGTCCTTCTTACCAGAGTCCTTCCTTTGTTGCAGGGCTCAGCTGGGCCACAAGGTAACCCAGGGCCTAAAGGTGTCCGTGTAAGTACAAGTGGCTCTCTGCTTTCATTCTGCCGTTTTTTTTGTCAGCAGCGTTGAATTGAACACTTCATTTCCTGAAAGGATTAGGACGGTGTCAGGCCTTCAGCCTTGCTCCAGAGCAACTGCTCAGGATCTGAGCTGAATTTCTGTCATACTGGCTTGACGGAGACATACTGCCTGATGGGAGAATGCTTGTGGGGGCTGGTCCGGGCTCTGGGTTGTCTCTATGAAGGCTGACTGGTTCTTCTTACTATGGCTCATTCCTCAGCAAATAGGAATGCCCCCAAAACAGGAGAACAGAGGAAAGAGAAGAGGATGGAAGACAAACAGATGGCAGTATGAAAGTATGAAAGCAGAGGGAATGGGGTCAAACGAGCTAGTGAGAGAAGGGACTTAAGTGGAGCGTTGCAGCTCATAGAAAGAGGATAGCTGGGATTACTATGTCAGACTGAGGCAGGCACTGTGAAAAGAGCCACAAAGACAGGCAGTCCACTGATAAGGCAGGGGGGAGAGAGAGAAAAAGAGAAGAAGGCGGGACAAGGTTGCACAAATGATTCATACAGACCAATTGTGTCCTTTGCCAGTTGGCTTAAATACTTGATGCCAAGATAATGCTAAAAGAAAACCCAAAAAACTTTTGATGAATTTTAGCCTATATTACACAACCAATTACAATATGATAGACCTTGGATTGTAATATCTGGCACATCAGCAGATATTTAAGCACAGCAAGTATCTGCAAAGACTTTTGTGTGTGTTGGGTTAATTCACTGCTGTTTCATAAAATAGATGCACCCTTATCCTGAAACAGTCAGCAAATACCACAGAATGGTGGAAGGGCCTGTATGAAAAATTGAACTTGTAGCTCAAACCAGTGGAATGACACTGCTTGTGTGTAGGTGTAACAAGGGGGAAGAAATGTCCTCGCTTTTCAAACGCTACAAAACTTGTATTGATTCATGGTGTCAGACTTTGCAGGACACTTGGAGACACTAATCCTACACATACTGAGCAAACAACTCCAATGCACAACATGACGAGAACGCCATCATATGCACCTATTTAAGATAAAACACTAATGTCAGTGGACTCACTCCAGATTTTCCCTGTGGCCACATTGCATTTTGCTTGAATGACAGTTGTAGAGAGTGTGTATGGACATAATGACGCAGTAGCCCAGCCAGTGGCACCAAATATTTCTCCAGAATTTCCTACTGAATATATCAGGGTCAGGGTCAGAGTCAGGGTCAGAGACGTTTCAGAAATACAGAGAATATACATAGAAAAGATAAGCAAACTCCCACGACAGTATGATCTCCTTCTTGCCCTATTAACAGAGCTTATGGATAGTGATACTGGTTTCATTTGCTCTGTGTGACCAGAACAAGATATTCAGCGATCTACTAGTCAAACTGCTGTGATATGGTATGAATAATCATCACTTCAAAATGATTTGGGTGACCAGCCTGACCTTTTGTCCAGCACCACCATCAGGCCAAAGATTCCAGCTGTACACAAGATTGATTGGTCATGGTACAAAAACATTCTTGTTAGCCAAGGTGAACAGTAATTACTGTGCTGCAGCTCTGTGACATCAATCATATCACTGTTTTATGATTACAAAGTTTACAAGCAATGTGCAGTGCTCATGCTAAAAGCGATTTATTCAACGTCAGGTTGAATAGAAGTATTGTGGTGTATCACACTGATTAAAAATGTGGTTTTATGGTAGTGTTAAGGCAATGTTGTGATTTGACTCTTCCCTGTTTTCCAGGGTTTCATTGGACCTCCTGGTGTTGCTGGGCCTCCAGGACTGGAAGGGGAGAAAGTGAGTGATGTTTGTGTATATTTAGCACACGCCTTTTTAATTACGATTGCTGTGTTCTTGGATGCATTTTGCATTGCCAGTATTATTCCTATTTATCTCTGATAAATCTTCTGCTCCTTCCCCTCCATTTTTTCTCTTTCCTTGTCTCATACTTGTTACATCACTGACTGAGGCTTGATAGATGCCAATGACCATGAGATTTTTTGTTTTAGCGCTTGCACTCAACATTCTACAGTGTATCTTGATTCATGTTGAGCTACTAACTATTTACAGATGTATGTCAGAACAGTTTTTTTACTCACAGTCATTGGTTAATTTTTCTGTTCTTTTTGAGTTGTAGCAGTAATTTAAAGCATTTATTTACAGCTTTAAAATTGTTAGCTTACAGAAAAAATTTGAGGAACATATCATTTTTATTTAGCCTATGCCTGACGTCACTCATTCCTTCATTCTTGTGAGATTCTAGTCTCAAGGAAATCCTGGTCTTTATGGCTCTTTTATGGCTTGCTGCTCAGCAGCTTGATTTGTGTGAAGAGAACTATTAATTCAGTATGATGGAACAATTTTTGAATCCTGGCAAACTTACTTCCTACTCCTCTGTAACCTGTAAAAATCACTTAATTTTACTCTAGTGGCTAAAGTTTGTTGTTACATCACTTTCCTGCGAACAGCACCATGTCATTTCCCAGATTTGAGTCATCCACTTATTTTCTTTTCTAGGGCATTCCTGGTCCTGTTGGAAAACCTGGCCCCAAAGGAAGACACGTAATACTGAATTAATTGTGATTTCTGCTATAGTTCATAGTTGCTTCTTAAGACAAAAATATATACCTTTGTAATCTGTCAGTAACTATGGGGAGCCATCTGCAGACATGATTGTCTGTGTTATCTTGTCTGAAAATCAAGGGGCGTACAAGGGGGTATCTACAATATGTCTCCTAAAATAGCTGTACTTCCACAAAAGCAGTGGGACATCAAAAGGAAATTAATGTGTATGCTGCATCTGCTGTGAATGTGCTAAAGCAGCATGACACTGAGAGCCAGTGGCAGACAACAGAACAGAACAGAGAGAGGAATAACTCCTTTAGGGGATTTAACACTGTTCAAGAAGTGGCAGATCACATTGGAAATGGTTGATGGCATGTATTTTGGCATAGGCCCTGCAATGCCAAGTTTGTTCCAGGGTGGCATTGAAAAAAATTACTGTTAGATTAAGATAGAGACAGATGGAATGTCTAGGTTGGGCCCTCACACTGTGAAAAGTTAATGTTCTAAAAACAGGCCTTAGCTTCTCTGTGTTGAAGTTGCCAAATGGGCAGGCAGCCCAGTGTCTGTTTTATCCGAAGGGTTTTTTCTGGAACACTGAGCGATGTCTGGCTAACTGGATCAAAGTCTGTGGCCCAAGGGCTGTCGTAAGCCAGTCCACAAGCTCACCAATACACTGGCTAATCTTGCTTCATTAAATAGGCATTATTTTCACACCATGTCAATACACATATGGTCTTGATCAACAACTTGGGGAAAGCGCATCTTACATGCCACAGCATATGTCAAGTAATGATTGGATCCCATGCATAGCAGAAAACATAGATCAAGTAACATGAAAGTAAGAAAAAGAAATAAAAAGCAAAATGACCATTCACCTGTATGGAGGTGCCATATTAAGGATATATTTAGAAGTGGTTGCCCGGACTTTCTGAAATTGAATATGTTCTTCCCTTATAGGGTGTTGTGGGGGATGCGGGTGAGAGGGGGCCTCCTGGTCCTGATGGCAATGAGGTGAGAACTCTCCTCCTGGTGTTTTCAGTTGTCCTCCTTTTTGCCCTATACTTTTCATCTCTGCCTGCTTTTTCACTTTTGTCTCCTTCATCTTGAAATTCTGAGTCTCCCTGAATGTCACTTGTCCTCTCTCATCAGTGAACAAATAACAACTGTAGTGCATAAGCTTACTCAAGTTCATGAGCTAATAAGTCATTATTTGGACTTTTTTCATGTATATTTTATAATAATAGAATTGGCAGAAACTGTTATTTTCTATTAAAGCATATAACTTTACAGTAGGATGCACATACATTAGTCTGACATTACTGAGCATTTTAGGTTTTTCTTCAGTGGGCAATCGCACAAATTATTGAGGGGCCTTGATAAAGATATAAATATATCGAGATGCTCTGTCATCCAGGAGGTTAACACATGAAAACATAATTACACTTATAGTATTTCTAATGTAGCCTTAGGAATCAGGAATGTGCAATACTGTAAGTTTCCTGTCCTGTGTACTTAGGATGTTGCTGTGATGTTTCACAGGGGCCTGTTGGTGGGACTGGTATCAGTGGCTTTCCTGGACTAAGGGTGAGTATCAGTTAATCTCTCATTTTTATTAATGTGTTAGATTTCCTATGCCTAATAGGCACCATGTTTGATCTGTCATTCATTTGGCTCACAGGTCTGATTCTGTCTCTCCTTGTACTTGTTTTCATGATTGCTTGTCTGTCCATCTTTCTTTCTGCTTGTCTGTCAGTAGTTGTTAGATTGCGGTCTGGATGATGGATAGCAGGATGTGCTGTGTTGCTACATGAATGATAAATGTAAATTTTTATGTAGCCAGCTTCCTTTTACTACGGCTCTTAAGCCAGGGTTTTGTGTTTTTTGATGCCAGTAGCTTATTTTCATTGTTAATGATTGCCACCACTGAAATCTTTGAGTTGTGCTTAGTTGACTGACAAGGGTTTGTTACAAATATTTAATGCTCTTTTGGCTGCTGGTATGAGGAATCCACAGGGAGTGAAATATATAGAGTATAAATGGGTGGGATTCAGAACTGGCTACATGTTATGTGTCATTGTCACTGCTAATTCTATGGGCACGACAGTGTCGCAACAGTTGAGAAAGTGCAGCTGGGAGGTTTAAAGTTAAGTGGAAGAATCAAATTTCAAGATTGGCAGATGTCCCACAGTGGCACAGTACAGCAGATGTTCAGAGAGTAGCGCCATCGTGTTATTTTTCTCTAATCTCAACCAATCACCAACCTATCTCCCATCATTGATTAAGTAAATGTAGTAGTAACTGCTGACTCCCCATGTACACAAATGGGTCTGCATAAAGATACAGACATTTAGACTTTATTTTTGTCAGCAGATCAGATGCTGTAAGTAGAAACAGATACAGTAATTTGATTAGGTGAAGACTGTCCTTTAGCTTGGGAGAACATTAAATCTACAAACAGACTAGACATGTCACCAAGGTAAGCAACACCTTTTATTGTGCCTATTCTTGTCATCTGCAACAGTCACCCCATGCCTGCATCATGGGCTCTGACCACAGTTGTAAATGTTGGGTACAATGAAGGTACCATAAAACATAAAGTGAAATTTGACATGCAGAATCAGAGTTGCACGTCAAAAGTCAGTTCTGAATAAAAAAAACAGCAGTGTCTAGCTGCCTTAGCAATGTCATTCACAACTTTTTTTTAGTAAACATCCTGTTTGTGGGGTTTGGAAAAAAAAAAAAAACTCACTCACAGGCCTTAACTGTTACCAGCATATCCACCAGGGAGACTCTGTTTTATTACTGCAGTGAGAAGAAAATCCGGACCGTCACAGGTCTAATAGAGAACATGATGTCTTTTTAGTGTGGAAAATAGATACAACTCTATACGGCACCCTTCCTGTGCCACTATTTCAAGCTCCATTTACTCTGGTTTGCTGTCCTCATAGCATGGGGATTTATTGGGTTGTTTGAAGGGTCACTTTGTGTGGCACTAGACACATCTGGATGGACGGGGTTTCCTTAACCTTCACCTTAGCTACTGGCTGTAAGTCAACTTTACTGCTGACACAGTTAGACATGAAACATGCAGACTCATAAGTTTTTTGTTTTTACTTATACAAGGTTGTAATCACAGAGAGGGCATCAACATATAGAGAATATCACAGCTATGAACTCTGAACTCATGACCCAAATTATGCAGTGGATTGTGGCACTATGTGTTGTTGTAAAACTTGGTAGCAGCATTGTCAAAAACAAATTATTGTCACTACAGGTTAACTGAAAAAAGAAGTTGGGAATGTAAAACATTCATATATGCATAGACAAATGGCTTTGACACTGGTGCCTTACAGTCACAAACAAACATACCACTCTACTGATTGCGTTCCATCCTCAGGAGGCCAACACCCAAAGTGAAGACTGAAAAGCACTCAGAAAGGGACTCCTAGCGTGAAGGGGACTTGGTGCCATGGTGGGATTGTTTGTAAATTAAAGGCATCAGTCATGCTGTGTTTAGTTCAAATCCTCCCCCTTGTTGGTACCAGGAGCATAAAAACCAATCCCACTGCAGAGGCCCTCTTCTAACCTTTAGAGAGATAGAAGCAGAGGTGTGTATTTATAGACACAAAGCATAATTTTACATGTAGTAATGAACCTTATGCTTTGTCTCCACACAACCACTACACATGCAGGTGTGGGCACTATAGGTATGCATGACTTAATTCACAGAGCTGATGATATAATTACATGCAAAACATGGCCAGACATGGCCAGTCCTGTGAGAATTATATTAATTTGCTCGTAATTTTTCATCAATATTTTTATACAAAAATTACCCAACCCATACCATTAACCAGTTACTCCTCCCTAAAAAAACAATCAGAGCCACAGAAATCAATTATTAATAATTAAAGCTGATGTAGTGGTTACTTGTCTTTATATCAACAAATTATTGTCACTAAGTACTTTTGAGTAATCATACAAGAGAGCCAAAATACTTACACCTCCTTAATCCAGTCTTTGATGTAATTCATATTCATTCAGTTTTCCAGCTGAGTGATTTTGACAGAAGATCTCACAAAGAACTTTAATTTGACATCTAAAACTCATTTTCACTTCCCAGTGTCAATCACACCCTTGTGACTTTAGTTGTGCTCACTCACTTATTGAAAGGCAATTACACAAAGTTAGACCTTTAGTTAAGTAATCGGAAAGAGAGCAGAAGCAGAGCAGCAAGTGTTCGTTCTGGTATGCACTTGATGTCTTTGCCAGTGTGTGACTCAACAAAATGTGATGCAGCCAGACACTCTTTCACAGCCTGAATGAAAAACGAAAAGGTGAGGTGGAGACAAGAGTTTGAAATTTTATAGGATATTGTGTGTGTGTATGTGTGTGTGCATGTGTTACTGCTTTACCACTCTTACTTCAACCAGTTTTTGATCATTTTCACATGGTGTGGTGAGGCCTGCATATACAACAATGTAACTTTCCTCACTGGCATATTATGTTTCAAGTATATGATATGATATACTATGTGATACACTGGGTGCTGAGGCATTTTATGTTTTGGTTGTTTTTTCTGAGGCTACAGTGTTTGTGTTGAAACGCAATTCAACAATCTGGCTTTTGTTAAGTCTTTAATCACTTTTCATCCCGTGTGCCTAGGAGATAATGTTTTTGGATGATCTCTAACCACCTGGCAGTCAGGCTGTGTCTTGACAGCAGTTTGAGCAAGGGGATGTTGACATATCAGATCACTTCACCAAGTCTGGTGAACACCAGAATTTCGGGGGAAAGTTTTTATCTCCTCCTTTCAGTGTGTCATTTTTCTTTTTTTCCATGTTCTCTGCTGAAAGCTTCTTTTGATGTAGCGAGTGCGATTTGTGTCTGTCCTGCTGCAGTACCACAGATGAGCAGCAACATCAAACACTGGCCTCACAGGGTCCAGATGGACTCCTAGTTTAAGCCACATGTCCTTGATGACATAATATTGAGCCATGTTCTCTCACTTGCCTCTCACTTACTCTTTTTTGTATATTGGAAAGACTGACAGTTTGATTGTTTTTTTCGACAGAAGACAGTACTTTTTATAGAAGATGTTTCTGGCCCTTTTTGCTGAGAAGTGCGATAACAAGTTCAAGGTTTCCTAATTATCGTTGCCTTCACCGTTTTGCATATTGCTTAAGTGAGACACTGTCTTTGTTCCTGCTTGTCTTGGAACAAATTCTGACAGAGATGTCTGTTCAACCTTACTCCCTTCTCCTCTAAGCCTTCCTACTGTCTCAAACAGAAAGACATCTTGAGCAGGCTGCGTGGTTTCCTTAGTAAATACGTTTGCCATAATATCAAAGGAATCCACACCTATACACCTGGGCACAAAGGCTACATTTCGTTAAATGTATCTGTGTATGCCTGTGTGAATGTTACATACAGTCCCCTAGCTATTTGGACAGTGACACAGTTTTTGTAATTTTGTCTCTGTATACCACCACAGTGGGTTTGAAACGAAGCCACCAAGATATGATTAAAGTGCAGACTTTCAGCTTTAATTCAGAGAGTTTAACAAAACTATCATATTAACCTTTTAGGAATTACACCCATTTTTATACATAATCCCTCCATTTCCAGAGGCTGAAAACTTATTGGGCAATTGACAGTTTCATGGTCAGATGTAGCCTGTTCCCTCGTTACTTCATGACAAATTAAGCAGATAAAATGCATGGAGTTGATTTCAAATGTTGAATTTGCATTTGTTCAAGGGAACAGTATGCAGTCTAAAGAGGTGTTGATGCAGGTAAAGAAAGCATCATTAGGCTGTAAAAACAAAGCAAACCTATTAGATAGACCGCAGGACCTTTAGTAGTGGCCTAGCTAACAATTTGGTACATTCTTAAAAAGCGGGAATGCACTAGCAAGTTCAGCAACACCAAAAGGCCTGGAAGATCACAGAAAATAGCTTAAGTGGATGATAGCAGATTTCTTTCCTTGGATAGGATAAAAACCCTTCAAAACATCTAGCCAGGTCAAGATCACTCTTTAGGACGTTGGTATATCATTGTCTACAATCAAGAGACAACTTCATGAATATAAATACAGAGGGTTTACCACAAGGTTAAGTGTAACACTCAAGAACAGAAAAGCCAGATTAAAATTTGCCAGAAAACATCTAAAAACTTATGCTGCCAGTGAAACTGGGTCACTGGTGTTTATTGATGATGTGACTGCTGATAGATGTAGCAGGATGAATTATGAAGTGTATAAGGCTATACTATCCATCTCCAATGGCTGAGCCAGTCACCTGACCTCAACAAAACTGAGCATGTTTTTCACTGGCTGAAGACAAAATTGACAGCGCAAAGACCCACAAATAAGCAGCAGAAACTGAAGGTGGCTGCAGTAGAGGCCCGGCAAAGCATCTCAAGGAAGGAAACTCAGTATTTGGTGATGTCCATGTGCTCCAGACTTCAGGTAGTTGTTGACTGCAAAGGATCATCATCTGAGTATTCAAAATAATCAATTTATTCATAATTGTGTTTGTCCAATTGCTTTTGGGCCTCTGAAAATGGGCACAGTTCCTAAACAGTTAATGTGATATTTTTATTAAACCCCTTGAATTAAAGCTGAAAGCCCACACTCTGATCACATCCTGGCTGCCTTGTTTCAAATCTATTTTCATGTTTTACAGAGGCAAAATTCCAAAAATTGTGTCACTGTCCAAATATTAGACTGTGTGTATATGTGCTTTCCATACTCAAGCCTGTGCGTGCGCGCACACACACACACACACACCCCATCATCATCAATAGAAGTCACCACAACATCATTGCTACTGACACTGTTATAGCAGTCACAGTGAAAACCACCCATCAGTGGCCAAGGGTATTTTTTGGTCTGGCCACACATTCTGGCAATTCCCACCTCGCCTCTGTCAATTAGCGTGGATGTTGTGGGCTGGCAGTGGTGAGCAGGGCCAAGCCCAGACCCATACAAAACAACAGAATACACTTTCAGCACGGCTTAGTTCTGTTGTAAGATTGTGACAAAAAGGAATGCTCTGTGTAGGAAACAGCAGATGTGTTCATGTCAAAATACCGTCACTGCCAAGAAGAGATCGGAAACATTTAGTGTGAAAGATGCCATTCAGAGTCAGGGAACAACCCAGGGCCAGTATCAGAAGTGCCTGTGTGTGAGTGTGTATCTGTGTGTTAGTGATGCATGAATTCCATTGTGTACCTCCTTCTCTTCTCAGGGGGACCCAGGGCCTGAGGGACTACGAGGACTACCTGGTCTGGTGGGACCTCAGGTAGGCTAGACATTGGCTACTGCAAACGCTCTAAATTTTAGGAAATTTACTGTTTGGACAGTTCTGTTGGTTGTCAAGTATCTTCATGTCATAAATCCAGTACCACCATATCTATATATTCTGATATGTCAAATATATAAAGATAATAAAGTGTGAGAAAAACCTTTCAAAACGTTTGCCACAGTGTCAACTTTTATCATTGATCAGGCTCCTCCTCCTTGGCTTCACTTCAATTGCAGAGAATTCTGTCATTGAAGTCCTTACAAAATTTTCCCCATGCCTGTCTTTCTCTCTAACTCACTCACTCTTCATCTCCTCCCTCCTTTCCTCTGTCTGTGGCAGGGCCCAGCAGGACGAGCCGGCCTGCCTGGATTGAAAGGTGATAAGGTGATCTAAATATTTATATTATTGCAGTGTATTTGTGTGTAATGTGTCAGTAGCTCAACTCATATAACTGGACATATTACAAGAGATCCTCTGACATTTTGAAAGCAGCTACCATAGAAATCCATGTGCATTAGCTGTTGTTTATGTTAGATATTGATGTTGCTCTATACATTGTCTTTACATTGTCTTTTGTTTTTCATGATATTCAAATCCAAGCAGAATTTTGATAGCAGCTTGTTTCAACTGTGTACAAGAGTTGCTGCATAACATACATGTATTATACAGTAAACAGTCTATGTAGAGGTTCTGTGCTTATCTATGTTTTATTTTTGGTCGTATTGTGATCACTGTGGCAGGGTAGTGTTGTGTTATATCTCTGTATGATGCTGTGAAATTCAGGGTGAAGTGGGACAAAGGGGCGAACCAGGAGAGATGGGGTACCAAGGCGATAAGGTAAGTCTCCTTTTATGCAAACGAGATTTTAAGGAAAACAGACTTATGAATATTAAATGCACTGGAACTGTCACTACCAAGAACATCTTGAATTATATTCCCACACCAGACAGTCATGACTTTAGTATAAAATTCCACCACAACTTGATAATACTTTTATAACAAATACATTTTTTTGTTTTACTTAATTGTTTAAACATGTAGGAGTAATCTCTGTTTTCCCCCCTGCTGTGACAAATAATTGGAGAATAGCAGAATATATAGAGGAACATTTGTCTTCGCTAAATCACGAAAACATTAATCCACAAATCATTGTGTATTGTGTGTGTTTGAATAAATGCAGATGTTGATTCATTAATCAGATGAAGTCACTACATAATGCTTGTCCCATGTGAATAGGGGTATACGTGTATCCAGACATAGTGACAGTTATATGGAAATGGTTGCAAATAAACATAGACATATATAAAGGGATGTGTAAGACCAGTTTGAGATGTTATGTCTGTATCTTTACAGGGTCCTCCTGGTGCGCCTGGTCCTACAGGGCCAAGAGGGAAACCAGGACCACCGGTATGTTCGTGTGAGTGTGTACTGTATGTGTCTGAGCAGCTTTTATAGACAAAGCCAAGTAAACACAGTGTACCACAATGAGATCTGGACTCTATTTGTGTTAGCTTGTAAACTGAAGTCAGTCACATTCACAACACATCAGCTTTATCGTACACTTGCTGGATTGTGTGTTCCAGTGAGGGAAGAAAGAAGTGGAATAAATGAATAAATGTTTTTAAACACTAAGCAGCTATATGTTGTATATGTATAAAATGAAATACTGAACACTCCTCTCTGGATGCATGATAAACTAGAATGGCACTCACTAGAGCGCACACCTCCACCAAGGCCAAACAGTCCTACATATGTCTGACTAGCTGTCATAATAGAAAAATAAAAGGAAAGAGGATGTACCAGAAACAGAAAAATATCTAATTTGTTTTTGTCCTCATGTATTCTTTTTTCAACAGGGTAAAATTGGTGAGATGGGGGCACAAGGACCACCTGGGCCTCCAGGACCAGAGGTAGGACATACATGTGATGAGTTTTCATATTTAATGTATCCTTTTATTTGTTACCAAGTTTTCTCAGGATGCAGGAACAAGACCACCTAACGTGATCACATGTGAACAGCTTAATGCAGATAAGCTTTGGGTTACAACAAAGGGTAGTTCAGTGTTGTTTACCTGAAGTCAGTAATGTAAGGATAACAACTTCTTTTCCCTTTGTGCACAGTACTGACAGCAATAATGTCAGTGTCAATGTCAATTTTATTTCTATAGCACATTTAAAAACAACAAGGTTGACCATAATAACAATTGATAATACAGTAACTATAACTTTAGTTTCTACGAATGTCAATTTGCTACTGTACAGGACAGGTTTCATTCTTTATTCACAGTCTAGTAAACATGATTACTACATTTTCTTTTAGAAAATATTGATATAGGTAGACAGTGGAAAGAAAGGGAAAAACACAAAACTCTTTCAGCTTTTATCAGTGGGGATGATTGTGGAATAATACTGAAATGGATGGAAAGGAGCATGATTGAGAAAAAGACAGACACACACACACACACAGTTACAAAACATGATCCGCCATATTTTTATTTCTCCCACAGCAGGGAGAATGCAGGGCACAGAACCAAGCATACCTCTTTACATCTCCCACCAAGATTATGACTGCACAAAGACATTAGAGATATGGAAGTCATTGGGAGGGTTGAAGAAAGAGTAGTTGGAAACTCAGATTTAATATACCGCACATATCTCAGGTTTTGGCTTCACACTGGGGATGCCAACTGAACTGAAAGAGACATATAAAACACAGTGTACAATAACATCAACTATACGCACTGCCATAGACAATGTGAAGAACAATATATCACATACAAAGGCATCAGAACTGTATTGTTTTTGGTGATCTCGACCTTCCTCTTGCGCCTCTATCACCCTACCAATACAAAATAAATATGAACATTTCCCAGATTATGTGGATTTGTTTTACACTTTTCTCAAATGATTTTTGGACAGAACGGGCATTCCTCTTTGTGACTCCATGACTTCTTGCCAATTCTAGACTATAATTTTCTTGTAAATTCTGAATTTATTCGGCAAATAGCTGCCATTCACTGAGGATGATACTCAGGTAATGTCTTTTTCACATTGGTCATTATTTTATCAGCCTTCACTACAAAAAAAAAATCACTCAGATTTTAGATATATATTAAACCAATAGCAAAATACATGTTATTGTCATGGATATTTATGAACATACTCATTTAATTTTAATGACCCATCCTGAGATGGCTCTGAGATCACCAAATTAGTCATGCATGTACAGTCGGTCAGTCAGTATTCATTCTATCCAACATTGTGTCAGTCAGTGATGGGATGTACTGATGATTGCAGCCTATGGGGCTTCCAGCGAGCGTTAAACTTTTTGTCCTGTTGAAATATCATCGATGCTTAAATGTGATGTTGCAGCATTTTACGTATCATAATAAGAAGTACCAACAGCGAAAGCGAATAAAACCTCTCAGGGACACTAGTCATTAATTATATCATGATCGAACACTTGAGTGGTCAGTGGAGACACCAAATCAAGTCATCTCTACTAGCCCCAAAATGTTATAACGTCCATGTGTTGCATCAAAACAATTTAATCTTTTCGTGTCTTTTGCCTTTTGTCCTGACATCTCCTCCAGTGTGTCTGCTTTTGACAGGATACGCCACCTCACAAAGAGGTCATTATGATGCTGCAAAAAGTGGAAAGCATGGAAAATAAACAGAGACACGCTGCTTCCCAGGGAGTGTCATGACCATAGGTCGTTAGCCACAGCTAGTATATATTTTCTGAATGAGCAATTGTACGGCAGGCGAGCCTGAAGGTATGCAATCTCTATCAGCTCAGCAGCAATCCATCACTATTCTTTACATCAGTTTATAGACTCCAGAAAGGCCCCCACCCACCCAGATTTATACAAGCTCTACTGGTGATTTGCAAGAGGAGCTGCTGCAGGCATCAACACACAATAGCCTATTTTACCCGCCATTGTGAATGCAGCATAATCCTACCCTCCCTGTACGTAATAAGCACAAAGGTTCAGTGAGTTGAGTTAATATGTGGACTGGGTTAACCAATTAGTCATGTGCCTCATGACAGACAAAAATAATGATATCATATACTGTAATAATAATGTCCTCTCTTGTTTTTTACCAGGGGTTTCTATATTATACCAGGCCCAACGGGTCCACTCCACAAAGGTATAACAGTCTCTCTCATCTTGCCATCTATTCACTGTAGTTCAGTTCATCCAATTGAATTAATGTATTTGGTTGTGTTTCAGGGTATGTGAGGGAGCCAGAGGGGTCTCAAGATCTATTGTGGGCCAAAAAGGAATACAGTGAGTCGTATCTAACACCCAACTTCATTCTACACACCAGCTCAGTATTTGACTCACTAATACAGAAAAGTGGAAAATCTGGCTCATTCAGAGATTTCCATTGATTTTAGTCTGAGGCAAGATTAACTAACACATTGCTTCTCATTTACCATCTAGTCATATCTTGTTGTAGCTTAGTCCTCCCACTGGGAGTTTTTTTCTGCGATATCTCTCAAGTATGTTCCATTGGGTGAAGTCATGATTCACCATTGCGTTGGTGTTTATAAAACAAGGCTGAAAGTTTTCCAGCCCTGAAAAAAGGGAACAGAAGCCTTTGAAAGTGTACAACATACACACACTTTTCTATTAAAGAATGTTCCAGCATTGATCTGGCAACTGCTCACAGGGGTGTAAAAGTTGGCTAGTGTACTCATCTCATGCACACAGTTTGGTGCATGGATCACAACACTTCAGTCAGAGAAGAGTACAGACAAAATTCGTTAAAAAAGTTTGATATTTATGAGCAAAGCACCAGCGCTGTACTATTGGAATTGATTATGATTCAAATTTGTAAGACTGCCAAAGGATTTAGATTTTCAAAGAGATTACTTATCTGACAGCTGAAGTCAATACATATATATAGCATTGAAATATTTTATAAACTCAGCATTGTCTCATCTGGATTGTAAGCATTACTTGTTAGAGGTCACCAAGAAAATTTTAGTGGGTGATTCAAATGTTAACTGTAAAACCTCTTACAACTGACTTCTGTAGTTTTAATGAAATGTGCGTCTTTTTAACAGCCTCCTAGTGCACATAATTCATACTACTACCACTACCACTTGGTATCAACAACACCTATTTTGTGAAGTGATGTTATGCAAGGTGGAATTACTGTATATACATGGATGAGCAAAACATTATGACCACTACAGATGAAGTAGAATAACATTTATAATATCCTAGGAAATGCCATACGTCAAGGTTCGATATGTGAGAGGGTACTTGAGCAATTGGTTCTGTAGTCAGTGTTTTCCATGAGGGAGAAAGACAGGTGTAATGACTTGAGCGACTTGATATGGGCCAAGGCTTGTGGGGAGTCAGCAGTGGTGAGTACTCTGCAGAAAGCAGCCTGTTGAGGGTTGAGCTAAGACTGACAGGATGTTGACACGCAGGCTTAAATTTTGATCACGTTATGGGAAAACACACAGTAGACCGGGTCATAGTGTCCAAGATAACCCCTACCACGCTGAAAGTGCCTGCATCAGGCAGAGACGAGTGTTGTAACTGGACCTGGAGTAAATAAAGAAGACTGCTCGTCTGATGAGTCTCAATTTCAATTTCATTTCATCTGCTCACATCTTATATGTGCTGGAACACAAATTGCACCATGATTCTAACATGCAAATGACAGGACTTAAAGGATCCAGTTTCGTATACTGGGCACCATACATTTTTGTCTTGTGACCTGTGAGAATTAGGAAAGTTGCCCACAGTTATCCAAAACTATCCCATTTAAATTTATCTCTATCTGGCTCTACCAAGAGTTATCAGCAGCAAAATGCAATTCAGCAATTGTGATCTTTAATGTTGAGTCTAAAGTTATCCACACAAAATAGTAATGCGTATGGTTTTATTCATGTTGTTTGGTCATCCTGCTGGGTAGTTTGGTGTGCCAGTTGTACATTTGTTCATTGGACTACCCAGTACATGTGGAGAGTGTTGTGCTGTGTGTATCATATTAGTGTGTGGCTTAACTGTATTGTGTTCTGCAGGGTGATGAAGGACCACTCGGCCCGCCTGGATGCCCTGGCCCTACTGTAAGAACTCCCAGATTCACATATTGTATATACACAAATACACAGAGACATATGCACATAGTGTTTACTGAACATATTGCAGGTGGTTTGAATTAATATAGTTTGCCTGCATGTTCTTTCAGGAAACAGCTGGTATGAATTGCGATAAACCCATTATGAGCTTTACTATCTTTTGATTATTACTTGTATGTGTACATGTGCTTGTGTGTGTGTGTGTGTGTGTGTGTGTGTGTGTGTGTGTGGTGTGGGTGGTGGGTGTGGTGGGGTGGGTGTGGGTGGGGTGTGTGGTGTGTGTGTGTGTGGGTGTGTGTGTGTGTGGTGTGTGTGTGGGTGTGGGTGTGTGTGTGGTGTGTGTGTGTGGTGTGTGTGTGTGTGTGGGTGTGTGTCTGCCCACCCTTGCAGGGGACCCAAGGAAAGGCTATATAGCTTAACCCGGCCCTGAGGCTTAGAGGAGTAGAGGACCATTACAAGTTTAGAAATTCAAAAAAATGAAAACACTGCCTGTGTGAGCCTGTATGAGCCTGTTTATTCTCTTCAGAATTATCTACTATACCTATATTACCGGATCAGCACCTCCATCTCTAGGGACAGGCAGTCTTAAGGCTTATTCTGTCTGTTAAGATTATTTTAAAAATCTGTTTTTTTGCTTCAGTAAACTCTTTGCATGCCATACCTGTCCTCACTCTGTTTTATTATGTATTTATTCATTAACTGGCTTTTGTGTCCACTACAAATGCATTGCCTGATCATGGTATCAATGTGTCAAGATTTGTTATTCTAAATTATGGTCTTTTGCTTACACAGCTGGACCCACTTGAAAGCCCAGACTTGTTGTAAATATGTACTTAATTAGGAGAGAAACATTATTTCCATCATCGCGACATGCTTTTTTAAACTTGTAATATCCTGAGAGTCCTCTCTGCCAGTTGTAGGGCAGGATGGTAACAGAGGTCTCTTTAATTACAGGAAGCTAACTAGTACACTGTTTGATGTTTATGCTTGTAGGAGAAAAAAAGGGGATATGGGAAATGTTGGTGTACCTGACCACAAGTAAGTCGCTTACACTTTTTTTTTAGTAATACTAGTAATTACTAATCCGCCGAGGATGGCTGTTGATTAGAAGCCATTAAATCCTCTGTAAGTGTTGGATGTATACTTCTGCTGTAGCTTTTATAGCTTTAGTTGTCCTTAAATGTTTTAATAGTTTTAAGATTAATGTACACATTACATTAAGATATCGACACAATGCCCACACTTAAGTGAATGAAACCTCCAGTGTGGCAACTGGAAGTTACAGGAGCCGCCTTGCAGTTTTTTCTGACCCACTTTTACCGCTATTAAGAGAAATTTGATACTTTTCCCACTAGCAAACAGAGTTTTCATCAAGGAATTACAGAACACCACAGTAGAGCAGAAGGAACACCAATCAGAGATCCTCTATGGAAGTGACCTAATTTGGGTTGCATATTTGTTTATGGCTCAAAGCTGGCCAAAGTGTGCTTGACGCTGTTGTTTCCTCAAGAATCCATACTTGATGTGCACAGAGCACAACTTCAGTAGAAAATCCAAAAGTGTTGGTCTTTGCAGATTGCTTAGCCATAGTCCCATAACATCTTTGTTAAGATTGTTTAAATGAACAATTAACTGCAAAATCACAGTTTAATATCTATGTTCTTCTGTTTAATGCTTCAGTTAATTCTTTTATATCAACACAAATACTCTGGAGAAATGTTGTCATGTTTTCCCTTTGTAAAATCCCTCAAACGCACACAACTGCTCTGAGCATCCAAAGTATGTCTAACCTTCCTGGAGGCCCTTAATGTTAATATTTGCATTCTGTGCCGTGAGGAGGCAACCAAGGGCCATGTGTTGGACTGTGTTGCTGCAGTGCATATATGAGAGGGATTACAGTTACTGAGTAGATGGGCCTTTGGTGTCATGGGCTGTACAGACAAAAACTTAAAACATATGGAGGCTCTAGTGAACTCCATTACATCACTTTCCAGATAAATTAGATGTGTAAGAGACTGAAAAAGACTATTGTTGGGACTCGTGACAGGTTAACCCTGGTTGATGTGAGGAGGCTTTAGCCGCCACCCTCACCGAAAGTGCCTTTATCACCATGACGCTTCCCATAACCGTTTGAAGCTAAAATTACTGGAGGGTTTTACAGTGTAGTGTATTTCAGCCAATTCTAGATTGGCTGCTGTGTTCCATTTTGTCACCTCCAGTCCACAACTAATAAACATGTATCAGTCCTCAATTACCAAAGGCAGTGTGCTGTGAACATAGTCCACATGACAAATTTTGCTTTGTTTTTTCAACTTGCGATCCTGTGTACACTTGTATGTGTGAATGAGCACGGTCAGGGAGAACCTAATACTCTTAACAATGACTTAATATATTTCTTCCCTTAATCCAAGGTTAATGTTATATCCATACTATAACATATATCCATTACCACCTGTAACTCCAGGCTGTGTCTGAGAAACCAGATCACCCTTCAGAGCGGGTAATTGTAAAACTCCTATGTCATGACCCTGTCACATGGAAACCTCTTTAAAACCCTTTCCCTCTGTTAAATGACAGGTACCACATCCCACTTCATGGCCCAATTTAGGGATTTGAGGTCAATTTAGAGCTCCTGTTCCCATGCTCGCCGGCCATCCTCACAAACACTCTCTACTACTAATCCGCTATTCAACTGTTTTACTTGCATCCAACAGGATAATAGCCTAAGATGGCGGATACATGAATAATACCCCAAAGGCTGTCAGCCTTTTAGCCTGAAGTTAGGAGTAGCAAATGGAACAAAATCTCATTGTGTTTATCTTAGTAGTCTGTTTGTCTTTACTTGTTGTGTTCACTTTATCAATCTGCGTTTTTCAGCTTTCTTCTCTTTTCAGTTTCTTTCTATCTGTCACTATAACACTTGTTTTCTGTTATTCTGTAGTTACACAGAGGGACACAAGAAAAGATGAGAAAAGTAAACCAACAAGAAGAATGTGTGCTATATGATTATGTGATTTAAGTAAGAAGAATGGGTAGAACTTGAAACCTGTTAACTAAGTGAATATATCACTCTGCAAGGAAGAAACACAGTGGTGGGAAATTGCCTCATTGAACCAGACGGCTACAGTCTGACCGCATTGGTTTTGTGGTTGGCCAGAAGTGAAACTATATGGTCTGTGTTAGGCAGTCACATGAATTATCACAATAACATCAAATTCAGGGCTTGTGATATGTAATGCTATTGTGTTGCTTTGTCCTCTCAGTGTAATTAGTCACTCCTCACACTGCTGTAAAAATAAATAAAAATACAACACAACACACAGTGAAGGGTTTGAAAGAGCACAGTTGCCCTTGTGGTTGAATGTGTCTCAGCAACCCAGTAAGTCTTACCGTTGGTCTGGATCTCCATCCAGTCCAGTGGAGAGGCTGGCATAGTTCCAAACCACGCCCCTGTCTCAGACGACTGATCTGGAAGTGGTTGCTTCTGATAACCTCTACATTTACATTAGCTAGTTTTCCTCATGAGGGCTTTTACCAAGTTGTGTGTGTTTTTGGGGCCATCTGTATTGAGTTACTGTGTGCTGTGAAATTAGTATTCTCAATGATACCCAGTCATTGCGACAGCTCAAGAAATATGTTATCATTGCTTCGTGCCATATTATATGGGTTTATTTTCCACAACTCACACAAGCTTTAGAAAGTTAAAAGTAGCCCATTTTTTTAGCTTTGGTAGTTTTCTCGTTGAATAACTCTATTATCAATCCCATATGATTACGAAACAGATTTGTAATCCATAATAGCATGCCATGGTTATTGGCAATTGAGGCATCATCTGCTTTGTTTTGTTTCCTCTGTCTCACTGTTTACTTTCTACATGAATTGATTTACACTGTAAGATTCCTATTACAGAAAAAATCTTTGAAACACAAACATGTTTTTCCTTAAAATGGAAAATCAAGATGTAAATCTCTGTTTTTTTGCAAGTAGCACTGGTAAAATCAAAATTGAAATGGAATTAAATTTAAGAGTGCCTGGAATTCAGAAGTCAACATACAGGTTTCTCCTCAAGTCAGCAGACCCTCCTTTTTTCTTACGTAAGCATCACACTGTAATCTATGACCTCTTGCATTCCAGGTGTCATAACAGATTGGAAAATAACCCTTAGATGAATGAAGATCAGGTCCTCACACTGACATACTTTCTTGTGATGTGTTTGTGTTGAACACTATTTCTTTCTCTCCACTTCTCTCCTTTCCAGGGTCCAGTAGGCCTGATTGGGATAGCTGGTGTGATGGGAGTTCCCGGTGAAAAGGTAAGGGGTGTGTCTCTCTGTCATTAGGCTGTCAGTCAGCATCAGCTGGTTGCTTGTCAGCAGCAGACCCCTGTAATTAGGGCTGTGGTGAGCAGCCATGGCTTGAGGCCCCAGAGGGCCAGAACACATGCTTTGATAAACACTCAACACTCTTACATCCACATCAATTACAATATTGTCAAACTGTCAATATTTTCACCATTAGTGCCCTCAGCCTCTGCCCTCTGTTGAAAACAAGACATTTCAAGGACCAGAAGAACTTCTGTTTAATCCTGAATAAACCTCTTGATAGGAAATGAATACTTTATGTCAGAAACCTCAGATATGTTTGTTTCTGATTGGTGTCATTAGACATGCCAGCTATTGTATATATGACACTATTGCCCTTCAAATGCGCAGCACTCATAAACATATGGAGGGGACGGCACCACACTAGTTAAAATTATGTAAAATACCTGATGCAACTCAGAGGCCCTGAGGCTTTCTCCATGTTTGGCCCCCATTACCTCAACTTTAAAGAAAATGTTACAAGCAACCTGCAGCCTTACTGCAAGCAGATGATTTTACTCGTAGTCTGGCTTGTTGATTATTGACAGACCCAAAACACCTCTTCCTTCCTATCCAGAAGCCCACTTCAGTCAGAACATGTTCCTGTGATGGGAAGCTTTCTGCTTGTCAGACCTCGCTTTGTCCCCTCCTCGCCTTCTCACACAAAAATCTCCTCTGTCTAATCTGTCAGCACCAGCCATACCCTGACAGCCCACAAATTCCTTTCATATTATATATATCTTAATTCTGTACCAACTTGACGTAGACTGTTTCCAATACAGCACCTTAAACTATTCTGCTCACTGTTTGATAGAAGTGCAACAAGAATTGGAAAGGTACTTGTGTCATGAAAGTTACAAGGTTCAAGGAGATTAAAACATCAGTGACACAAGTGTTACAGAGGGGTTAGAGGGAGATTCAGGCTTGCATTGCTCACCCAAGCTACTCTGCTTTAACACAGTATGCAGAGTGCCACCAACTGGGTTTCAAAGTACTCTGCTCATCGCTAAACTCCACTTAAATTGGCTGTCACTCTAACCTGCATTTAAGAAGCTGCTCTGTGCTACATGGCTCTTTTATTAGGGAGAATCTATGAAGCTGTGTTAATGTGTTGAGTTTTTAACAGAAGCATTTGATACGCCTCTTTTCTGTCTTAGATTTTCCTTAGTGACTGTGACCAGCGGGTCCAAACAGGTCCAGTCGGGAGAAGGGGCCAAGGGAAGCACAGTCAATTAGGATATACTGCAGAGCTCACTTTGTCTAAGAGTTGGTCAACCCCAGAGCTATAGTGTGTTTTATTGAAAAGGTTTTTCAAGAAATCAGCAAAGTTACAGCAGCAGCTCATAAGAGCTTGACATGAAACCAGTAAACCAATGTCGAAGGATGATGAATAGAAACTGAAACACTGCCAATTTTGGCTGTAAGTTTGGCAGATGCTGCTTAGCACCAAGGTTTAGTTCACGGAAATGAAAGCAGGCTCACCAGAGACTTAAAGGGTTCCAGACTCCTCAGTAACTATTGCATAGCAAATTTTAAGAAATTCAGGCCATGTTTGTTTTCCGCAGTTATGTTGAGGATAGGGATGAAAAACCAGAGTTTGTTCAGGACTCCTGTTGGATCACCTGTCTGGTCTGCTGGATCAAATCTAGTAACCCAAGTTTTGTCCCACCTAAACTTCCTAACCACTGGGTGAAGCAGACAAAAGACCACAATAAAGTCTAGGGCATGAAACTTTTGTTTGTTTGTTTTCAGCCTGTGATGTTGATACAGTTTTTGAAATTCTTAGTCAGGTCTCTATTGTCTGACAGGATGGGCTAAAAGCCCAAAAAGAGTTGTAAAAGTCTGACACCTCAAATTAAAAATCGATTTTAGGATAGATCTAACTGAAGCAACAGTCTTTTGTACTACAGAAGCTAGCTAAAGTCAGTCACCCCAGTTTACAGCCAGCGGCTGTGAAAAGATCTTGCTGCTACATCGGCCATGGATTTATTGCACAAAGTGACTCATTGTGTTTTGTTGTCTTCCTAAATTCATGCAGTTAGTTGTTTGTATATATTTGCAGGTTAATAGTAGGTTAATTTTACATCAAGAGCCAAATCACTACTGTGGAAAATTATTGATAGTAAGGATCTCAGAGAAAACAAGACATCGCTAAGGTCCAGTGCAGCAGTGTTTCCGCTGTTCGCTGTAATGCTGCATGAGTCCAGAGAGGCTGGGCCTTGCATCCTTCACTGTCCTGGGGTCGGATTGATTTATGTCTGTGGCTTTTGGGCTCAGTCCTGACCTAGCTGGCTGGCAGACTGGCTAGAAGGCTAATTGACAGCTGGCTAAGAGGATGATCAATTTGGTGGCTGGCTACGGAATAGTTAAATGATTGAATCACTGCTAGTGTGTGTGTGTGTATGTTTGACTGAGAGAGAGCTTTGTGACTTATGTAAGGAGTTATGGTGATTTGTGTGAACCAGATTTTGCTATAATGTAGCCACATGGTGAGGAGGAAGAAGTTGAGTGTGTGAAGGCCGGCTGCTTCACTCCAGATTACAGTGATCATCTCACAAAGTTCTGTTTCTGTTTAAAGATGACTTGCGGGATTGAAGCTTCGGGCAAATCTTTTATGTCCTTTCTAGTTACTGTGGTATTACCTTAATGGACTATTATAGGAAGAGAATGGGTGGTGGATAACTGTGATGAGAAACATAGCACCCAGCTACCTCTCTGTTTTTTCAGAGGGTCTGGATCAATAACCTAATATGAAACACAGTCTCAGCAAATGTCCAACCTTTTCCCCCTTTACTGCACAGTCTTGGCTGCTGCACTGTTACTCCACACTAGTCATTGTTAAAACGAGCATAGCTTGAATAATTTATAATAGTAAAATATTTGGCAAATGCTATTAAACAGTGACATGGTTTCTCCTCCACCTTCTATACTGTTTATTTTTTCTGTGTTAAGGCTATCCAGACCGCCACAGGTGAATTCAGACACGGCCACACCTGTGCGCGTCAGTTCGCCAATGCTATGTCATGCAAAATAGAGATTTTTATCATGGATGTTTGCATGTTAATACCATTTATTGCATGTGCTGAAACATAAACTTTTCACTTTTCTACTTCACCCATGCATATATTATTTTCATTACTTCATGAGTTTTTGCTTTTTTTTTTGCTCCGGCTTCTTTTTATATTGGATTGAGTCACACACATTAGTACTTAATGGACTGAGAAGCTTGGATGCATTGACTCATCTTCACTCAGTGTCTTATTGGATATAAACGCATAAATAGCTAGATCAACTTGGAAACTTCTTAAACTGAGTTGGATGACATATTTCGGTTTCTGCAAACATGTAAAATTTAAGAGGGTGATTTGATACATCAAAGCTTCCTGTTTCATAGTTTAGTCTAGACTGTGTAACAGTATGTCTTAACTGGCTGATTGTTCAGTAGTTCTGCCGGCTCATATATCTGTTAGTCTATTTGACTGGTGTTGATGTGGGTTAAATGATGGATAGGGAGGTTTTGGCCCATTTACATACAGTTGGTATCACTGCATCATGTCAGGGAAACACTATGAAACCTTCCCTCCATACTAACTTCTCCTTCCCTATTCCAATCTTCAGTCTGTCTTGCTTTTTGTTTTTCTCACAGGGTCCACAGGCAAGGCATCCGGCATTGCTGAGATATACCCTTATATGTTGTGAGCCTACTATCTCAATCACGACTATGAAATCCTCACTTATCAGACCTAGGTTGTCTGTTTCACGCCATAGCCCATTCCTACAACCAGAAATTCAGTTAAAGCAATTAAAAGATCGGTTTGTCCTTCCACTCGGCCCAAGCCTCTTTATAGTGTGTATTTACAACCGTTTCATAAGCCCCGTGAATGTTGGAATGTGGAAGACATTATGGTAATGTGAATGGAATTGGTATAATATTGGTAGACACCGCATGAGGAGAATTACATCCAGGTGAGGAGCAAAGATAGATTAATGATTTTAATTGTCAGGCTTGTTTTCAGTTTGGCTACAGTTTCAACTTACATCCAGCAGTAGCAGCAACAGTAAATTGTGTTGATTATACAGTGTACTAAATCAGAACAGAGACAAAGAGAATATATTTTTAAGTTTCTCAACACATTTGTTTTCAAATGTCTGGAGTTATATCACAGTTTGTGTGTTTGTTTCTTTTAAGAAGCAAAGAATGTTTTATTCAAGAGCAACTCAAATTATGTAATATAACTAAAATGCTCCACTTAAAACTAAAATCAATTCAAATGGTCCTGGACCAACTTGGTGGTCTGTAAATCACAATAATCCTATTATGTTGGGGGTGGGGGAAGAAGAAGATAAGTGCTGCTCTCAGTTCTGTGTTTGTGCAAATAAACTGTTTTAATTTCCATATATAGTAGAATTGATATTGTTTACTATTTTAATGAATTTATTGGTTTTTGAACAAAACTAGTGAGAATCATATTAAAATTAGTTTAGAAAAAATACAGATGAAAAAAATTGGATTATAAAGATGTGATCAGAAGCAAGATTAATAATTTTAGTTGTTGTTTTGTTGCTTCACTTTTTGGGATGCAGAGACATAATCCTATTTTTTATTTGCTAAGGATAGTCATTGATGTACATTATGTTTTAGTGCATTAATATTTAGATGACCCGCTGTCTTCTAAAGAATATTTTGCACTGACTGTGAACATGATTGTTTAGGATCCAGGTTTTGTCTGTAACAGTTAAAGATTATGTATTGTTGTGAATGTGTCAGTTTCTCCTCATCGGTGTTCAGATCCTCACTGAGACTGTTGAGCCTGGGGGTTGGCAGTGTTCATTGCATTGTTCTCTTGCAAGGCAGCACATCCTGGAAGGTTTTCATTGCTGGACTTTTAACCCTGCTTTGATTTTATTGTACTTTTTCCTAAAATTGTGATTTGCTTGTGCTTCACTCCAGTGCCAGACTGCATTATAGTGCCATGGCTAAAGTTCTCAAGTTGAACGTGAGCACTACTCAGTTAATGCAAGAAATGGGCAAGAAACGCTAATAGCTTCAATTGAGAACTACCTCCTGCTAAAGCTACTTCTCACACTTCATCACCATCCATTCTTCACTTCTTTTTATCCTGCTCTTATGATCATCAGCCAAGGAACACATATGGCAGCGCGAATATACCACAGTTTGGCGTTATTTACAGTAATCCATACACGCCAGTTTGTGGTTGTGTTTCCTCTGCTGTAAGATGCGGTCATCTCCATTGTCAAGGCAGGATCCATCACGGATGAGTGAAATTGCAAAACTGATAATTTGGACCAAAGTCACATTGTTTTGGAGATGTCTGAAATAAACACTCATGCTCTCTCAATATTGAAATTTGTCAGTAAGACATTAACCTCAGAGGTGACATAAAGAAGCAAATAGCTAAATAGCTAAATAAATGAATAAATATCCTGAGCAGGAGCTATCTGATGTACACCTGCCCTAGTTGGCACACACCCGCACTTGTTCTGTAGCTTGTTGTCGCTGCGGGAGAGCAGGCAGTGCATCCCCTGAATTATTGGTTACCTGCCTTATATCTAGCCCATCTATCTCTGATTCCTCTCCCACAGTTTAATAAGCGCTCACAGTGAAAAACACTTTGCCTGCTCTTGAAATGTTCCTGTAGAAAAACTGCTGGGTAATAGTGTTTGCTATTACTTATACATAAGTAGTTGATGGATTCACTACCCCACTGCCTAACGTTGAGAATTAGTTACTCTGTATGCATACCCTGATTATCGTTAGAGATGTCTTAACAACTACGAGTTAAGTAACACAAAGGATCAGTTTAACAGCAGCAAGGAGGGTTCATAAGCTACAGTGGTTTTGTAACAAAAATGTAACAAAAATAAGTCTCTCAATAACATGGATTGGAGAGAGAGATGAACTACAGGAAAGAACAAAGAGAAAGACAGATAAAGATGGGTTTGTCTGCCTGGAAGCTTAAAGGGAGCTGTGTGATCTGAGAGGAATGGGTGTCTGACTGAAAGCCAGAGGCTCAGACAGACCAGGAGCAGATAGGGTTAACAAAGGTATAGATATAAAAGAGGGGAGACGAGATGCAAACGACAGATAGGCTGAGGGTGGAAAAGTCCTGAAAGAGTAGACAGGACAGAAAAGGGGAGGGTCTTGGATTGTATTTACAGATCTTTATCTATAACCCCACCTGTGAGGTGCTGTTACAATGCCGGGAAACCCCTGGAATTTCTGTGGGAGTGGTAGGCTGTGGCATCAGGGTAGAAACCCTCCTGAGTAGGCAAAGAATACTGAGTAATTTCTTTGTTGTTGATGCTATTCCAGAGTTAATTGTACATACAGTATGTCAACTTGTGTATGATGCTTTGATGCTAACTGTATTCCTGTACTGCTCATTCTTTGTTGAGTGATGTTCAAAGGTGTGTCTCATGTTGTTGTTGGACAGGGGCCCCTGGGTCCAGATGGCCCGCTGGGAGAACCAGGCCCTGAGGGCATCAAGGTAAACACACACACCACCCTGTGGAAAACATCACCGTGTGCATGTGAAGATGGGGTAGATATATTACTTTTGCATTAAATCTGTTCTTCCTCCCTGATACTATTAGTGCTGGAATTATCTACTCAACTTAGGAACACTACATTGTTCGAATTGCTTGTCACAGCTAATGAATGTCTATTTCATTATGTCGTATTTTTTTCTTTGCAGGGTGAAAGGGGTGACATCGGACAAAAAGGAGAGCCAGGATTCATAGTAAGTAGTTGTTCGATTAACGTCTTTACAGTTGTCTCTCGACTTATACTAGCTTGTGTTGTTACCAAGATGTGAAAACACAAATGTTCGAAGATAACACACTACAGGTTGTGAGCCCCATTTGTACTCATAACATGTAAGTGTTATATAAAAATACTTTTAAGTTATCTTTGACTGCTGAATGGTTATAAATGTGTAAATGTTTTATGACAAACACATTTCTGGATAGAGGCTTCAGGCTCTAAAGAAATTAAAAGTCAAATTTATATGTACCCTCATTTATCTAAAGACAAGAATAATCATTATCATAAAAAAGGGCATCATCCTGTAGCATGTAGGTTAATAAGCACATCCCTCTTGAAGCACATTTACCTCACGGAAAAGACATTACCACATGTAATTTCAAACATAACCACAGCATGCAGTACAACCCCTGGGCCTCTGTAAAAGCTTGGTAGGCCTTTAATCAGTTTTTATTTGCAGAGTGGGCCTTTGTCTTCTCGCCTCTGTATCAAGTTATACCCAAATGCAATTACTGTGCAGCCATGCCAGCTTGTTGTGAGGAAACCTGAGCTAAATCTTCTGAGGAGAAACAAGATGAAAGTCAAGTTGGTATTTAACTGATCTGGCTGAATGAAATCTAATCCAACTTCAGATTTTCCTGTGATGACTTGTTTTCATTAAGTATAGTATTTAATAAAGAGATCTGCAATCTCCAGTTTTCCAAAAGTGTACAGGTATATCAGCACAGCGATTTTAAGGGTTGGTACACGGCATGTACATTCATATGCTTGCGTGTTTATATGTGATGTCGCCTCAGGTGCTGTTCATATAAGTTGAGTGTAGTTGATGTAAAAGGATATTTGACGTGCATCGTGACAGATGTACCCAGTTACTGCATTGTAAAAATGCCTAAATGTCTGTTTAGAAGTGATATTAACATTATTTTCATGTGGGCCTGTACTGAATGTGTCAAAAATAAGAAAAAGATTGATATGGTCATCACTCAACTATCCCAGTAAAATGAATTAAAAAACTACCATGAAGGGGCTTCATAGCAATGATAATGATAGCATTATCATTGTACTTTAGACAAAAAAAAATGTTACAACAATCACATTACAATTATTTTAGGGCCAAATTTATGATGTGATGATGGTAGGTTCTTGTGGCATTAAAATGTAAAACTGTTGCGGATACGGTCTCTCTATATTTCTCCATAAAACAAGTTTATGTCAGAGCTGTAACATTTATAGACATATAGTTTTTTGTTGTTCAGAATAAATTATTCAAAGGCTTCTGGCCAGATTAACTACTCTAGTTGCAACACTTACATTGCATATTCACCTGAGGGAAATTCTCAGAAAGTTAAAGTTAAAACCATCTGAGCAAGGGTCCAGTAATAAACTCACCAGGATCCTGAGCAATGATGATTGCTGTTCCATTCTGACAAACTGTAGGCTACATGTTTGGTGATGCTTAGAATCATCAATCATCAATCAGACCAGAACACACAAAATCACCAGTAATCAGATTGTGAGTTTGTGTGTGGGATGCCAGTGAGATTCCAAGATTTTTTTCATATAAAGTGAAATCAGTTGGGTTGATTGAAACCGCATGTTAATCATTCAAATATTGATTTCTCTCTTTTAAGGGCAAGGCTGGCAGTCCAGGAGAGAGAGGCCCCCCTGGAAAGCCTGTAAGTAATATTTAACTTTTCTGCTGTAATCATGCTTTTTACTTCAGCAGGAAACATCACTATGGCTACAGGCTTGTAAAACATTTCCCCATCCTCTTTTCACCTGTAATATACATAATTATTACTTGAAGAGTCAAAGTCTCTCAAGAGGAAGTTGCCATACATAAAAGAAAACATTTAACAGCTCATCAAAACACATGTCTGCATGCATGTCTTACTCCTCACTCATCTGGTGTGTGTGGGTTCAAGGTTTTCATTCAGCATACACCACTTAAAAGTTGTCATGATTTACAGCTTTGATGAGCACAGAATGCCCACATAACAGAAACTAGATTGCATTTCCTGCTTCTGTACTTTATAAAGAATTCTGAGTTATTCTTTGCATTCTTTGTGTGTGATTTTAAGACTGTTCACAATGTTTTGGGTTTAGACAAACCATTAATTTGGACCAGTCTGACACCTTTCATAAAACAAAAACATTTTCACAATAATTCTCTAAACTTGGTTATTAAGGAATTGTGACCAAGATATGTACTGAGCAGGATATTGCACAGTTGAAAAGTAAACTTCAGTGCTCTCTGGTGGACAAATTATGTAATGGCAAAACTGTTTCTTCATTACCCCAAGCATATCTTTGGCATTTCTGTAATTTCTTGTTTTATTTATGCATCGACACGTGTGCCAGCACCAATATATCAAGGTGATAACAGCCGAGGACATCAGCCAGCTGGTTTATTTGTCAGGCTCCACCTTGGATGTGACTTGCTTAGCCCCCGAGGAGAAATTATGTCTTTTCAGCAGCTAATAATACAAATTATGACACACATACAAAGACAACAGCTAACACTGACACAATGTCTTGTTTTAGTGCCACAGAATACAAAGACTTTTGGCGACTCTGAAGAATCATTTTGCCTGCAAACTTTTGGTTTTTCTGTTTTTACCATTAAAAAATGACAGATGGTAGTTCTGATATCCTTTTGCACTGTGAAGGGTAAAACTGATGTTGCACAGATGGTAGAAACATGCAAACAAAAACAGATCAAAAACAGATTCAAAAGCAGATCCATGTGGGCTGTCCAATAGTCAAGAGATGATCATTACTGTATAGCCACAGTTTGTTTCTTATAGTGCCTTTGTTTGATCCATTTATGGCAGAATTTACAATGGATGATCCTACGCTGGAGAAAAGCTCCATCACCTGCATGCTTAAACAGTGTTGGACTCCCCCCCAGTTGTTTGGCTTGTGTTATTTTCCACTGACAAATGAGCTGCTTTTTGCTTTCTCTAATCATGTATTGGCTTAACATTTGACATTTCAGGGTTGTTTGTAATTACTCTTAACAGACACAGAAATACACACATAGACACATGCAGGCCTGTGCTCTTACTCTCAGATGTAGCCATCTGTACACCCACACACATACAGTGCAGTTGTACACACTGATGCACTAGTTGTGACCTGCTCTCCTGAACACAAACTAAGATCTTTTGCCGTAAGTTTCAAACATAGTTCAGTGTGTGTTTTCACCTCCACTTAAGAGTAAAAAGTTGCTGCTAGGAGTAACCTCACTGCTTTGACAAACTAAAAATATTGCATCTTTGGCTGCTCTGGGCATCAGCATTTCTCTTGTCCACTTTTGGAGTCATAGCGCCATCTTGTGTTTAAGAAAGTATCTATTAAAATCTGTCCTGCTTAATTCTTCACCTTTTCCATGTTCTGTGATTAAAAATCAGTCATTGATTTTGTCATGGTGTTATCTGTGATATCAGAGCCCATCCAGCTCAGTGCTGAAGGCAGTTGACACTTACTGTCACTAGTTTTATACATAATATGTGGGATGTAACATTTGAATGTTTTTCTCTGTGTTTTTCCCCCTTTTATTCAATTAATTGAGCTTCACTCAACTTCAGGCCATGCTTGCAGGGCTGACAGGGGTACATTTAAGTACTTGTATCTTTTAATCAGTGAATAGAAACAAGATATATTTGAGTGTTAACTAATGAGTGAGGTTGTAGTATTTCCCAATGCAGTATGTAAACCTATTTATTCTACAGTTAATGTTAGTGCTATTGATTTCTGGGGATTCTTGTCCAACTATGGGACATTATTTTCATATAGTTTTTGGATCAAGCAAGTATCTCTAACACATGCAGAAGGAATGTCTCCCTCTGTTAGCATTGGATTAAATGCTATTTCAAACTGGGGGGTCTTGTCTAAACTTGACAACAAAGTATTTGGACTACAACAAAGAGATCTGACATTGCAGGCAGGAAAGCCAATCTGTTTGTACTGCATCAAAGAGTTTCTGTGTCGCATTTGTAGGCATTAGGTAACACTGAAATATTAGAGTCACTTAAATTGTTTGTGGCTCTGTTGGTAATGATGATGATGATGATGATGATGATGACAATGATGAGAAGATGACTGTGGCCACAGCCAGGTTTTTTCATGCTTGGTTTCTGTAATTACACAAATGAAGGACTGAAGCTACACTGAGCTCATACTGTAATTGTGTTTGTTTCCAGGGTAAACCAGGTATTCCAGGCAGCACCGGGGAGAGGGGACCACATGGTGAACCAGTAAGTATGCTGTCATCTGACTGTTCCATTGATGTGGTTGTTTCAGGAAACTGTAAACAAACCGCACATTGTGAAAACCGACCTGCCTGGAATCTGTAATGACTGTGGTGGAATAATTTCCACAGAATCAGAATAATAGCTTACAAAGGTTTCATGAGGAGGAAGCTGTCAGGGTCTGATGCTGATTCACCAGCAGTTGCACTGTTTGAGAGGGAAAAGGAGTTCCTCTGCGTTCCTCACACCTTAAAACTCCACACCTTGTGCCTCCCCTCTCGGATTAGTCATAAAGTTCTTGATTTTCCTGGAAATCCGCCGACCCCTCAGGGACATCAAGAATGTCAAACAATCAGATACAAATATTTATTAGGGTGAGAAGTTTCAATAACGCCAGAGGCATGGTTTATGTTATGGGTCTCATCTTGCTTTTGGCTGGACTTCAGTGTTTCACTCCAGGAATTCTCAGCTCTCAGTTTTCTTTTCCTACAGACTTAAACATTTAACTGTGGGTGTTTGTTTTGCCATTGTATTCTAGGGTTGTGTATTATGTCTGTTCTGGTGTTTTCCCAATTTTCTGTTCATAGTAAGGCCAATAATGAGATTACTGTATCAATAATCTAGTGTGCTTAAGACATCTTATGATGGTTATTTTTCTTGTAGGGACCCAAAGGACCTCCTGGAGAAGCTGGACCTGATGGAGAGCAAGGCCCTGAAGTACTTGCTAATTAACTATTTATACATTTTATTGTTATTTGTAAATGGGTTTTATAGTTGGTATTCCTATGTATATAGTATACATGAAACATTACTTATGCCCTTTTTTTCTCTGTCCCATCTTTATAGGGTGGGCCTGGTCCAGAGGGGGAACCTGGTCCCATCGGAGAGCCAGGATTAAAGGTCAGTGCAACCTTACCATGTTTTTTGCAACCACCCCTGCATCTTAGAAAACATTTATCATGTGGAGCTTTAGCAATGTAAAAATCCATGAACTTGCTCAATCAATGTGTACTTGACATAACTGTAGCCTTGGGTGAAACAACAGCTGTTTGTCAAGTCTAACACTGCCAACACTTCAAGTATCAGTGGTTATTGTAAGTCTAGTAGTGTGCATGCTCACAAAAGTGTGTTTTGACCTCCAGACAGCCCTGGTTTGTGCTTTATATTCCTGCAGGGTGATGCTGGGCCTCCGGGAGCTGAAGGGGAGCAGGGACAGGAGGGGATAAGAGTGAGTGACTACAAACAACCCACTAATCCCTTCCTTCCTTGTGTTTGGGTAAATCTGACCCAGTCGTATATTTACACCCCCTCATTCTGACGACAATGTGTAATCCTCTGGCCTGAAGAACGATGGAATTGTTTTTGTCTGATGGACTATACGTATAAATAGTACTTTGACAGCTTGAGTCTCATCTTTCTGTCCTGTCCACAGAAGTAGATTAAACATTCTTTAACAAGGTTGCTCACACACTAGAACCACAGTGCAGGTTTTATAGCCACAAGAGATTAGATACTGTATGAGGATGGAATTTTTTGATTTTGTATGACTGCCTTCAGTTCGACAATAGTTTTTAGTCTGGCTGTTTGTATGTATGGTCTCTTCAATACTGATGTTCCAAGGACAGATATGAAATTATGATTATAATGGGAATTTTAAAAAATTCATCTTGTCTGTATCATTTAGCGAAAGAAATTACATAATGTGGTCGGGCGATGTGAAAAGATTTTCCCACCAAGCATTGTCAAAATCATGCAGGTGTGTGCTGGCGCTGTTTGAATAGATTTGCCTTCACCTTATCCTCTGTTATCCATGGTCTTTAAAGTTAAAATCAAATTTTTCTACAGTTCTTAAATCAAACAAAGTAAATCACCTTGAGATTTTTAAGAAGCAAGAAGCTGTAAAGAAGGCTGAACAGCTGTCTACTACTATTTGAAAAAGAGTCAGATGGCCTCAGATGAAGGACTCCTCCGCTTGCAGCTTCCACATGAACAAATAGGAGGTGATACATACGCTACATATGCAAAAGTACACTATAAAATGATCAGGGTGCAAAACTGCACATACAGTTTTTGGTTCAGTTCTCAAATATGATTTAGGAATTGATGTTTTTCAGCACCAGTTGATCTGGCAGCAAACACTAAAGACGGCGTCATTGTCATTTAGTCACTGCCCTGGTATATGAATAACTGAAATCAGTGCAACAGGAAGATGCATAATATTGCCCAAATCCAACTGCCAGTTCCTATTAGCGCATGCTTTGAATTGCGAGCCAAACCATTAAATTAGCAAAAAAATTGCCCCCCCCCCAAAAACGGTCGGCGATGGGCCTCAATCCAGCCAGTCACCCAACCCTAATACATGATTACTGTTCTCTATTTTATTACAGAATTAATAAATCAGCATTTATGAGCAGTCATTTGGCTACTCTACTAGAAAGTAGAGTGTGTATCTTAGTTCTTGTTTTCTTCTCTGAATTGTATCTTATCCTCTGTCATTGAACTTCAGTCTTAATCTTAAACAACCCCCTAAAATCCATGTTTTTCTGACCTCCAGTGGTTTAAATTGATGTAGTGAAGTACAGGTGAATTTCAAGACACAGAAACATCACCGCTGGGTGTGTTTGCAGGTGTGACAAAGCACACCTACAACCACACCCTTCAGTGATGCTGGCTTTGGGCAGGGGAAACGGCCCTGAAACTTTCAACCAGAGAGGGCAGTGAAACACTCCTTTTCAGCCTGGTCTTAAGTTACTATTGAACTCTTACATGATCCTTTATTCTGACAGTTGCATACACCGATATATGAGTACAACAGTGAAGAGGTTTTGTTAATGGTGATGTGTTTGTAGGGTCCACCTGGTCCTCCTGGTGAAGACGGCCCTCAAGGGAAAGATGGAGCCAAGGTAAACATAACAAGACCTTGTTTTTGTTGACTTTACTTCACCCCTTTCTAATAAAATCCACCATGTAGCCAAAAGAATTTAGAGATTTGTTTTAGTGGGGTTCCCCATATGACAACAATAATAGTGAGCTTTCTAGTAAACCCTGTTTGCAAGTTCATCCAAGAGAATAGTTCAGAATTCAAAAAAGTTAACCGGAGTCATACACTGTATATTACAGCAGTATATCAAGTACACGAATCCACTCAATTTCACACTATATTGGAATGGAATATAAAATCTAATAAAGAAAATAAAATTAAAACCTTTCATTGAAACCTTTTGTTAGCTTCTGAATACCACAGGTTGTCTGACCTATTAAACTCTCTCTGTTAGTAATATAAAACATATAACTGAACTCTCACTCATTTCGTGGTTGTCTGCCTCTCTTTCTCTGTGTGTCTGCCAGGGTGAACCTGGTGAGAGTGGGCCAATAGGAGAGCCAGGTGATAAAGGGATAGAAGGAGACCCTGGGCCCCCAGGACCTCCTGGAGAGCCTGGGAAACAAGGCTTTCGTGTAAGTTTCCAAACACTAATTACCAGATACAACAATTTTAGTAAAACAGCTCTCATTGAAAGTCAGTTAAAGCCTGCAAGTGACAAAGCAGATTATCAGAATCCTCTTAACCAGCTAATGCCCTTGTATCCCAGTAGGGGTCAGCCTTCTCTTCAACAAAGTCTTTTTTCCACAGGGTCAGTTAAAGGTACTACAGATTGTGGATGTTTACCACTGTCTGATAGCTGTCAGTCAAAGTCTCCTCTAAGTGCTTGTTTATTTTGAGATAAAGATCCAGATCTACTCATGAGTGTTGAAGGGCAGGAAGATTCCTGGTGTCAGGAAGAGAGGGAGCTCCAGGGCACACATACAAAGCTCTGTAGGAAAGCAGTATTGCTCAGTTTGCAAAAATGTAAGCTGACAAATCTGGCAAAAGTTTTGAATAACACTGTGGGCTGTAAGCTATTAACCTCGGCACTCAAAGTTGCCCACTGATAAGACGCTGCAGTATTGGGATCTGCAGGTTGGTGTTTTTAAGTCATGGGGATCCAATACAGGGTGTCAGTTTAAAGTCACAAAGCTGAGAAAACTCATTGGATGGTGTTTAAAGTTGCAGTTATCGATGGCCCTGAATATAAGATGATAATCATTTACTGAATCTTCTGTTACAGGGGCCAGAAGGAAAACCAGGGCCCCCAGGGAACAGAGGGCGGCATGGAAAAAAGGTAAGGACCTTGTTCACCCTCACTTTTTCAATACAGTAAGTTTCCCCACAGTGAGAAAGCAGGAAGTATTGGCCAAGCCTGTAAGTGGTTTGAGAACCACTGAGTGATCTTGTCTCAGCTGCCTGAGCCATTTGGGTCAAATTTCAAGGTGCTGACTCAAGTTCAGAGGACAAAAACAAGTAACTGGAACCAGCATTAAAGACAAACAGCTTGGTGTGGATTTGTTTTTTTGCTAAAGAACAATTCAGTGGAATGGATACTTCCTGCTGTCACACAGCATTGAGTAGTGACTTTCCACTTAAAGGATCATCTCCATACTGCTTTTTGTCTGTGTTGTTGTTTCTCACCCCCTAATGACATTTTCTGTCTTTGCAGGGGGAGAGAGGTCCTCCAGGTCTTGCTGGTGAGATTGGCACACGAGGAGACATTGGCCAGCCAGGCGAGCCAGGGCTCAAAGGTGCCAGAGGAACTCGAGGCTCACCAGTTAGTTCCCATTCCTTCTCTCGCCCAGCCTTGTCTCAGAATGTGAAAGTTTAATACAGAAAAAAGTTACTTTATTTAATATTGTGCCTCAATACTTGAGGAAACATAGTTAATGTAGTATACTTAATATTTAATTCTGTTTTGGAGCATTCTTTATACTTAATATTATTTAGTAGCACATTAACGAATCTCCATTTTCTAAATTCTAAATTCTGAGGGTTCCCGTTGTATGTTATGACAAAAAGCTATATCAGATTTTCTGAGTGTTTCTTGAGTGTTAAAACTAAAAATAGAGCAAAGTATCGAATGCCCTTCTTTGTTCCAGGCCTGGGAGTGAGCAAGAAAAGACAGGAAAAAGCCAAGAGGAAGGCATCCATTCTTTTCTTCTTTATAGAGAAAGGCAGCTCCCTTCTCAGTAGAACCACTAAAACCATGTTGTGATAGCTGTGGGGAAAAGATTTATTTCCCCGTCATAAAACAATTCACAGGATTCAGTTCACATGTGTGTCTGTTAGAGGCCAAAGTTATATTTAGCTGAACCAGAGGGGAAAAAAGCAAAACAAACAGCACTAGGACTGATTCACAGTCTTATTTTGTGTGCATTTTCTGCATTGCTTCCAGGGTCGGCCTGGAGTCATGGGGATAGAAGGACAACCAGGACTGGCAGGATACACAGTGAGTTTTTCCTACCTGTGTTTTTATGACAGCTATTTGCAAAGATATATAATATACTTACACAACATATGAAAACAAACATATAGCCACAAAAAAGGTGGATGTTACTGGGTCAGCACATGCCACTATGCTGACAGTCACTGGAAGCCTATTGGAGCAAAAACCCAGATTCCCCTAAAATCAAGAGCATGGGTTGGCCTTTAACGAGCTGTTCTGGGATTATCCATCAAACTTAATCCTGCCCTTATAAACTTCATAAGTGCTTTAGCTACAGATCTCAGCTCCACATACCTGTTGAATGTAATTTCGATCAAGGTAACTCACCTCCCCTGGTAGCCTTGTGCCATAAGCTTAGCATGCGAGGCATCTTGAGTTAGAGTCTGACGGAGGACATTTCACATCATTCCTGCCATTCTCATATTTCCCATTACTCCTCACTGTTGATTATCCAATGAAAACAAAATAGCAGGGGAAAAACACAAATAACTAAAAGAGCAAAGACGAGGTGGAATTGAACACGATGAAGTCTTCAGGCTCGTTTTTCCACCGCCTGGTCAATGCCAACAATAGTGGGTTTAGGTTGCATAACTTTAACAGGGCACCTCAAGTTCATTTTGTTTTTGTGAATGTGTATGTGCATGTGTATAAAGCTTCTCAGACTCCTTCACACTTGAGTCTGGCTGCCGAGTGATTTCTGTGTCTGTGCCAAAACCTAAATCCTCAAGTGACAGAATGTAAGAGCCTCTCTACAAGGAACTGTGTTTATATCAGCAGCTCTGATTAATATGCTGACAGCCTTCACAGTGGAACTCATGTTTCTCTGAGAAACATGCTGTAGCCAGTACAAGTATGGCGGCTTCTTTAACTATGATAATCAGCTTTCTTTTTTTCTGTGTTAGGGTCACCCTGGCAAGCCTGGGCCCATTGGACCACCAGGGCCTAAAGGTGAAAAGGTAAAATGATAACTGAACTACTGTTTGAAATAGAACAATTTCACTACTTTTACCTGGTGGGTTTATGCAAAGTGCCTCTATGTGCAAAATGTTGTGTCTGCATGCATGCATGTATATGTGATCATTTGTTTGTTTGCTACATTCCAGGGTTACCCAGGCGAGGACAATAAGACCCCAGGACCGCCAGGGCCCTTAGGTGAACCAGTAGGTCTTGCTTTCCTTAAAACTCTCCTTTCTGATCCCTAACACTCCTCGCTCTATTTAAGTCCAAGCTGTTTAAATACTGGATTGATGCTGGAAGTAAAAGTTAATCCTAATCAACTCTTGATTTTAGCACCAAGTACACTCATTTTTTTGTCTGACAATAATGTATAAGTGTTTCTGTTTTTAAATCTGTCATGCATATAGACCCTGATTATCAACCTGTGTGGCTGAGATCTTTTCTGTTCAATACAGGCTGAGCATTTACAGAAAAGGTTTAATAAGGGTTTTACACGTTAGGGTAAAGCTTAAGCTTAGCTTGGTTTGTGTTGTTAAAATGACCCATATTGAAATAGAGGGTTCATCACAGCAATGTGTTCTGACAAAGAGTGCCACTGAGGTCTGTTATTCACCCTAAGTTACCTCAAGGATTCTGCATATCCCACAGAGCCCAAGAAAACAAAGTCATTCTTAGACTAATATCAAAAGAGGATCACAACACATCAAAGAATCTTAACAGCTTTGGAAAGCTCAGTGATACAGTACCATGACTCTTACCACATCAAGACACATTTCCCAGCACAGGACGTGACCACTTAGACAGGCCTACATGGCATGAACAATCAGGGTTACTGGATGTCTGCACAGGTATAGATAGCAACCTGCCATATGGATAGTATTGGATTATCAAGTTGGCACAGTATTGCAGAACACAGCATGAGCAACACAATGGCAGCCTCTGTCTTGCTACAGCCCTGTCCAAGATTGACTGAAAAGGAAGGTTCAAGGTGAAATTAGGCCTCTCCATTTAATTCCAGTAAAGACCCAGTCTCATAGGTCACGTTTATAGAATAAGGTTTGTGTGAGTTAGCCTGAGAAGTGACTCTATCTTTAAGTAGCTGCCCTGCTCAATTGAAGCATTGTGGGTATAAATTAAGTCATGCATATACAGTATGTGCGTTCATGTGTGTGCATTTGTGTCTACACAGGGGCCCCCAGGAGAACGAGGAGAGCGTGGAGAGCCAGGGGATGAAGGGTATCAGGTAGACAAAACCATTAAATCAACATCAGACATACCACACAGCCACCACTCAGGGTGCTTGTCTGTTTGATTGTTGTTCATTCTCTTTTGTGTTCCACTGAACACTGAACACTGCTCTGCTCAAATAAAGGCAGACCACACATGTCGGAGAGGATTACCTAATTCCCAGGAATAAGGCCGGGGAAATCTGGTGTTTTTGTCACTTCATGCCTGACAGGCCGCAGGATTCTTTGCTTTCAAACACACACACATACACATTTCAACCAAGCTGGTATATGATTTACTCCAATTTGACCATTTGGTGTTTATGTAAGGCTGCAAAAGCCTCTACAAATGTGGTGATTTTGAAAAGGCAAATACCAAAGGAACACTACACTGTTTTGATGTGTTACCACATGTCCTCTTATCCCTTCATTATAAGAAGATCCAGCCATGCTTTTTCAAAACACTTGGATTGTGCCATACTACCTCAAGACCTTCCTCAAATTCCCCCCATGTAGAGTGACTTTTTAAGCATCCCTCTGGTGTACTGGATGACAGTAAATGTGCATTTAATGCATTGTGCTATGGACACATTTTAGTCATTAAGTATTGTATGTCATAGTATCGCTCAAACTGTTTCGTAACAGTTGTGTAACTGTTGTATGTACAGTCCTGGAGAGCATCACTAGAAATAATCCTCGACCCATTTCCAGCTCCAATTTAGGTTTAAAGTCATAAAACCTACTATTTAGTTTGGCAGTTGTGTCATCATTCCCCAGACTTCTATGAAATGCTCTAATAGGTCACGCTTGGCTTTCACTGCAATTCATCAGAGTGCAGAATTTATAGATCCTGTAAAGTAAGAGCCTCCTGTGGCCTCTTTTAACAGTATACATACATTAGAACTTGGACTACAAACTACTGTATATTGTTTTTATGCTTTAGAGCTTATAATTGAGCTGGTTCCTTTACTGTATGTGGACATGCATGTGGTGTTAATGAGAATAAACGTAACATGACTTTACACTTGATGTCCTTTAGTAAAGAATGGGAGAATGACATTTGCATGTTTGGCATCTCAGCACTCAGAAGAGGTGAGAAAAATATAATTATATGTTATAATTGTGTTTCAGGGCCATATTGGTATCATTGGACCTCGTGGGGCTGTAGGACCACAAGGCCCACCGGTAAGTCAGTAAATGTCACTGTATAGTATTGATAGTACATTGTATTTTTGCCAAATGTGTTTACTTTAAATCACCATACCAGTGGTTTTGTACACATGGTGGCACGCCTTAACTATAAACAGTGATGTAAAATGATTGAAAGTGTCGGAAAGGACAAAACAACATACAAAGAACACAAAATTGTCGTATTCGGGGGGCCTTATCAGTAGAGAGGCTAAATATGTAAATATCTTTTGACACAAGAAGAAAAAATACAGTCATTTAAATCAGAAGATTTTATCTTCTTTAAGAATGTGAATGTACTCCACATGGGATTCTTCCTATTAGATTAGGAGTTAAGAAGACATTTTGGCCTCAGGATGGCAGTCTCTTATAAAGAAGCACAGTAGATATATGTCATTATTAATTATTTTTTATATTAAGTATCTAATCAGCAGTTACATGTATGTTGTTTTTCTGAAAAACATAACCATTTTCATGGCAATATCTCCACACTTCCTGTCTTTTTTCCCGGTGTTGTTCAGGGATCACCAGGCCTCCCAGGAGAACCAGGCCCAAAAGGAGAGATAGGAGCTCTGGTGAGTCCATGCAAATCATCAAATGATGAGGGCAAATCAAAGTGTACATGTTGTCACTCATGTATTAAGTAAAGAGTTTGATAAACTGCCTCCTCCCTGCAAATGATAGTTTCAGCATCAGAATATTTCTTCTACCAGGCTGCACTTTTGTACTAATTAGAGGGTTTTATTCTTTACAAAAGTAAATCTATTAACACAACTTTGTTCAGCCACTGCCAGCAGGGTTGGGTTTGGTTGGGCTGGGTTTGTACCTGATGCTGTGGAAAAGAAAGAAAAATCCTTCTGTTTGCTGCCAGAATAAGACCAACCACAGAGTTTTGGGCAAAGCACCATTTTTACTTTTTCACCTGTCAGTAGATGAGCATGCTAGTACAAAGACTGTTGCTGTTTGACTGTTGAGTGTGTCCTTTGTGCTTAACAGTTGTAGCTCAGCTGTGGTGGAGTTTTAGCAAAAGGAAAAAAACTAAATTCAGCTCACATCGTACCAGATACTATGGTAGAAATAGGCTTTGAACTACTAAATGTGGTTCAGAAAGCAACTACAGAAACACAGTAAGTTTTTATGGCCACCCTGAAAGCATGATTCTACTCCTAAGTCATCAATTTTTCTATTGATGTTTTTTAAAGACACTTCTTTTGTTCTTTGATCCTTAAATAACTTGTATCCTCCATTTTGAGCAGCTAGCTAGCAAATAGATATCTTTTGGTAAAACAGACTTTCCTGTACTGACAGCTTTTGCTCTCATAGCTGTCAAGTTTTTTTGAGTCCTCAACCTTGTCAGAGGCCTTCTGATTACATAATGTCCATGTCCCCTATGAAACAACTTTGAGCCTCCTTGATCAAGTTCCACATAGCTTTTTAAATAGTGAAGTGTTCACAGGTTTCCAGATACCGCTGACTTTCTTCCACATGTGAAACAGCTTGTATGCAAGAGTGATTATATAACCAGTTCAAATACTATGGGAGTATATCTGCTAATTTATTGCACTTGGCTTGAACTTAAACTGAGTTTGAGCAATACCTTCACAAGCAACATATAGACCCATCAGTTTAGGAACATCAATAACTAAACAGCGTGCCAGGAAACACTGGAAACTTTAGGTTCCTGTTTCACATTAACAGCTTTGGTAAAGCATTCCTTGAGGGATATCTCTCTAGGACTGTAGATACATAACTTACTATATCAGGGCTGAGAGAATATATTAAAAGTAAAACGATGGTTTCAAAGGATAGACTGAGTTTTCTATTTGATTTGCACTTATTTTTGTTGGAACACTGTTTCTTTAACATTCAACACTTAATTTTTGACACATGAAAATATGAATAAAGTTTCTGAAATTTGTGTTATTAAGCGTGATGATATATTCTCTCATGTGCTATCATTAAAAACATAATGTTTCTTGTGTTAGTGTTATCCCTCATATTTCACTCAAACACCTTTGTATATTTCTTTCCCTGTATGGACTGTATGAAGTATAAAAACAAGTTTTGAACTCGGTTCTTCGTAAGGCTCATGTGGGTCATGGTTTTCAAACTTTCTGCTCCTTAACGAGAGGCGAGTGAGCCCTTGTGTGTTTTTGTGAATTCCTACGTATGTTTTATTCTTCATGCGTGTGTTTATCCAGGGCGCAGCAGGAAAGAAAGGAGCGAGGGGGCTGAGTGGAGCTCCTGGCATTGAAGTGAGTATCACATCATCTCAACTAAGTGCATGACTCAGAGAGAAACAGCAGCAGCAGTTCAGTACAATTAAGAGCACTTGGTAACAAACTGGTTAACACTACATTCGTATACAAACCAGAGCAACAGAGGTAATAAAAGGATATAATTCAAAGAATGCTTTGTTGGTCTCCATTACCACTTGATATAATGTTTGAGTGTTTGCCAGAAAATGGCTTGATCTATTTCTGGCAGCAGTAACAGTATTCTATTCAGAACAAGGACTAGTTGTAGTAGAAATAAAACTTTGGACAGAATCTAAGACAGGAAAAAAAAGGAAGAATAGACTTATACACTGAGTTCTGCAGGAATGCGTTGCTTTTTCTAGAGTGGAGATTTCAGAGGAAAAATTAGGGTCTTGAAAACCTGGTATGGTAGTAAGAGTTTTGAGATAGTGCTCATGGTGAATCTGTGCCCCTTAGGCTGAGACTGAGCTTGTGTGACATTGTCCTTTTCCAGGGGCCAATTGGTTTACCTGGACTTGTGGGAATGAGGGGTTACCCAGGGCCAGATGGTCCCCCAGGACTGACTGGGTTACCAGGACTACCAGGAAAACAAGGACGCCAGGTAAACAATGACATCTGAGATATCTGAGAGCTCTTCATCTTGTTTTTCTGCAGAATATATCCAGAGTGCTTTCTGAAGTCCCCACAATATTAATGTGCCTTGAGAGGAATGTTACCTTTTTCCTGACAATGTAATGGTTCTCACTTTGTTGCTGAAGGGCAAAATTGGCATTTTACCAGATGCTAAGCTTAAGTTAGTTGATTTGCATGCCCTTAAAGAAGGTCACGTATTTGTTAAATGTATAAATGGCAAAGGTCACTGATGTGTTTCACCGGTGTCAATCATAACAGAGATTATTGAGCTGCATGGATGATAACACCATAGAGCTGCAACAATGGGGCTCAGTCAAAACAGAGAATTATGTCTCAAAACATTCTTGCTCAGCACAGGTAATAGATAATGTCAGAAGATTTTCTTTCATAACTGAACTTTCTAGAGGACATTTCCTCTGCTGTACTCTGTGCTAAATTATGACCACAGACTTGTAGTCTATACTGGAAAGATTTAAGAAGCCAATGAAACACCCTCATCTTTGCATGTATAGATGGACTAAATATAGCGCACAATGAATACAGCTGTGCAGCTTATTTTAATATCTCCTGCAAGTGGAGTGGTGAGTGGTTCAGTATTATCAGCTGAAGATAATTATAAGTCCAAATAGCAGCTGCTGCTGACAACCTCATCACCTAGACTACAGAGTGGTTCAGGAGACACAGTATAGACCTCACTACCCTCACTGCTTTGAATGCCCAGTGCTTTCCACGAGCTGTCACCATCTGTTGTCTTAAGACTCAGACATGCGGCCGAGATTGACTAATCATTAAATGCCTTGTTTGATTTGATTGGCCTGTTCTGGTGGCGACACAGTGGGTTTATTTAAATAAATGTGCAGCCAGAGTGGATTGAGATTTCATGCATGAATTTGTCCTTTTCAGCCAAGAGTTAGAAAGCCAAGTCCTTTCTATCTGGCTTTCATTTACATAATATTGTTGTGTAAAAGTCTAGTAAGTCTAATTTTGGCCACTGATATTTTTCACTTGGACTGAAGTGATATGGTTTCTCACTAGTAGAGTGAGTCCCATAATTATATGGCTCTTAAATCACACAAAATACTTTGTATAATTTACAAAATACTCTGGCTGTAAATAAAAAAAAAAAGACCTTTTCTAATATGTGAGATGTTTTTGGAGATAGCACGTTTTCTTGAGCCAACAGTCTGCTTCTGTGTTTTCTTTTTTAAATGATGCTCTTTTCCTACAAAGCACCCAGTGCTGTTAGGAGAGGACAGCAGGAAACTCTGTTTTCAGTTTCACACAGAGTACTTCCATAGTGGGAAAGATACTGTAATATGGCTTCCTTCTGCCTCTGCTGGCAGGCAGCAAAGTCCCTGCAGAACAGCTCCTATCCTCTTTGTCCTTGTTAGTCATTATTCCCATAATGATTGTCAATTATTTTCTTATTCAGTGTTTTCCTTATCATCTGCTGCATATTCATTCCTATTCACATTGCCAGTTGGATGCATTCGCACAGTGAGGAGGGAATTGTTTTTAAAAATCATAGGTTTGGAGCTTTTCTGCTTTATTGGACAGCATTATGGTGGTGAGCAACAGGAAAGAAATGCAGTAGAGGCCATTTACTGATAACAAAGCTTCACTAGAATTAAAATTCAAACACCACCAGGTGCTGCTGCCGGAGGCTCCTGTTTTTGGTTCAGCTATTCAACGAAACAGGCATCTACATTTGAAATATCAATGAACAAGCTGCAAGCACTAGCTTTATACTGGCTACACTGGCTCTAGCAGTGTCATGTCAGCAGGGAAGAGGGTTTGGATAGCATACAAATTTGGTGATCCTGATAAAACCTCAACAACAGTTCTGACACAATAGATGTTTTTGGGCTTCTGTCCAGCTCTGTGTCCCTGAATGTATGTGTGTGAGGGTTTGATGGATCCATCTTAATTAAGTCTCTGAGAGACCTTATTAAGCTAACAGACTGTGGCTTTTCCTTATGCAAGAGCCCTCCAGCACCTGCAGGTTGGGGGTACACACAGCAAACCTACAGCGGTGTAATTCCAGCCTGGTCCCTGACTTATTCTCATGGTGATCGAGGAACAGAAGCCATATGTGAGGCGACGACCCACTCAGTCTGTTATTCCAATATAAGTCGCTCCCCTCTGCCTCACCACACTGCTGATGGAGCAGGAAACCGCTGTGGTCTGTGGTGTTAGAAAGCAACTCAGTGACAGGCAGACAGTTTTATGGGTACACTTCAGGAGCACGCTGTCAAGAAATATTATAACCAAGCGAGGCCAGCAGACTTGAACACGGTGCTTTACAGCTATGACTGTACAACTAATTTAGAAATGTGTCTGGACTTATTGAAACAACTGCTGTGATTTTAACATTAATTAATGCCCTGCATGTAACCATGCAGAGGCATTCAGCATCAAGCAATTAACCCCCTCTATTAAAATGACAATTTCAGCTTTCCAAATGACATTAAGGTTTGTGCTTTTTTCTTCCTTTAGTTAAAGGACCATACCACTGGTTTAGCATGTTTTATCCCACTGACTGTTCTATTCTATTGCTGATGGTTTCATGCTGCTCTACTGCTCAATGGTTGGCAGCAGTAATAATTATAGACACCCAGCAATACACCAGAAAAGGCAGCAAAGAAGAGCTGTAAACATTAGCATATATACAGGTTCTAATGGTAAATGGACTGCACTTATATAGTGCTTTTCTAGTCATATCGACCACGGCACGTGGACTGGAGGAGCACGGGATCGAACTCCCGACCTTCTGATTGGTGGGCAACCATTCTACCTCCTGAGCCACAGCTGCCCCAATTTAGAAATCTTCTTTGCCAATGTCTTATGAGGAAGAAATGCATTCCACTCATTTTTGTGGCGCCAAGGATTGAGAGTGCCTTTAAAACCAGTTTGCCTCAATCTGTTGGGTCGCAGTCCATAAAACTATTTCCAAAAAACAATTTTGGAGTTTATTTAAAATAATCACTTTTAAAATATTTTTCATAGTAAAAACATGACCATACTTATTCTCATTAACTCTGGTGTATATGCAGGGTCAAAGAGGCTCAGTGGGACATGAGGGACCTGCTGGACGTCCAGGTCTCAGGGGAGAGGTTGGGCTTCCTGGACTACCTGGAGACAGAGGACCACCTGGTCAGAAGGTGAAAATGATAACAATGATACATATTGGCCTGGTTTGAAATTGTTACTGTATGTCTGAACAAGAGAACAACATCTCTGGTGGAGAAGCAGTTTTAGGATTATTTCTAATCCCTGACCTTTGTTGGTTCAGGGGGAGCCTGGCCTGCCAGGGGACAGGGGAGCCTCAGGAATCAAAGGCATGGAGGGGACTACTGGTGACCAGGGCAGGAAAGGTGACCCAGGACTCAAAGGACAACCAGTAAGTGTATACAGACATTGTGATTTAAAACAAAATTATTATTATTATTTCCATAGCCTGAGATAACTGTCTAACAACAGCAGTGTTGTGGACATTGTAGCAGGCTTATTTTATTGGGATATTAGCATTTATGAGGGTCAGATCTGTTAGTATCATTCATAGTATTAACTACGGTAAATCATTCTACAACGTCAAACATGAATGAAGTAAAGTAAGTTTTAAAAAATCAACTAGAAGTGAACTATTCATGTGAAAGCTCAGTGTCCCAACAGGTTAAGATACATGACAAGATAAATAACGTGAAAAATCCTTCAATTAATATGAATATTTTATGTAAAACCTGGTCTACCTCTGTACCTCTGTTCTACCCTGTTCTAATTTTCATTCAAATGTTGTGTGTTTCACACATAAAATATCTTCTTTTGAAGTCATAACAGTGTAGGTCACCACATTGCTCCTCTTAAATTGATACCATCCCTAGGAATATTCCTGTTAAAAGGGGGTTTTATAATTCTTTTTTCTTTAATACTTCTCTAAATATAGCTCCAGGGGCTTAGGTAGCCAATCTGGTGGGGTTAAAAATGTGTGTGTCTGACTCTTTTCCACCCCGAGTGGAGTAACAAATTATGTGGGCGAGACCAAGAATGGAAACATTGCGCCTGGTAAGGCCAAGTTATGTAAGATCCTCACGCTCCAGAGACCTGAAAAAGAGGTGCTCCACTTTACTTATGTAACTCCTCAAAAAGAAGAAAAAAAGAAACAACATTCAATCCCTTGCTCTCCCCTCCCTCCACCAGTTATCCCCATTGATGCTGGTGAAACAGAGAGCAGACTCAGGCCCTTGGGTCAGATCCCTTTACACTTTTCAGTGAATAGCGTTTCTCGGCCAAAGTTGCTGGGCCGAAAGTGGAGCTGCCCAGAGGATGTGGATGACTGGCTGTATAAACATAGTGTCTACCACCCTGGACGACAGACATCCCTAAGACACAGAGCAGGGTGCAGACACCTAACCCCACAGTGTGTTCGTCTAGGAGGATGTGTGAATGTGGTTTGGGGCTACTTTAGATCCAGACATAAAGCCTTGTGTGCGTGGCCCAGTTCTTTTGAAATGGACAAAGACATTTTTAAAGGTTCTGTTCTGTGTGTAGACCATCCCTGTGGATATAAAATATGATGAAAAACGTTACACTCAGACGTACTTGCATATCTTTTTTGATGTATTTGGCAAATGTGTAATAAATGTCCCAGTGTTCCAGTGAAAAAGGCAAGGTTCCTCCACTGCTGTGATGTAAATGTCTTTTCTGCTTGTAGGGGGAATCTGGAGATCTGGGGATGGTCGGTTTACAAGGATTTCCAGGGCCAAAGGTAAGACCGTGAGAAGCTAATCAGGAGCTAAACAGCTACAGGAGAACTGAGCAGAAAAGATAAAACATAGTAGAAGAGTGTATTGTCCCTGTATAATAACATTTATAAACTAACAAAACCTCCTTTTCCTTCAAACAGGGGCCAAATGGTGATTTTGGATTTAGAGGCTTCCCTGGCCCCAAAGGCCCTATGGGTACTTTGGTAAGTTTAATAAAGACAGAACCAGTAGGTACATCACAGCACTGCTGGTAATCAGACCCAAAATTGGAATATGAAAAGGACGACAAGATCCCTTAAAACGTAAGGGAGCGAAATGCAGAGTACATTAATCCAGGACACCTAAAGTTTTGAGGGATACATATGGGATATATTGTAACCACCTACTCAGACAGATTTGTTTATTCATCCTCAATCCTGTGGTTTGTTTCAGGGATTCACTGGACCTGTTGGCCCTGAAGGAATGATGGGCCCAATGGGGAAACCTGTACGTTTCTGTTTGTGTCTAAAATGTGAATTATGTAATGATCACATGATAAAATCAGCTGTTTGTTAGTTAATGGAATACAAGATTATGTAGAGTAGTGAGTGGGATACAATGCTGTATAATATGTCAAGTTGTTATATTTCTTTTCCACAGGGGCCAAGGGGTCCAAAAGGAAGCAATGGTGAAATGGTGAGATCTGATTCAAACTTATAATAAAAAACTAAAGTCTGTCAAGATGATATGATAACGATTTACAGTACGCATGATTACATGCTGATATACCATGTAATTATATCATGATTACACTCTATTGAAGTGTCAGACTTGCAAATTCCTCAGAATGTGAGAAAGCATTGCTTAGCTTGTTATAATGGCGCCACCTCAAAGCAGATTGTTGGTGTTAAAAAAAAAAAAAAAAAAGACCTGCTGTAAATGACAAAAGCTGTGTTTAAAGATGCATGAATGCTAGCTGGGGTTCAGTGGTAGTTCTGTTTATATGACTGTCCCAGAGTGACAGCAGATCTCTCCGGCTGAGTCATAGTGAAAAATAGCTGTTCCCCAGTGTCTCCCAGAGCTCGCTGTGGGGCCTTACAGTACTCTCCTACCCTCTTATGTAAACACTGTAAAGGAAATGCCTTGTCAAAATGTTAGCATGGCAAACCACAGCGCAATCCACATATGCACTTCAATATCCCTGCTGCCGGTCTGTAATGTAAACTGTAGTAAGATTCTCAGTTCAGCCTTAATCCCTCTGCAATTTACACCACCACACACACACAAACAGACTGTGTATACAATGGGACCTCCTTCTGGTCTTTTCCTCAGACATTGATGATGTCAAATATGTGCTTACTCTCACATATATGCACATGAACTACCTGAAACCCCACCAACAGACTTAATGAAGTCCAGCTGCCTCTGGTACAGTACTCTAGAACAGTGTTAAATTCCTGGTCAGCCAGAGGGGGCAGTAGGTGACTGCACACAGTGTGTTACACAGAAAGAACCCCACTGCTACTCCACCCAGCATCACAGAGAAAGATGCAGTCTGTACCTGTTCTTTTGGTCCCATTCTGCTCACTGTGATGCAGCACATGAATTATCTAATACACACTATTTTTTTTAAAGCTAGTAATGTGGTAGGGCAAAGGAGTATTCACACAACCACACCATTTTAATTAAGTGTTGTGTGTGTGTCTTACACTTTCAGGGGCCTCAAGGGCCACAGGGAAGTCCAGGACCCAGAGTAAGTGTTAACCTTATGATCACATTTCACCTTTATACCACTCATACTCTGTAACTGTACGTTCTGTGATATTTCTAATTGTGAAGATTTATAGATGTGCTTGCTTTTAAATCATCTCAGTCCAGACAGACTATGTATATGTACACTATATATACATTGTAAAATACTAAGTCAGCTCCTGTCTAAATGTACTTGGTCTCTGGTTGCACGCTCATATGTGTCCCTGTAATGTAGCCTCACAGAGCCACTGACACAGACATGATTGACTAGAGATTGAACTGACCGTAACCACAATAGGATCATTTTTCACTGTGACTTTTCTTTCTTCCCACCTTAGGGACCCCCTGGTGCTCCAGGTCCAACAGTAAGTGCTTCGTGTCAGTCATAGACAGGCAGACAGGATGATGTATAAGGCAGGCGTCCTGTTTTTGAGATTTGAGCCATGAAGTTGGAGGGAAAATTGTCCAGCTCTTGGGTTATTGATTTTTTAAAATACGTTTTAGATTTGATTAAACCCAGTATCCTCATCGTGTTCTGTCTTCATCTCACTCTGGCTGGAGAGTAATCCTGTTACATCTCTCCTGTAACCCAAGAGTTGTGCCTGCCCCGGTCGACAGACTTTTCACAGGGTGGGAGAAAAGTATCCATTTCTCTGGCAGCAGCAAAACCAGGATGTGCTACAGACAGGGCAAGAAGTTTTGTTGCTTATTTGCTAAACTACAGATGAGCCAGCAGATCATCTGGTTTAGTGATAAAACATGCAAAAACAATCTTTGTGATTTTGTTCAGTAGCATTAACAGTGGAGATAAATGATTAGCCTTTCTGGCGCTGTGATAGAAACCTCCCTCACATATCTAATCTGTCATAACCTCTGGATAAAGTGTAGCTTTTTGCTATTGGAGTGACCTTTTCCTGTTTGAACAATTCTAAGAAGCCAGAAAAACGACTATATGAGATGCCTTTTTTGTTTACACACATTATGTGATAACCATAGTGTTTATGCTGAGTGGAATGTGTGATTCTTCCCCCCTACTGAAGTCAGGAATGTGATGGTTTATTGATGGAAGACTCATTTTACTGCTTTCCCCTGGTGTTAAAGTGTAGTCTGATTCTATTAAAGTTTTCTCTATAAACTGAACATGTATTGAAACTACCGTGATTTCTGTGACCAACGAACAAGCCTATGGATTAAAATCTTTCAGTTTAATAACGAACAGGAAACTGGACCTGTTATGTTTTTCATTAAACTGAATGTGCTGGTTTTGAATCCACAGAGGCAGATATACGATGACTCAGCAGTCTACAGTTTATCAGACCCTAATGCTGCCATCAGGACAGAGGTAAGACACTTAACAGTCAGTTTACTGCATGTAGGGCTGCAGGGGTAGATTGTTGGATGGATGGCAGATATGTTGACAGATGGATGGTCGGGCAGATGAATAGACTTCAAAATTCTTCACCCATTATATCTTTCCCTTGTTGTTGGTATTATAAATGTAATGATGGCACTTAATAGATAATTTTAGAGTTAAACAGTGTTGTCTTTCTCATTCTCAACCAGAGTTTCCAGAACACAGAGATGAGCCTGCCAGACCAGAATACGGAGATACTGAAGACTCTGCGTTATCTGAGCAGCGTGATAGAGAGCATCAAAAAGCCTCTGGGCACAAGAGAGAACCCGGCTCGTGTCTGTAAAGACCTGCTGGACTGTCAACACAAGCTCAAAGATGGTGAGAGACTGGTCAACATAACATGATTTTTTTGTTAGACAACCTAAGGCACATGTAGAGGTGTACATATACTAATTATAAAACACTTGTCTTGCTCTCTTTGTTCTTTTCTCCCTCTGTCTTCTGTCTGAACGGGGTCTTTCAGATTGGTTCTGGATTGATCCAAATCTGGGCTGTACTTCTGACGCTTTCAAGGTCTTCTGCAACTTCACTGCAGGGGGACAGACCTGTTTACATCCACTGGCCTCTAATAAGGTAACACTGAATTTATCAGCCCTCAAGGTTCTTGAACCCTGACTTTTACTAAAGCTTTAATGAAAAGAAACAGTAAGATAATCAAGGATGGTATCTTCCCATGTTTTCCTGTCAACATTTTAAAGGCAAGTCTTTATCATACCGTGGCTATAGACAGATTGATCACTGTACTCTATGTGCTCTCTCTCCTACAGTTGGTGTTTGGTGTAGGGAAAGTCCAAATGAAATTTCTCCATTTATTAAGCACTGAGGCCAGCCACAGCATCACACTCCACTGCCTAAATGATCCACCCGATGTCCCAGTGGACAGCTTCACCTCCACCCGACCCATACACAAAGAAAACACCACACTTCGGTTTCGTGGCTGGAACAAACAGATGTTTGAGAGAGACACACTACTTGAACCACATATGCTACAAGATGAGTGCAAGGTAATAAACAGGACAGAGAGGTCATTCTGCTAGTTATTGTTTTGTTGATTTCTAACTATATGAGATGTATTTTGTCAATTTGGAATATGAACCATTTGACTCATCTCTCATTATTTTCTCTTCTTTACTTTTCCTCTGTCAGATCCAAGATGGCAGCTGGCACCAGTCACGTTTCTTCTTCCATGCTCAGGACAGTCGTCAGCTACCTATTGTAGACATACAGGAATTTCCCACATCACAGCCCAACACTCTGCGACATATAGAAATCGGTCCAGTTTGCTTCCTCTGACACCAACATCACCGTCCTGTAACCTACTTACATAAACTACTTAAATGCAAGGCTGTTTAAAAATGGCTGTCTACCAAAGAAAAGCTTGAATACCAAGCTGGAGCGAGTGTCCATGGGAGTTTGTCATGTTCATTGGAGAGTGTTAAGGGGACTTTGTGAGAGTAACAAATGCCCAAATGTCCAACTGAAGACCTAAGAGGAGGAACTCAATCTCTGTGGAACATCCAGGCCCAAAAGGCCAAAGGAGAACAGTGTATACCAATATTTATCAAATAAATGTGTAAAATATGTTTTATTTGTTTCATTTCCAGTCAAACGGTGCTTAGGTTGGCTGTACATGGACCCATATTAGTCCCTGATCACAGGGTAGGGCCCCACTAAAGCAGCAGCCTGTCCAAACCCCAAAACTCACATCTTCCCCTCAACCCCCAAACACACCCAGACCATCCTACACAGAGGCCAAACCCGAAGGAGCGTGCCAGGCCTCTACATAGGAGCACTGTCTAACTAAAGGTTTATATGAGTGCAATAGCATGTGGATAATGTGTGACTGCTTTAAATATTTCATTTTCCAATCAAAGGCTATATTTTACATTGTTTTCATGATATTGTTTGTCTTCGGTCCTGCCCAGTCGGACCTGTTCATCTTGACAGATGGTGCTCTACCTCTACCTGCTCATTTTGCTTTCTAGAATAGTTGCTAATGTCAAGTTAGTCATTTTTGCCTTTGTGTTGTATGTACCGGTTACATCAAGATTTGTTATGTTGTATAAGTACTTATGTTGATTTGGTCATTTCTAATTTATGAACCATTTTTTTTGATACACTACATATTTTTGTAGCTTTTCCTTCTATGTGGTAGGTTCTTCAGGGGAAACCTATCATTGGTGCTGCAACAAAGAATGAGTCATCAGTGAGTTTTTACATTTCCTGTGTATATATTGACAGCATACTGTATGTTTATTTATATCCTTTTTGGGGTTTTTTTGCTCACATTACTGTATCACAGTAAATTATACTCTCAGAGAAATATTTGGTCAACCACAACTCAGTCTAAAGAAGTATTTATGTTCTAAAGGTGTGTTTGTGTGTTTGCACCTGTGACTTTATGTTTATCATACTGTTATTTCGGTTCATTCAGTGGTGGGTCAGTGGACTGGCAGCTACAGTAGGCCAGAGTCAAAAAACACACAAAACCACAGTCCTTTCATATTCTTAAGTTATATTACCTTGAACAAAGTGTAATTATATAAAGTCTGTGGCAGATAAAGTTGGATGCTAATGTGTAAATAATAAATAAGTTGACAAATAAATGGAACATTTTATCCACAACTGGTTCTGTACTTTTTAAAAAAAACATTTAAAATCATACAGAAAGTTTGGATGAAATTACACTTGAATGTGACCTTTAGTAGAAATGCACAGAATTAGTATTATGACGCATACTAATTCATATAAACTGTTTCCTACTGGCAAATATATTTTAGATGTGTGGAGGCCTAAAGGTTAAGGTTAAATTTGATACCCAGGGGAAAGTGAAAATAAACACCCCAAGTCTAGTGATGGAAGATGTATTTAAGTAAAAGTCCCACAATATTTAAATACTCCATTACAACTGAAAGTTGTGCATTCAAAATATATTAAAAGTATCAGCAGTAAAAGTACTCATTCTGCTGTAAAATGTCTCCTGTGACTGAAATATGACATTATTAGATTGTTAATACTGATGCATCAGTGTGTAAGCAGCATTTTACAGTTGTAGCTGCTTGAGGTGGAGCTACTAACTACTATATATAAAGTCTGGTAGTTTAGTCCAGTGGTTCCCAACCTAAGGGTCACAGGATTAAAAACAAATACTGTTGGGTAAAACATTTTTTGGTGAAACTACTAACACAGACATCTGAAATGTGACAAGGAGACACAGACACTTTGGACAATTATGGAAATCACAGGTTCAGTCAACAACAGTCAATTTTACCCTATATTATTCTTTATAATACTTCTTATCTTTCATAAGCATATCACCTGATTTTTAATGTAAACGAACTAGTAACTTTACCTCTCAAGTACATGTAGTCCAGTACAATATTTCCAATACAATTACAATATTGTATCAGAGTGATGTATAAAGTAGAATAAAATGCAAATACCTACGTACCTTGAGTAAATGTACTTAGTTACTTCATCATCATTTACATCATCAAGTCATGTGTGGACCATACACCATTTTACAGCTACATAAGGGTCATAAAAAAACAGGCTACAGCATGTTTGAATGGAGGTCGTTGTAGTTCTGATGCGCTGACACCAGGAGGCGCCACCGAGCAGGTTTCCAACCGGAACTCATTTCCACGTGCCCGACCGGCGGAAGAGGGTTTGTTTTGATGCCGCCGGTCGCGTCTAACGCGTGGATGCGGTTCCTTCTGCAATGTGCTCAGTAATTTTACCGAAAACAGACATAATGTCAGCCGAGGATAGCCGAGAGGAAATCAGCAGACAGGAGGACGAAGAGCAGAGAGGGACAAAAAGAAAGATTTCTCTCTCGAAGTGAGTAGTTTAACCAAACTGCTAACTCCGCTAACCAGCAGGTTCACGTGCTTCACTGTTTGTTCGGTCGAGAGCAGTTTAAATCATTGCAGCGAGTAGTTTTTATAACAAATACCGCTTATTGTTAATTATCAAATGCAACTTCAAAACGCCAGGTAACGTTATGAGTTGACGTTAGGTAGCCACAGAGTTAGCTACGCATACATCAATAATATCGCCCCCAAACTCCTACTTTACTGTCTGTTTTTACTTTATGTACAGTTAATTCAGCCCTCAATCCTTTTTATGTGAGGAATGTGTCCATAACATTGTCACACCAGGACACGACAGATTTTAAATGCGGTCATAAATGCTAATACAGGCTGTGTATAAATGCAGTGCATTTGAATAGGATACAACTTTATTGTCCACCGCTGTGGAAATATTTCTTTGAGTCACCAACACATAAATGAAGCACGAGAACAGGTAACATGTGAAATAAGAATTTGGTATCGGCAGCACGTGTTAGTGCACCATGCCACAAAGTAAAAGTAGTCTCTAACTGGGCTTATAAACATGAAAATTAGTTCAAGTGTAGTTCAGTGGCCTCCCCAGTCACCAGATCTGAATCCAGTAGAATATCTTTAGCATGTGGTAGAACAAGAGATCTGCAGAAATGATGTGATGCAGTCCTGTCAACATGGACCAGAGTCTCAGAGGACTGTTTCCAACATCCTGTTGAATCCACGCTACAAAGAACTGAAGCTGCTGTGAGAGCAAAGGGAGGCTTTTTACCCAGTATTAGTTCCTAATAAAGTGGTCAGTATATAGAACAAATATGGTAACAGAAGACCACTGAAATAACATTTAGTTTTCACTAGTAAACTATAGATGAAACACATAAAATAAAGCATTACACATTAAAACATAAGATACTGAGATTTGTGAGTGTCAGTTTGTTGCGTCCAAAATGCAGATTTTACTTGGAATAAAAAGCATAAAAATATTTTGTCAAAGGCACCTCCCAGAGTACAGAGCCTTAAACTGGGAGAATAAAGGGGGGAAACTGTCCGGATGCTGAGTGCTTTATTTCATGTCCTGGCAGTATACAGCTCACTCAGCTTCAGCTGGGGCTTCCCAGTTATTTTGCTGGCAATACCCATAATTATAGCCTGCACCTCAGGTGACCAGACCATGAAGACATTCGGAAGACTGACAGATTCATTTGAAAACTCTTATCTTTTAGGAAGATGAAGTCATTGTGTGAATTTCTTGAAAATACAGTCAGTGTTTTCATAAAACTACCTGACTGTGCAAGTTTGTTGTTAAATACAACAGGCTCAGCTGTAAAATCCTCATTTCTGTCATCATCTTTTTTTAAAATCAACTTTATCCTTATTATGATCTTTTATTCAAGTGGGTCATGTGTTGCACTTTATGATTTTGTTATTTATCTTGTACAGTTTGTCTCAGTTTATCTGTAAAACTGCTCAGTGTGTGTCTGCACCATTTTAACATGTTGCGTTTCCAACAGTTGCGGTGTTTGTGGATCAGAGGAGGCAAAGTACAGGTGTCCTGGCTGCCTTACACATTCTTGCAGGTGAGATTACAGCTTGCTTTCAAGTTCTTGTGGCATTTTTTCTTAAAAATGACTCAGAAGATTAATTGAAATTTAGAGACATTTCAATTCCAGAAGAAAGTGAGAGTGACAAAGTTGTGTAATTTCCTGGGAAATCTAGTGAACTGATCCTTTGATATATAGACTGAGGTTACATTGCACCAATTTCACTACCCATATTCTTTCCATCTTGTACCTGAAACCCTAACACTAAATATGTCAGTTGTTCTTTGAACCTGTGCACTGCTGCTCTAGAGTCTTTGTGTTAACAGAAAGCTCAGTGTAGTGCATCATAGAACTCCACTAATAGAGGAAAAGCCAAGTTGTTGCTGTAAAAACCTGTATTACATCAAAAGAGACTTTGCCCACGGCTTTGTATAAAGCCCAAGCTTGGATTTGGCTGAAATGATTTTCCCCAGGTGCTTACAAACAATCTCCCTGTGAGTCTTAAGTTATGTAACATAAGCCAAGACGAGGATGGAATGGGTACAGGAAAAAGATGTGGCCTTTCAAAGAGTCTATTTGTGTGTTTGTTGGACAGTGTCAGTGAAGCAAGCAGAAAAAGTTAGATCCACGTAAACTCTTGACTCTGCTCTTGTAATTTAGTCAAAGTGAACATAGCAATCACAGATATCTCAAACAGCATATTCCTGCAAACAGTTTGTGTTGGTTTCTTTTGTCCATGGCCTCGGATCATTGAGTAGTTTTGAGCGTGACTGCAGGCAGATTTTTTTCCAGAACTAAGACAAAAGAGCCAAGACCCGTTATCGTGTCATCAGAGATAAATACTTGTTTATATTGTTAAAACTGCAGTGAGATCACATGGATAAGATGAGTTCTGTTAGCGAGCAGATTTTCCCTTGATCCTCTGCTTTATCTCTACAATGAGATCATATAATTTCATACAACATAAAAGCTGTATTCCATCTGCGTCTGATATCACTAATAAAAAACAAAGAAATAGCTCTGCCTTTTCCGATTAAAAAGCAGTAATCACTTGTAGTATTGTGGAACAATATTGGAAAAAAAATTTCTCCTCTACCTTTGTGTGCAGAACTAACTTATTGTTGTGTTTTCGTTTTTACTGCCTGAACTTTGCTTTGATTTGTGGCCAGCAACAACATGCCGCTCTGAATGCCAGCAGTTCATGGCCTGTTCCTCCAGTTCTGTGGATGCTGAAGCATTTACAATATAACCTTGAAGTAGTAAATGGCATATTAAAGGTCATACCTGAAAATTTCATTAAGATTTATCAAAGGTTGCCAGGGGATGTCCTTCCCCTTCTCATTGTTGCCTGTTGTTTTGGGCATCATTTAGCATTCCTTTGACATAGTTTCTAAGGATACAGTGTTTGTCTGTCCCTGGCCAAATACCTGTCTCTCAGCAAGTGTCTGAAAATATGGGTCTTTCCATACTTGGATTTAATCCCAAGGTTTTATTATTATTCTTTAATAAGATCTTTCAGAACACCAATTACAGGGTCTCTGGAATAATCATATTCGCTTCAGTATTGTTTTAATTTAACATCTCAGTCAAAAGAGGCAGGTGAGCAGTGTTAGAAGAAGAATTTAGGTCCTTTACTTAAAGAATAAGTCTGATATTTTTGAGGATAATGCTGATATTGTGACTTGCAGTGATGGAAGAAGACAACAACATACACAACAATACAATTAAACTAACTAATCAAAGAAGTGGTATTCCTGTAGCTCCCATTTTCTGCTCTGTAAAATTACTATTTTTGTCAGTGGAAGGGATATATAGTGATGAAGTGATAAAAAGGTCTATCTGTATCTTTATCCATAACAGTGTCAGACACTTATCATAACAATCTGAGCCTGTCAGTGGCAAAAACAAACACCTTAGTGGACTCACTTTGGTGTGAACACTTGTCCATTGGATTACATTGCAGCAGCTGTTTGTGATGGCTGGGTAAAGGCTGGAAATTACCCCCTTGTTCACTCAGTCACTACTCCCTATACAATAGACACCATAGCAAGCAGGAATTTTTAGCAGAAAGTAGTGTGCATACTGTGGACACAACTTTTTGGGGCATTACAAAGTGGATAAATACGTACATACATGCTGAAATGCCACCAAATCATTTTCCTTTTAAAAGTATTACTCAACAAATTTTGTCTGTGTATATTTTCCAGCATGCTGTGTGTGAAGAAACACAAGGATGATTCTGGATGCAGCGGAGTCCGAGATAAGACCGCCTTCGTGAGGCTCTCACAGTTTGATGAAATGGCGCTTCTCAGTGGTCAGCATCTTATCTACTCCTTCCCATCACTAAAAAACTGAAAGCATAAAGAATAACTTTAGCAATATTTATTCTAAAACCTTTTGGTAGACACAGTTGAATTTTAATTGTTATGTAAATATTGTCAAGTGGAATTTTGAACCAGCATAATGTGGGTTGTTAAAGATATGATTTAGTCATGGCAGTAGGTGTCTGTTTCCTTAAAGATTTTTTTATGTGTGTTAACTGTTTGTCTTTTACCTGTACTGTAGACTACAGATTTCTGGAGGACACAGGACGATTTGCTGATGGCACCACCAGGGACAGTCTCATCCGTGCTCCTCGTACCACAATGAAAGTACGTCCTTGATTCATAGATTGAGTCATCTTCCATGTCTGAACCAATTGACCTCTTATTTATGTGAAAATGAATTAAGCATAATAGAAACAAAACTGGTTTTGTGCAAATACTGTAGAATACAGTGATGGTGGCCAACATTGGGTTTTCATAATGTATCCAAAGCTATCAGTTTTTTTCAGATGGTAAATCCTATTCAAGAAAAAACTTGAATGGTACAAATCCAATTTTTTTCTTTTTGATGAGCAAAACAGAAATTCAGCAAAATAGAAATGTACATCTGAACAGACCATTCAGACACCATGCGGTGAGGTTTTCAGAAGTAGTTGTTTTGTTTCATTCAAATGATAATGCATGTATGTTTCTGATAAACAGTGTGAGTTGTTTTTATATCTAACAACAAAAAACAGATGGCCCTCTCTGCATTGTTGTCACTATTGTTCATGTGTATGCTTTATAAAAGGACCACATTTCACAACTGCTCAGGCAGTTCAGCCAAGACTGTTCTCCTGTGTGCTGAAAAATTTGAGCAGCTAAAGTTAAGACAGGGTCAAATTTAAAGCTTTTGAGTTCAACACGCTGTTGAGATTTTCTCATGAGGAAACCATTTTCACCTGGAGAAAGAACAGGCCCAAGACTAAATACAAGACAAGAAGACAAGAATAAGACACATTTATCAAACAACACACTCCTATATAGACTGAAATGTAAGGGTAACATTTAGGAGCAGCTCTCTAGAGATCACATGATTTATCATGCAAATGCTCTAATCAGGAATCATCAATCAGACATAAAATTTATACCCCATTGTTCATTTTTTAAAAATCCTCACACATTACATTTTCTGCAAAACTTGTACAATTTAATTTTTTGAATTTACATCTGGAGGAATGTAAACAGCAGTGACAAACACACTGATGGATTCTCTTGGCAGATAGTGTGGTCGACATCTTAACGTTAAAAACTGGTAAACACTGTCCATCCACTTTGTCTGTGTTTGAGCACAAAGCACCATTGATGCAGAGTCTGAATGTCACAGATCTGTCATTATGTTCCTAGATTTCGGATAATGTGAAAACAGATATATTAAAAATGCAGCTTTACCATAGCAGAAACCAGCATCATCAAAATGTTTTCCTCTTTGTGCTTTTATTGCTTCTCTTGTATAATTTGTGGCTGCAGTTACGCAACGCTTACTGCTGCTGCTCCAAACCACAGACACTCATTTATGTAAGATTCAATGTCCCCGCCAGCTTTCACCTGTACTGTTACTACAACACGACACAATGATATTTGATAGCTTGGAGTGATGCATGTTCTTTTTATGGGGTTTTTAGAGGCAGTGACTGCTTCAGCGATCACAAATCAGTCAAAATAATGAGGCTTATTCTCAGTGAGAGATAAATGCCTGGCACATGATGACTTTTGGGATTTGGGTTTCTTCCAGATCATTGCAAGTGCAGTAATCTGTTATTAGCGTGGTATAGCCCTGGCTTTTTACTAAATCTCTTTTACTGTGTCTTATTAGCCGCCAATCTGAAGTCATGATGGAGTTACAGGAGTGCCAGAAAGGAAAAGGCCTGTCCTTTCAAATTTAGATGAGGGCAGTAAGGAGAAGTTCAGGTCATCTCTGGTTAAATTGGTAATGAAACTTGCACAGCCGGATTTATTGATGCAGAACAGATGTTTGGTATTTAGATCTATTTGTTCTTAGAGAAGATGCCCCCCCCTACTGACTTTTCCATTGAACTGAAATGTCACACAGTCTGTGGTCCCAAAAATCTGTTCAAGGCTAAGAATAGAAGCTCTCTGTTACATCCTGCTTCACCGAGCGGTCGTTGTGTTTGGAGTTTGCAGCTGTGAAATCTTTATTAACAGTCTGATGGCTATTGTGTGCTGTTTATGAACTTAGGTATGTTTTTGGGCTGTTATAAGAACTAGTGCAGTGCCCGTTCAAAATCTCCCTGTCAGTGGGGGATGATTACTTGGCCTATGTTAATCCAGCTTGCATCTTTCTCGATAGTGTCATCGTCATCATCAATATAGTTGTCTCCCCCAAGGAATCCTTTCTGGGCTGCAGTGTGACTGCAATGTGTGGGGTCAGTCGGTCTTATTTGTTACTGCTGTAGTTGACTGCTCCACTCTGAGAGTACTGCCTTTCCTTACATCATACTCCTGACATCTGCATCTGAGTGCTGCGCTGCCCTCATGGTGTAGTTCCATCTTTTTCTTCATGTCAGGTAACATGTAGAAAAGAAATATTTGAAGCTTTCTTGAGAGAAAAACTTTACAGTCGACTCTGCACGTCCTTGAATCCTCAGCAACGCTACAAGAAGTCTGAAGTCAATCAGATGAGAGACAGACAGAGATTCTTCCATTCATTCTTAGATGCTAAACTGTCCTGTACATCTAGTAATATCATCACATCTATTTTTTTATAGTAAAATCTGATTATTTATTCAAACAACTAACCATTTGTGCTATAAAATGTAGTGAAAATGTCCATTTCAATATCCTAAAGCCTTACTGGAAATATTCAAACTGTTTGTTCCTTGTCAGCCCAAAAACCAAAGGTTTATTATCATAGAAATATTCACATTTCATAAACTGAAACCAGTGAATGTGTGGCATATATGCTTAAAAATGACTTGAATCGTTCATTGATTATCAGAATTATTGATTGATTTTCTTGTTGCTGATTGACTGTCTTTAATGTTCTGTGGTCCAGGCAAAGAAGCTGGCAGCCAGTGCCAGAAAGATGAACATCACGCTGAGATTACTCCCCATCACCTTCACTAAGAGCAAAGAAAACTCCACCTTCTTCCATACAAAGTAAGAATACAGTTGCTCAGAAACTCAAACCATTTTTTTATTTTTATTTAGCCAAGATTGCAGAGGTAATTTAATGACTCGGGCTCAGCAGTGAGTCACTTTTCTTCCTCTTTGGCACAATTAAATAAGCAGCAGGGATATTCTTATTATTTTAAATAAGACTACAAATGCTTTTATTTTGTCATTACTGTCTTGACCATAAATCATGACCATAATAAAATATGTAAATAATTATCCTTTTCTTAAATATCTTACACTGGTGCTGCCATATGATAGAAAAAACAAAACACAAACTCAAGTGATAGTAATACAATGCCACTGGTGTTTGGATTTCCATCAGAGCAGCACAGCTATTAGCCCAAACATTGTGAGACTGTTTACGATTCACTCAGTCACAGTCAAAGACAACACTTCACGGTTTTCTGCTGAGGTTAAGCCCTGCTTAGTCTGCAGCAAAATGAGCTTCTGATTAGTGATGTTTTACTTAACCACAGGATGGCACTCTTGTTAAGCCCTAACAGCAGTTGTATCTAGTGCTGGCTCCCCTCAGGTTATCTCCAGGCAGTTCTGTGCATGATGATGAAACATGGACATCTACCCATGTCTGTGAAATATTGGTTACCTGAGGCAGTTGAGGTGACTGACATTCTCACCGGTCTGTAACAAACTGAGATGAGTTGAGGCTGTTGTACAGGAAGGGAGCCTTTCAAGCCGATGAGTTGTAGCCATCCCCTCGGCCCTTTTCATCAGTGACGGTATATTTGCAGCTTTTCAGCCAGCACATGCACACTTCCTGCTGAAGATCACTGAAGCTGTATTTCATGCTGCAGACAAACCAACACTGGGCAATTTTCAAGACATCCCCTCCAGTATGATAGTAGCCCAGTAAAAGGAACAATCTGCAAACTACTGCAAGACCAAAGTTAATAAAAATCAGTTAAACCCAGGTTAAGTGTGTTTCACATTCTGTAATAATGTATTATGCCTTTTTGTAATTTATCAATAGACTTTTTGAAGAGGCACATTGTTTGATTAAATTTGGAGCATATTAAAACTGTATTTGAACATCATTATACCCATCATCTGTGGGTCTATCTCCTCACAGTCAAATATTACAGGACCAGAAGTCATAAAAGATTGATATAATAGCTTGGTGTGACTACACTAGATGCAGATTAGTTTCAGAGTAATCTATGAGAATCAGTTGTTTACAGGCTCATCTCTACTTCACCTGCAATGTGTTGGAATTTAGTTTCATCATTTATAAACATTCTTAATATTTTCATAAGTAGTTTTAAAACATGTTGTCGCTGGATAGCCTTGTGTTGTGTCTCAATTTGCATACTTCCACACTCACACTTGGTATTTTGAGTGCACAAGTGCACTAACACTGACAAGTATGGAAACACGCAGTGTACTTTAAGTACCAGGATGGTGCACTCAAAATGGTCAAAAGATTAAGTGAGGAATCATCGACACACTCGCTATTTTGGCCATGCAGTGAAAGGGGAGGAACCACCAATGTATTTTCAAATTTGTGAAAATGGCAGCACCCAATGTGGCGTAATTTACATGTCACATGAAACAAGGGGCACATACAAGAAAGCAAAATGTTAATTTTTGAGTAAAATGAGCAAAGCAGGCGGCGGGTGACAATTGTGGTCATGTGTTGCTATTGTCATTTCCCGATAGCAACACGAACACAGCTGTGTTCGATTTGAAACAATACTACCTTCTCAAAGCACACGCCACTCCAGTGAGTATACTGTGTACATGTTATACAACATGTAAGTGTATAAACTGAAGTATCCAATTTGAGATACAGCATTTGAGTCGTTTACTGAAGTCATTGATTATGGTCACAAAATGTGAAGGATCTTCAGAAGAGCATTGTCTTGTTAGACTTTGGCTTTAAAGAGAAAAGAATAAAAAACAACTGAAAGACACCTTGTGACCAATGCAGAAACTGTAGTAAGAGGTAAGAAGACATTTTTGTTATTCATTTATCATTTATATTACACTTAGCACCTATAATAACACACAACTGGCGAACAAGGTTGGTGCTGTTGTTATTTAACCTGTCCCCATTAGTGGTTTAGTCATTTTGGGAGAAATTATTTCAGTGTAGTCAACATTGCAGACTCACACTAATTTAGAGACTAAGGCTCATTACCTCCATGAGACCCTGAAGTAGTGAGTAATTCTTTCGCATGGGCTTGTTTCCAGTTTTGCTCAATTCCACTGGTGGTCTTGTCATGTCTGGCACCTTCTCTCCCTCCTTGGACAACCTTCTGCCACTCATTTTCCCATTTCTTTTGAGGCTGAGCCCTGCCACTCTAATCCCTCAGTGGAAGAATAGAGGAGGGGGAAAATGGTTATTGAACTGCATATTAAAGTTTTACGAGTCTAAAATGCCCAGGGACAACATTGGGTGCCAATCAGGATTGCCACTAAAAGAATCCTTTGTCAGTCCCTCCAGCTGGTTTTATGTTGTTACTTTCCCTTTCACCACCCTCTTTTCCATCCTTAAAGTCTACCACTCTGTCATGTCTGTCTCTGGTGTGTTCGCAGGCAGTGAGTTAAACATGCACGTCACATCTCAGGATGAGGCAATATTATGTCAGGTTATAGTAGCAGACTCTGCCCACCCTCCAACACCATACTCCCCGTTCCCAACTCAACACTTGTCAGATGGTGACAGAGAGTTTTTTGTGGGATGAGACCACTATGTCTGTGAAGTTTTTAGTTATTTTATAAAGGTTCAACACTGGGGGAAATGAGCTAAATTCCCCAAACTTCTCCAGCAAAAGACACAAGAAGAGTCTTTATGCTTTTGCTGTGACAGCATCCGAAGAGGAATCATGAGCCAGCTGCACAGTCTTATTTCTTTGTTTAGTCTGGTTAGTCTCACCATGTCTCACTGTGAAGATTATTCAACTAACCGCAACAATGTACCGTTCACAGACCAGCAAATGGACACAAGGGATGGGATAGGTATACAATAAATTGTGAGGGAGAGAGAGAATGTGCTTCAGAATGTACCAAGTACATAATATAAAAAGCAGATGTGTGAGCAGTGTGACTGCAGCTGGTTAGCGACATATTCATGCTACGCACTCACACTGCCAGAGAAGGATCATTACTGGCAGACAGCTGACTAGAGCGCTTTCATGCCTGGTGATGGTGTGTGTGCGTGTGCGTGAGTGTGAGTCTGCGAGCATGTGTCTCTTTGATTAAATGTTTGTACGCAAAATAATGGCTGCGCAACTACTTTCTTTCCACCTCTTGCCGGTGACTAATTTCAAAAACAAGGCATGAACAGTAAAGAGATTGACGAAAAATTACAGGCTGCCTCTCAGTCCAGCCCTTGGAGGGTAAGTATATAATAGCTGGCATTTGGCAGAACATTGGGAGTAGCTGTGTTAGGGTGGAATTATGTTTTCTACAGCCTCAGCCTGGCATGGCAGGGCATTTTCCTCATAGATGGCTTGAGTGGACTGGACAACATATTGCAGAAGTAGTTACTGTGGATAATAACTGAACATATTTCTATAATAACTCAAGATAATTAGTAATATGAGCTGGTGTGGATTTGTGCCATGTATGTCAGTATGTCCCACATATTGAGAATCAGCCTCAATTAACCCAGTTCTTTTGGTCAGAGGAGACTTAATTTTGTTCTCAGATATTGACGACCACTGACGAACAACGAACTCTGAAATAATACTTTTTGTAGATGGAGTTAAGTTAAACACACAGATTTGAGTAAATAGGTCTGTTTGAGACACTATGTGTGATGCTGTGCCTTATGTAGGCCTAAGACCTAAGGTAGAAGGAGATGAGTTAAACCGTTCTTGTTACATGCAGGTATAGTTCAACTCTGAGTTATTATGCAAGTTTGAAGTTACGTTTTGTGGTGTTTCTGTTTTGGGCAATTGACAATTACAGACAGCAGTGTCTGAGAAAATGGTCCACAGTGGTGATGATGTTATCATCACTGTCAATACTGAGTTCCTTCTTCATCTCGGGGAAGAAGTAGTAGTCTGAACGTGACAAATCAGATGAACAGGGTAGGTGTCGGAGGTTCAAATCCACATTTGGCAGAGGAAAGCACACGGATCGATGTTGTCTGTTTTCTCAGACAGTGCTCACTCGCAGTGTTTAACTCATCTCTTCTACCTTAGGCCACAAACTTGTCAATCAGCCCTCATAGAGCCACAAAAGAATCAAGAGATTGCCATCTAATTCTTTTTCGTCACATGCTTGTTTGCAGTTCTGAAAGGAAAGGGGTATGCTGTCATACTTTTTTGCTGATGATGCGCTGGTGGGACAGTACTAAATGCCATGTTATGGCCGCCTGTTGATCACCTCTATCTAGAACTAATTCCTTCTCTCACTAATCTCAATGATGGCAGGCTTTCAGGCCTGCTCAAATCTTAATAATGCATCATTTAACCTAAGCATCGAGCAAGCTGATCTGTTGATCCAACTCCTGTCAAAAAGAAGAAACATGAATAGTGTTGTCAACATTTGAAAGACCACTTGCACATTCTCCTACATACACTCTGGAGAAGCATGTTCTAGCCTAAAGTCTGCCATTCTTCAACAGACCTCCCCAGATTTCATTACAGCTGCAACAGCATGGCAAAGGACCTGATGTCTACATGTGGCACAAAACTATTGAAAGCTAAAAGAACATAGAGAACTTACTGTCACCAGTACGTAATGGTTTGGTCCTGTTCCCAAGCCGAGTCAGAATATAAAAATCAGCAGAGTTATCTCCTGCTGTGAAGGTGAAGTGGAAATGTGTTTGCAAATCATGCTACAGCTAAACCTTGCAATACTGGAACAATGAAAAAGAGTTATAATTTAGCACCTCCATTAAGCCAATCAATGCGATTTTGAATATTCTGTAATGTAGAAGTGACGTTCATCAGTGGAGTATGAAATATTGCACTTGATGAATAAATGCATTAGTGAATTAAAGCAGACAGAACCATATTTCACCACATATTTCATGGTGGGGGACGACTATTCATCACTTCGCACGCTCACATGCACTACGACTCTGACTTTCCAAAAATTAAGTTCAAATGAAACAATCAGCAGCAGCTTTAGTCAAATGTTTTTTAGGCTCCAACAGACAGCCTTCTGGCTGTCATTGGCTTGATTAACCACTGCTGATGCAGAACAGAGTCTGTGCCGGCTGCCATCCGAGGCAAACCTCACATCAGAATGGCAAGCAGTAGTTTCATCAGTATTGCAAACGCTGTCATCACAGTTGGTCACATAACTGTGGGCTACACGCTGCTCTCTGGCTCTGAGAGAAATTCCAAACTGTAAATTAACCAGAGATGTGAGTGCGCAGCATGAACTAGAGAGAATATAAACTTGCCATGTGTCATGTTTGGTTGACTGAATTTTAATAATTAGGTTTCCATGTGTAGTTCAGAGTTAATCACATAGTTTTGTACTTGGACAGAAGAACTTCAGTGTTAATGACTTTTGGCCATGAAACCTTTCTCACTTTTTCAATCCACACTGATACTTCAGCTCTAGAAGTGGCTTCACTGGCAAAATCTATTGACAACTATCAGATGGATTACCATGAAATTTGTTACAGACATGCATGATCCTCAGAGGATTAATCTTAATAACCTGGGTTATTTAACTTTTAATCTAGCACAACCATCAGGTCAAACTTTCCACTGGTCCAGCATGTGATCCATTACTGCATGCCCACAGCTAATGACCAGGCATATCAGACCCAAATTTACATTTTTTACTGCCATTAGTGGTTAGAATCTAAGAGAAGCAAAAATGCCACCCCTTTTTTCATCCTTACAGATTTTTTTCCTCTCAAAAGTAATGCTCATCAAGACCACATGGAGCTAGCAGAGTGGCTGTAGACTGGTTGTCTTACACAGGTGCTTGGACCCAGCACATATTAACATCTGTGTTCTGGACTTTTCAGGGAAAGCAGACCCATGACTTAACATTGCAGCATTTCCCCAAAAACTAAGGTTCAAGCCAGAACATAAAGAAAGGAGTCTTTAAGATGCAGCTGCCTGTAATCTTTGTCTCCTCCCCCCTTTCGTCCATCAACCTCTCAGCCACTCCACCCTCTGAGGTTGTGGATCCAACTATAGCTTTGCATACTGGATTTATTTGTTGTATCTCAGTAGAGAGGCCCCAAAGTCCTGTCATCTCATTCCACCGACACCCACTTGCCACCCCAACCCTGGCATCTGCCTCTGATGGGCAGATACGTAGGACACATGGATTCATATGTTGCGCCATTTTTGTTGGATCTGTCCAATCCTTAATCCAGCCAGATGGATTTCTGCTCTGACTGCCAGACCACCAGTCAGGCTTTCTGCTTTCTAGTGTTGATGGCATAAGCAACTCCAAATCGCTTAATCAACAGAGTGTGCTCTTGTTAATGAATTCATCCATCCTCCTCTGAGTCTGCTTTATTTCTCGGTCTCCCTCATGGATAATGGCAGCTGAAGTTGCATCCTGAGTTGCCAAAGGGTCCAGTATGCTTAAAACAAACTAGTTCATATGACACATCATCTGACCAAGTTTTATACCTGTTTTATTGGCTATTAAACTTGAAGGCAGAGTAAAAGAGCTTGACACCTGATCCCTCTCCAAGAATATTTTGTCTTTGCTTGCCTTTGTTGTTTCAACGCAATGAGTCATACAAGATAACTACTCACAATTTTTGAAAAGACTCTCCTCAAAGGCCTTCATGGTCACGCATTTAAGTGTTTGCACAGAAAACGACAGAAATAGCTGTGTGAAGATGAAAATAAGAAAGCTCGAAAGAGAGAGATTCAAACACTATGTTTCTTTTACACTCACTTTGCAAGTCATTACATGAAGTGGGAGTGTCTGTTTTGGAAAGCTCTGAAATTAACTGAGAACCTGTCTGTTTAAAAAGAGATTTATTTCTAGAAATTTAACAGATTTACACAAAATCCCATGCAATTAGCCATCTGCTGCCTTACATGGCCTTTATTAATGGGCAGTTTTTCCACCAAAAGGGATTATTCATCTAACAGCCTGGTGGACCACAAGAAGCTTAACTATATAAAATGAGACTGGCATATGACCAGAATAAAGTGGAAAAATGTAAACATGTAAACATTATTAATACTGTGCCACTGATTAACTGCTTGTTTTTGGGGACACAATCTGATCTGATTCCTTCAATTCTATCAGCTCATGACTGAGTTACTGTGGTGGTATCAATCTGTAACCGTATGTGTGTGTTCACATACATGTGTTGGTGACTATTCTTAAGGCTTTTTAGATTATTCAGGACAGTTTATGATCACCTCTACTGTTGGAGAGAGGACACTATTAAGTGATCTAACTATCACTTTGTAATAAGTACACTGAGGCCTTAATGATTTCCAGTTCGTGTTGTAAGACTTTTATTATATGTTTTAAATTGAAATATCACCATTTCTACACTTATGGACACCAGGCTTTGTATTTCTAAAGCTCTTCAAGGCAAAAATGACTAATTTGGATGTTGGCAGGGATGACCATGTCCTCTGAAGATTTTTGTTTTTTATTTGAAAGACAAAACCCTGACTCACATCACTCACACTTTTGCTGACTTTTCAGTCTTGCCTCAGGACTTGAATTGGTAGCTTGCTATTAAAATCAGTCCCATCATCAATTGACTGAAATATTTTAGCTTTTTATTTTTATAAATTCATAACAGGCCTTTCCTCCTAGAAGGGGCTTTCTGTAGACCTACCTTAAAGGTTCCAAGTTTTCATTAGAAGTGCAGAAGTGCAAGTTGTTTTCAGCTATTTTTATTGTGTAAATATTGTATAACCCAGTGAGGGAAACAAAATACTATTGTTCTGCCAATTTAAGAAAGAGGAAACAGCAGCCACATGGAAAGCAGCAAGAGATGACCACTTCAATCCTCCCTACACTACTCATGCTGCTGAAAATAATTTGAAACTTTTTTTTTTTTTTTTTTTACCCAAGACACTGAGGTTTCAGAATGAAACAAAAATAAACACAATCTGAGTACAGAGTTCACGATATTACTTCCAGAGCTGATGATAAACTTCCCTGGCTATCCTCAGAAAATCTGGGCTCTGGAAACCTCTTTTCCTCACTTCTATTCAAACACAAAACACACGCACAGTTACAGATTGATACCCATTCAGTAGATCACTCATGAACTTAGAGATTTCAAGGAATCAGGTTTTGTCCTTAGGAACAAGCAGTTAAGCAGTATTAATAATGAAACATGTTTACATTTTTTTCCAGTCTATCCTGACCTTGTGCAAATCAGTTTTTATTCAGTTGGGCTTAGTTCTTGTTCCCCCACTAGCTGTTTGATGAAAAATCCCTCTTGAAGAAAAATGCCCTTAAATGTAGGACATGTAAAGTAGCAGATTTCTTTTTGCATGGAATTCTACTGAGGTTATAAACCTTTCAACATAGCCTTATTTATTGTTATTTAAGCGCCTAATCTTTTTAAACAGGTGTGTTTTCAGGAACAGTTGTATTCCTGTGTGTATGAGGGAGCTGTACGGCACTACTGCCTTTTTATTGTTTGCTACTACTCTCCCTTAGAGTTTAAATGCCTTCCTCAAGGCCCTCCAGCAATAACCGTTGAGGGACCAGGCAGTGCGTTCTGTTAGTTTTAAGGAGGTTCTGGTATTCATAGCAGTTGTCCTCTGCTGTTGGTGCTTCTGTTTTGACTTTTTTATGCTGCTCTCTCCTCGTTTTTCCCGAGTATGAATGATGGCTCTTATCCCAGGTATGCAGCATGGCCTTGCCTGAAATGATTGCATGCATCTTTGGACAAGCCCCTTTTCCATTGAAAGACATAGTTTCCATTTGCTGTAATGACAGAATAATGGCATCACACCTGGTGCTCCACCCTCATTTGCTTGCACATACAAACACACGCACACATACCTGCGCACATATGCAAGTGCACATACACTGACGCACCAAAGAAGAAACTCAGCCAAAACTAAGCAAACACATAAATTCCTCTGACTAAGGGGTTAGAGGTGTTGGGTACCTCCTACCATTACGTAGGGAATCCCCTCCCAGCTCCTGCTCTACACTCCCAAACAGCGCCTGCTGCTGCCTTCGCTACCTGCAGCTTTACCCCTTCACCCTCTCCTTACAACCAAGTGGAAACTCATAACCACCTTTCATTGGATGTTCTGCCAGTTCTGCACATATTTCTCCACTTTTTAACTCCTCCTACCCATCCTGTTTCTGTTTTCAAGGGAAAAAAACATGCCCCCCTGTTGTATAATAGTGCCACCTGGATTCACAAAGCAACACCACAAGCATAAGAACTGTGCCTGGTGCCAAAAGACACATGGAGTAAACCTGAGCAGCTTTGGCCAGTGATTATAAAGCTTTGCAGAATATGTTTTTAAAATCTTTTCTTTATTTTATCTATTTGGCCAGTATTTGCTGTGCTAGTCCATTGTATTGTAGCTTGTACCTGGTAACCCAAAAAGTGAACAAAAGTGACCCAAACAAAAGCTGAATATGTGCCAAATGTGTCTTTTCAAGAGAATGAAACACTCGCTGTAGTTATTGTCCTGCAATAATGTATAAACACTAACATATACATTTGATCTAAAATACATATTTCATCATGTGTCCAAATGATTCTCACCTCAAAATCCTTTCAGGTGTCTGCATCTGAGCCTTGTTGTAGCTGCCTCACATTATGGTTTGTCAATCAGTCTGGCTGGCCCACACCTTTGCCCAGAGTAAAATAAAGACCAAGAGGTTAGCAGGAAATTTGGTACTTACATTAATGGCCATCAGAACATGAATCCAAATGACTTTGTTGATTTGTTGACTTACAGTATTATGAGGGTCCATCTCTACAACATTTTCACATGCACTGACTCTTGTAAATAAAGAGTTATGGACTGTTTCTTCTTAGAGATTAATTGTTTAGTCTAGGAACTGGCAAAAATGTTCTTTAAATTTTTTCTCAGAGACCAAGGTAACCTCTTTATATGTGTTCTTTTGTCCATTTAACAAGTCTAAACCCCAGAGATATGTCATCCTCGCTTACATAAACCAAAAGAAAGCAGTAATTCTCCACAACTGAGAGGCTGGAACCACATCATTTTCCAGAGTGGCTTCTTAAATAATGACTAAAATAATCTTTAAAATTTTGTTTCAAAAGGAGATTATTCTCTCTGTCCTCCAGAATGAGCTGAAATCTCTCCAAGGTAACTACAGATAGCTGTGCACAACTTTGTTTTTAGAAAAGGACACAAAAGTTTTATATTAAAGATATCAAAAGAAACCTCCAAGCCATGCTCTAAATCTCTTGGTGAGCACTAAAGCCCTAATAACAAGGTTTCATGCGTGCACCTTTCAATTAAGCTTTGCGTCTTTCTGAGGGTATGTTTCTTCTTCATTCCTCAGATCCATCAAGGCCTCCATCCTCCTACTCTGATGGAGAAGAGGTTGATGAATCAGCTCCACCCTAAATATGGCAAATTCTGTGGTCTTGGTCAACACAAGTCCTTGTAGTTATGTTCAGCACTCAGTATGTGGGGTATATGACTCTGGAACGGCATTGAGCTGGAGTTTCTGATGCCTCGCCAATAGCCTTTATTCTGCTTTGCGGGGGCAGCAACAGTTGTACATTTGTTTTTCACTTTCACATTTGTTTATCTACAAAGAGTCAACCCTCTCTAAAAAGTCAAATTTAATCAGACATGACAAATTGGTGTGTAAGTTGCCATAGTTCAAATGGGAGTGACCGTAGACAGCAAGTTACTTTAATTACTCTAATTTTTAAAAGATTTTTTTTAAAAAGGGTGGGATTACATCTTGTTATTCATACCTCCCAAATGGTTTGATACATCACATTTTGTTGGCTATTTCTGCATCATGGTGACAGTAGTAGATATGAGCACAGCAGCTGTTTAGGGGATAAATGTTTGGTTGTAGTGCACGCCCAGCAACCCAGAAAACGCAACTGCATTTAAGAGTTACTGCCCCAAAGCATTACCCCAGAAGAGGTGATCATTATGTGATATCCACCAGCTGGTGTCCTAGTATTGAGTGTATATGTCATGGTCTCCATGGCAACTCTGGTTTATTCATTTACACACACGGTCACACAGATGGACAAGATCTTGGAAGCAGCCAGGCGTATTGTCTTGGACAGATTAAGACTGAATCCATTTTATGCTATGAATTTAAACAAGGGCATTTGTGTTTGACTGTGAAGGGGGATACTGTGAGAGCAGTGGTGACCTCATCTATTTTGTGTTGAAAAACAGACATCAACCACTACTGTTTTTGATAAGCAGAAACAAAAAAAAGGACTTTCTCTTTGTCTCATTCAGGGAAAAACGGTTCATGTGGCACCTGAAGCTCATCTTTCCTCAGAGCAGCACAGAGTTCAGTCAGAGGAGGTGAGTTACACAACAATATTCAATTTCTTTAATAATAGACCCCATCAAATTTTCTGCTGAAGCACCAGTGTTGAGTATCTGTAAGTGTTTCAGTACTGAGAAGGAGAACTTGTTGCTGTAGAGAACATTTTAATACATATCTCTTTTGTTTTAGGGTGTCCGACAGACAAACCTTGGAGCAGATCTTGACCCCTTATATCCACCCTACAGAGTCGGATCCTGTGACATGCCAAAAGTGAGCTTTGTCCCATTAACACTTAAGTTCCATGTAACGTTTTTGTTTTCTTTGGAACCAATCCAACTTTTTCAATCCTAATACTGATACCACCGTAAAGTACCACGGTACTTTTTTCCCCCAGAATGTAAAATCGTTAAACCTCTCTTACTCCTTTTCCAATGAATGAGCTCTGGTTCTTGAACCAGTTCTGCTCAGGATTATTAAAACCTTGGTGCTATCCAGCAAACCAGCCCACGTTTACACCAGTTTTTAGCAGAACCACTGTACTCACTGTACAATATACAATGTGTATCACATTGATTACCCATGAGCTTTTGTACCTAAACATCTGTAATAACACTACACTCTTTTTTTCCTGCTATTTCTCACATGCCTTCTCCATACTCTCTTTCCAATCTGTAGAATATGACATGCCCACTCATGTTGTCATGGTTTACACTTGAAAACCTGCAATTTTTAAATTCCAACTTGTAAATGTGGTTGATCGATCCAAGTGATTGTATTGGTGCATCCTCTAATTGTTAGTATTTACCTGCCAGTTTGGAAACTGCTTCCATGTCCAGCTGTGTTCATGTATTATAGCCAAGTAGCCAATTTACCGTCGCTACAGGACATTCTGAGCTCATAAGCTTAAGTGACGACTGTGTCTATATTCTTACCAAAGAGTCAAGGGCATTGTCTAAAGTATCTGTTGCTTTTGTCACTGTGTTTTTGGTTTGGGTTCATTTATTGCCATTGACCACAGTTCCTGCTGAATGCTGGAGCAGAACCAGAAACCTCAGATTAATATGTTGCATTCAGTGGTGGAAATTCAACCACTCAGTTGTTTTGCTTCAGTCACTGGACTCATGAACAGAAACTGAAAACTTAACAATGTGATAATAGACCTAGAAATCAACACTGGTTTGATATATGGCTTGGAAGACTTCTAACTTTAAGCATAATGACAGCTCCTTAGCTCGTTGTTTTCTCTTGAAAAGCTCAAATGAGCAGTTTTACTGTTGGCAACAACTATGAGACTGTGTTTTAGTTTGTGGATTCATAATAACTGGGAAAGAGAGTGGAGAAAACAAAGCTAATTGAATTTCTCACAATAATTGCTGTTGAAATGCAGCGATAGTGATATCTGCTCTTTTAGCAGCATAGTATAACACCAAACACTGCCCTTGTTTCCAACACCAGTGTGACTTACATTCATCTCTTATTGCATCATATTGTCGAGGGAGCGTTACATAGCATATGAGCATTGTGTATTGTTTAAAACTGTTCTGTCGAGATGCAGCCTGAGAATCACTGCTGTGCAGTGAATTAATCAGTTGTTAAATCTAGAGCTGATACTGTTGATTAATCCCTCAGGTGATTGACAGAAAATTAATTGGAAGCTATTTTAATCATCAAAAATGCCAAATGTTCTCTGGTCCCAGCTTCTTAAATGGAACAACTTGTTATTTTTCTTTGATATATATAACAATTGAATATCTTAAATTTTCAGACTGTTAGTCAGACAAAATAAGCAAATTGAAGACATTACTGTGGCCTCTGAGAAATTGTGAATGTCATTTTTCACATTTCATAGACCAGGCAATTAATTAGTTGCAGCCCTCGTTAAAGCACAGAAATACAATGACTGCTGTGTTTCAGATTTCCTTTCCAACCTCCCCATTCTTTATCTAAAAATATTATCCGTTTGTAGCCTTGACTGCAGCTTTGGTTTTGATGACCTGTAGCAGGTCCACTGTCGCCTGCACGCCAGACCAGAGCCCCTATAATTGAGTTTGGCAGCAGTGTGTTTGGGGATTATGCCTCAGTTACAGACTAAGTACAAATCAGCCTGCATGCACAAGAGTCATGTATACAAAAGGAATGGATCAAGGCACAGATACTGCTCTAAATGGATTAATTTAAAGTATTTTATTTTGAAGACTCTTATCTCCTCTCCACAGCAAATTTAAAATATATTTTCTATTTAAAAATTAAATTAATTGTATAATGTGAATGTGTATGATGAATGTAACACTATGTTGATCTGTGCCACCTCACTTTGTCACATCAACTTGAATGTAAATGTTTCCCATAGAGTAAATGATTTATTTCAGCGCAGTAGAGAAGAAAAATCAGTTAGTGAATTTATTAACTGACCTTATTCAAAGGTCATTTTCTATCCTGATCTTTCATATCAACCAACTCAATCCAATTTCACTCACACAGGATTTGGTTGAGGTCCTGTTATGTTCTGTTCCGTCTAATTCCCCCAATCTTACTTTCCTACGTTTATCTTTGTAATTTTGCTCTTGCTTCACTTTCTTTTTCATTTCCCAGGCTTGTGTTTCTTTCAACATGAACTTCAGTCTTTGAACAAGGTAGACTCTTTGATTGCAGAACACTCAGTATTTCTAATCTGAACCTCCTAACAGAGCAGCGATCTGACTCCTCTGACCCAAGCTTTGGGCTGATAAGTCAGCAGTAAGCAGTCCACTGTAAAACCGACAGCAAAAGCATATTGTGGACTGGTGTACTTTTTTTAAACAGACACCTGACTTGGCCCAGAGCCAGCCATTTAGCACATAGCCTCTGCTTAGTCTAGATTCAAGTGAGTGGAGGTTAACACTCCATGGCCCATTGGCTGGCTGTTTACAGTGGCTGTCAGTTGTATGGAGGGTTGTCCCATACACAAGATACCTCAGTCAGAGCCTGTACATATATCAGTCAGCATGCCAGACAAGTGTACATTTAGGCCTCTGCTGTGCTTCACTCAATGAGCTCTTTGTGTTTTGACCTTTACTGTGGCCACCAAAAAAACTGCACAGTCTATGCACCCATATCTTTTGTTCTCTTTTAGGCGAGGTTGGATTTGAGTCTCTAACTCTCCTATGTTGATGTGAATTTCTGTTTCAGGTTGAAGATGTATGTGCACGCCACATTTGATAATGTGAAAGTCTTCATGAAGGCAGAGGGGAGAAAGGCTAACTCTGTGAGGTGAGATTTGCTCTCTACTCGTCACCTGTCTGATTTCACGTGACGAATAACATGATATTTTCTTGGTTGATGTAGTTCCTTAGTCATTTAAACTGTAGGCTCAAACCAAGCTCATGATCTGTGAGGGTTGAACAAGTGGGTGCTTGCTGTTAATGGTACATAGCCTGTTAACATGAACCGCTGCTTATTTACCAAGAGCCTCAGCCATTGTTGCATTAAAAAGACAAGAGGTTAGCGTGCATCCTCTGGGCAGAGCTACTTCTTCATCCTGTCATGTTGAACTGAGGGTAGACTGGACAAGATGAAATAGTAATAAAATAGATAATAAATTATCTCCAAGTGTGTCAGCATCCTGTCATTACTCAGACATGTGGTCTGCGTGGCCGCTCCGACCATTCGAAGTATAAAGTATTATTATTTTTCAGTGTGTATGAAATCAACATAATTTGTCTATGAACATGACATCAGTGACTTGTAAATTCCTACAAAGCTACGCAGACTTTCGGCAGCAAGGCCTTAAGCGATTTCCAACATCGAGAAATGCCACTGATCAAGAAGATTCTCCGCAACTTTTATCTCCGTTTTCCATTCCTGCCTTCTTTCACTTTCTCACTCACTCACTTTCTGTTTCCATAGTTTTTGTCCTCTCCTCCCACCTTATCTGTCTTCCCTACTTTCTCTCTTTCATTTTTTTAATGAGGGTCGGAGGATGGCGTTGATAGCACCCATTTGCCTCGCCTACCTTCAAATTCTTTGGCTGTCCTCCATTTCCACTTAGTCATGGAGTGAATGATGATCCTTGGTGCTCATAATCATTGCCCCCCTGGCCAGCATGAAACGTCATGAAACCTCCCATCCCATCCTTTATCCTTGTAACACACACATGCTCCTTTTGTTTTGCCCAGGGGGCTGGGCCGCACACTCTTTTGTAAGCAGATAAATTATATTGTAAGACAGCATATAGAGAGGAATTACTGAAAGACGAGTGTGGAGATGTGACAGCTCAGTGTATGTGAGCCAAGATTTAGCACGAGCTGTCAGGTCATCACCTTTAACCCTATTATGACTTTAATGAAAGTTTGAATATTTTTAAATGTGCCATTATCTCTGATGCCACACCTTTACAATGCCAACTTTATGACTGCATGATATAATGACAGTGTTAAAATTTACTTTCCTGCATTTTTTTTATGTTCATAACTAAACTAACATATAAATAATTGTGTCAGATATTTGTTTCTGAACAGAAAGTGTTATTTACTACCACATTAAAGCCTCCGGCATGTTTTTAAGCATTTATAGGTAGGTCCTGATCAAAATGTGTGATTAATAACTTTTTCCAGTTTGCCCGAGTTGCTCCTTCTCCTTCTCCATGTTTATATGAATGCAGACTTTATTACACTAACACCACACAAACAAGGAACACTTGTGCCCCTCCAAAATGTTACATAAGCATGAACAGATTGCGAAAGCCAGATAAACCCAAGGTTCCTCTCCTTCACTGGTGGTAGTGATATAGGTAGTGTAATAGGACATGACTGTGCAGATGTTTTATGATTTTGCTCACAGGAGGAACCCAGGGCTAAATATATATACGTGCCATGTATTATGTGTAGTTTAATGTTATGAATTTAAGCTCAGTGATACCTTTCTTTTAACAATGTTGCCCGCAGTGTTGCGCCTTCATAAGAGTATATTTAATTGCTGCTGTGCGAGTCTCCACTTACCTGAATGCTTTCATCCCAAAGCCTCCTGGCTCTAAAACCACGTGTTGATTTTTAAACTAATAGTAATGACAAGATGGTGATGATAAAGTTTTGCAGAGGGCTTCCATAATGAAATTAAAATGGAAAGATTTGAGTCGACTTCCCAAAACTTTATCATGCTGCAAATTCAAATTTTACTCATCTTTAAGGTGTGGAAGTGAAGTCAACCTACACAGAAATTTCCCCCAGAATGACAAACATACAACAGTGAACTGTCAGTGGGAAACATACTATATATATAGCAGTGCTAAAACTTAAAAAGTTGTTGTACAGATAAGTTGCATGAACAGACGCAGAAAAAAACTCAGTGAAAAAGTTTTTAATGACTGCTAGCTAAAGGAGAGGACAACGAATATGAAGTGATAAGGGCTTCTATTCAGCTGACTTATCAAATACACAGTTTCTGAATAAAACAGTAGAATATAAATATTTTCATGAACTTGTCCACAGAACAATCGGAACATCCTCTGTCTGTGATTTACTTTAAAATAGGACCAGGCATCCATTTTACACCAGCAGATTATTCTGTTGTTTATACCTTTAGGCCTTGTTTAATGTAATGTTTCTCAATTCCTGTTGAGATAAATAAACGTGTCAAGAACCTCAGTTTCTCACTACACATCTCCATATACACAGACCACTGGTTTTCCACCTGTTTTTTGTACTCAGTATTGGTGGTGGCTTTTCCTGCCATTTCCTGAGAAATTTTCAATAAATGAGTCATAACTTTTGCTGTCATCCACATAAAAGCGTTATCTGTTTCTGGTGAAAGATTTTATAAGTGACTCCTACAGCTACTAACCTGATACAGTCACAAAGCAAACAAGTGGAGACGGGATGTTTTGACTATGTCTTGTCAAGTCTGTGGTAATGAGTAATTCAGTGGCAGAAATCGTGCTTTCTACCTTCCTGTCATAACTTAATAGCTTTGAGTATGGGTTTGCATAATGAGGGCCTGCTGAGTTTGTAATTCTTAGCAAGTGTGTATTGTCAACACTGTATTGAGGGTAGATGAATGGATGTAGGGCAAAATTAGGATGCTCGCCCAAGGGAGAATTACCTTACATTAACTGGCACAGTTGCATAACAGGAACATGGCCAAAGTATAGCTCTAATGAGAAGAGAGGCCCCCTCCAGACTGAGGTCTCATCTCCTTTTAGGGGTCCCAGTCAGGGTCAAACCACAAAGGGGCCTCCACTTTTTAAAATAAATGCAGTCTTAAAGGTAAACCCCTAATTTTGAACTGTATCATTAATGTTATGAAGTCATGGATAGCAGTTGTCATGACTACCCAGAGGCCATTTGCTAAGTCTAACACAAAGGGTATGAGTGCATCATTTGTTGTTGAGTGTCTACGGGAATATCAGCCCACTCAAATAAAGGAGCTCTTGTGCTAAACAGAAATGTGACCAGTCAACATCCTCTTACTGGAAAGAAGACAGACTGTGCATCAAGAGAACCATTCACACCCCTCTCGATGTTTGTTTGTGTTATTTTTTTAATGTTTATTTTTATTCATTCCACTCCCGAGATCCAGAGGATGCCCTCTCCCCCTTTCCCTTACCTCTTCTTTCCTTCTCACCGCAATGTTGACGTGTCAGGAGTGGAGATGCTGGTTTTACATTTGCAGCCAAAAAAAGGAAACCTGTGTGTGTGTGTATTCTGTTTTTTTAACCACTGTTTGGACCCATAACACACTGATGTTTCTGTCCTGCCGAAGCAGTGTTTTCTCTCACATATTTGTGGCAAACCCTCTCCTTAGCCCTCCTGAGCCTGTTGATCTGTTCTCCCTCAGCTTTCCCTAAAGCTATGTTCAAGTTTGTTTCTGTGCAGCAGATGCCTTCCTCAGATCTCCTGCAGTGCTGGAGTGGTTTTGAGTATTGTTACTAAAATAGCAAGGCTTGAATAGCAGCAGGTAATATTGCATAATTGTTCAATGCCACTTTTAACATTGTGGTAGTATTTCTGCCTGTATAAATTTGTGGTCTTTCTTTATTTAATGTTCCACACAGCCACAGATGTACTTTGAGATTACGGGGAAGGTTATTTGCAAAACAAACTAGTTCATACAAAGTGTCTTCAGACCACATCTAAATGCAAGAGTGTTTACACATGTCCCTAATGGCCTCGCTTGAAAGGACGATGAAAAGCTTGTTGTTCTAGGGTGAACAAGATGTACTTATCTGTCAAATATGGGACATGGGGAGATAAAGCCACACACTTTCTGACAGTGTCTCCCAACCCCAAAATAACCTGTGCCACAAATGCTCCTCCATGCACCACAGAAGCAACCGTAACACATCCATAACCTTGTGACAGGGAAATTCAGTAGTACCCATTTATTTTGACATGCCACTAAACTTGCTCTGCAGTTTTAGTGGACCGTTTTTATTGAAGTGATCCTCTCACCCAGAACAGTGCAGTGCTCCATGGACCTGTATGGAACTGCCAGAACAATATGGAGGGAAGCCTAATGCTATATCAGTTATGGTGACCAAAATGCGAAGTTTGGTCTGCATAGTTTGGTTCTCATGACTTTGACAATAGCAAATGTTGTGTATTTATGTGATCATGAGATTCACTTTTAAAAACAATAATTGAACATTGAGAAACTAAAGTTTCTCCTGTCTAAATAAAGTGTGTTTACAATGGGGGTCCACTTCCAGCTGGTCTGGTTTCAGGGTCGAGTTTTCCCAAGAAAAGTTGAGTTAAGTCCAAATGGACTGGTTGTAGATAGTAGTAGATAGTTAGTAGTAGATAGTTGAAGATATTTCATCGGTCATCCAAGAGACCTCTTGGTCAGACTTACTGGTGGGGGGGTGGAGGGGGATCCTGGTATTTGACCTCCTTGAGGCCCTGATCTGTCTAAATCATAAGGATGCATAGCACTGAGGACACGGTATTGGCAACAAAAAAATAACATAAAAATGACTATGAAACCCTGGAAAACTTTTTTGCCACCAGCAGCATCCAAAGAGCATCTAAGTTCAACATGAACCCAAACAAGAACATTTGTCTTACAATATGTTATGCTGAGTTAGTTTCACAAAATAATGCTGGTGTCAACTAGTGGATAGCTATGGACATGACCAATTTATTTTTGTGCTAGACAAACCCAAGATTTCAACATTATTATTTGTTATCACAATAATTTGTGTTCAATATCAAAATACTTTAAATGTTTCCTTACCACGGCTATCTCCCTACTGATGGGTCTCAGCCATGGAAGGGAAAACAATAGGAACCTCCCTGGAGAGAACATCAGTCTTATCCTCTGCTCTGTTAATTCACTAGAACACTATATAGAGACCAGATGTGTGTGTGTTCTTGGCTGAGCCATCCAGCCGTGTTTTTAAAAATGGCCAGAGCTTTAACAATCCCATCGACACCACAGGGAGCCACAATCTGCTTTGCCATCTCCCCTTCGTTCTCTGTTGTTTACAAACACTGATGTTTTAGTTTAGCTCGTATAATCATAAAAATAAAAAACATCCCTGAACATTAATTTATTACACGTTTGACATAAAAACAAATGAAATGGAAACAGCATTTGTCGGGTACACACATTGCAATGCCGTGTTTTATAACATATCAGCTTCACAAACTGCTTTCACTGATTAACCCTTGGCCTTATTTTTGGCACCTTTTTCGTTCTATCTTCAACTTGTGCAAATTATTGTGTCCATCTACACATTACATTACATCTACGTTATTTCTACTTTTCTGATGTGGAGGCCTGTCAGAAATACCCAGCAGCCATTCGTTCTACTGTGGCAAGAAATATCCTGTGTGTTTTGAGACCCACAAACTATAACTTCTTTCCTTTATCCTGCCCCGCAGGACGTGCCACACATACATCGTTTATTTGTGGGATTGTGTAAAATGATCTTGAGCCCACCTAAGACAAACTCTTCCAGGAGGGAGGACTTCTTGGAAGCTGGCCCTCTAGTAAAGACCTGTAAATGTCAATTTATAGCAGAGTGCTTTGATTGGCTTGAGGAGTGGGTGTCTACTCCAGTCTGCTTGTGCTTTTAGCAAAACAAACAATGGCCCAATAATCTTGGGTCTGTCAGGGGTTTGACATCTTGTAGGGATGGTGCCAGTTACTGTATATACCCAAAATACTGTATCTGATGCTTTGCATTGGTGTTGACAGCCTAAGCTGGATGGTTCTGAATCAGTTGAGTGTTGAGGCAGCCCATGTCTCCCAAGAATCCAGTTAACTATTTAGTCTAGTGATTTATGACCATCCCTAATGCATGACAGGACTACTTAGAGACAAGACTAGACTGATGTCATCTCATACAAAGGGCTAAAGGGGAGGGGTGAGACAGCAGCTTCATGTGCTTGTGAGTGATGCTGTCAGTTTCCAAATCTGTAAAGGAACACCAAGCAGGATATTCACTTCGCCAAGCCATGACTCAAATCTCTATCAATCCTCAAAAGATTTTCAGCCATCAACATGTCACAGGCAGCTGGAAATAAAAAAAACTGCAGTTGCCAGTTAAAAAGTTTCAGCAACTGTGGCCATGTTTTTGCTCTGTCTTCGTCGCTACCTAGCTCCTACAAACTTTAGATTGCATAGTATGAGCCCAATATCACATAAATTACCTAGCAAGCTATAATTGCGTTGCCTTGTAATCACCTCTTTGTCTTTTTTGTGTCTCAATTTTATCTGAAACAGGTATCATGAGTTGGACATGCAGAAGAGCCTAAGGGACAACTTAAGCTACAAAACACTGATTGAATATCCTGTCCTGCATATTGTACTCAGAGAACACTGGAAGGACTACCCACTGAAAGGACCAGGTAAAAAAAACACCCTTATCTAGTTTTAAATGTCATGAAGTCCTGCCGTTATGCTAATTTCTGCACCAATACTAATCTACTGATGCTTAGTGGCAAAGAATAATTTCTTCATCTCTATATTCAGCTTAATGCATCCCTAATCCCTTTTCACCTATGCTTTCTGTAACTAAACAGAAGTGTGGATATATGACACAAATCAAAATTCTACGTAGCCTCAAAACGCCAACCCCTGTCCACTTCCCCGATTCCAACAGCATTGTATCATGTCCTGGTTTCTCCAGCTGAGACTTTTAAGACTCTCTGTTCCTGTATTTTTCACTATGGCAACATGCTACCCCAACGGAAATTAGTGTGTTCTGCACAGCATCATGCACACCAAGTTAACCTCAGCAGCCACCGTGGCCAAAAAGAGGATCAAACATGGTTTACAGTTGAACAGTGACCTCATGAGTAGTGAAATGACAGAAGATGAGAAAACAAGAGGACAGCCTGTACTTTTTTTCTCACCTGTTTGTCAGTTTCTTCTAGTGTCGGATGTTTATATCATGAAAAAACATACAGCGATTTTTTTTAGTGCACAATGTGGTCTGTCTCAGTAGGGTTAGTATGGTCACAAAAGACCACACAAACCCAGTATCATTACACTGTCAGGCCCGGACAGGCTGAATGACGAATAAGGTAATTTTAGTCTGAGTGTGTGTGTGTGTGTTTTCAGTGATAAGGCCTTGGTGCCACACTGTTTTGCTATAATGTTAGCCATAGAAACATCCTGATAATTGCGCATGCCATGGCTTGGGAAACTGGGCAGGAAGCGATAACAAGCAATCGGACACTGTGGCAGTGGCATATTCAGTGAGGACAAAGTAATGTTGAGGGTCTAGCAGGCTCCATACAGGCAGCATGCAGCTGGTCAGTGTTCTGGTTTAAACTGCTTCGAGCCAGTCAAGCTTTTAGCCGTGGGGTGAAAGCAGGCTGCCAGCACTGTTAGATTAGTTAGCCTTGTTATAAAGGTAAAGATAACTTGTCCTCTGAAGTGAGAAAACACATGTTTGAATAACAAGTGACATTGTGTCAGCCATACATAAAGGTTGTAATTGAATGACTGCTTCTGTGAGTACAGGAGATAGCATATCCCATTGAGAGACATTTCACACGTTACTCAGAGAACCAAAGTAACACAACTAACCTAAGGATTTATTGACAAGTCTTTCATTAGAACAACAACTAAATCTAAGTTTATAATCGATTCTAATGCTGTGTTTGTTAGTGTTTGTTAGCATTGCACTTGCAGGTCTTTATTTTTATTTTTGGTCTGTTGAGAATGCACATTTTCCACCTATAACTCAAACTCTTCCATTATTTATGTGAATGAACCTCAAAGTCATGTGGTCAAAATGACATAGGGCCTTTAAATTCTGTAAGCGATGTTTTGTGCCAAAGACAAATGGTTAATAGCAGACAGGCGTAGTTTTTTAATTGCGCTCTGTGTTACAGCACAAAGAAGAAAAGCTGAATTACATTCATCTTTCATATTATAGCCTCAGTCAGCTGGATAACCATTTTTTTAGGATGCAGGCGAAAATGTGTTGGCCATGCCTCTGAGTTTTAACAGAATTTTACGCAGACGGGTTCATGCATATCATTGCATGCATTTTATGATTCACCAGACTGTGGGGACATGATGTTGGAGAGTAATTGCTTATAATTCACAATTATCCTTTTACAGTCGCTTATTGTACAGCCTTTCTTTCACACATGTCCACCCTGCTTTATTGCATAACTAACTGCTTGGCTTGCTGCCTCATCCTGGAAACCCACATGGAGCCAAAACATAGCGTCATCATTCCCAAACTATCTGTACTGACCCTGTCTTTCTCACCATTTCTGTTTAAGCATGATCTCCACTGTGCCCTAACCATTTTTTATGCAAACTGATCACCCTGATCACTATAAGCTTGAACATGAAAGAATTTTACTGTTGCAATAGCCGTGTTTAATCATGTTATACACAAATGGGGTCATATTGTTTCAGCTGAACCTGCGTCAGCCCGGAGTAGTTTTGCTACAAAAAGTGAAGGGGTGAACCAAGACAAGGAGGATGTGACCCAAGTTTCACCATACTGCGCCACAGGAGGAACCAACATCTGGACGGGAACCCCAGAGACCAGCTCTGGAGTTGAACCCCCACAGGAGAAAAGGGCCAAGAGAGAATCAGGAGAGGAAGAGGTAGAAGAGGGAGAGATCTTAGGCAGTAGTGAAGAAGATAATGAGGAGGAAGAAGGAAATGCAGAAGAAAATACCCCTTGTGATAATAGCTGTGGTGCTGCCAAACACCCTGCTCATGACGTGCAGGTGATTAAAGATGAACTGGGAGACAGTGTGGACATTAATGTTGATGATGGCGTTAGTAAACCCAGTGACAGCAGCAGGGATCGGTCTATAAATGAGGACATAACTGGTTCCACTGATGATAATTCAGCTGCCGCAGAGGGTGCTGAGGTCAGCACGATTAAGGAGGATGCTGTTAAATAGCTGGGGCCTGTTCATACCGATCACTGTCAAGATGAGAATGAGTCAGCTAAAGCTGCTGACAGCTGTGGATTGGAATGATAATACCCAGATGTTCAGGATGAAATGAGTGAGGAGGCAGACATATCTGACAGGACGTCATGAATATTGTGGCAGTGTTTTCAGTCTTTTTTATACAAATTGTTTTAAGTGACAAGAATAGTAATTTCCTAAATGTATCATTGTGTATACAGAGAATAATTTCAGTGTTAATGTTTATAATTTAGGTTTAGCCTATCTGTCTGGAAGCATACTTTCTTAAATAAAGACTTTTTTTTGGAAAACTTTGTTTGGAAATTTGTGTTATACTGCTGTGCATCTGTGGTGGATGCTGACCCTGGTATCGCACTAAGCAAAACGAAAATGTCACATTTAGGTCATCTCATCTGCATTTATCAAATCATTTTCAAAGCTCATTCTTTACCTCGGAAACAGTGATCGGCTGTCCTCATCATACATGCTCTGCTCATGCTCATGCTCATGCTCATGCTCTATAAATGGACCTTGAGGTGAAATGGTTTTGTCAAGTCCTGTTCCCCAGGTCAGTAGTGTTGTGCTTCGAAACAAAGCGTCCCTCAAGTGCCAAGAAAAAAAGGACATTTTCTTCTCCATCTGCCTCTGGAATATCGTGTGATGTTATTGTTGTGTTGGTAACATGCTTGTTTGTGAACAAAGCTCAATAGTTAAGAGAAGTCTCAGCACATTACACTCTTAAGTATATATCTTTGTGTCTAACACTCATGAGGTAATGTGTCCCTTTGTTGACTGTTTTAATCACCTTTGAATCTCAACAAATTTTGCCTCTCTGTCAAGCTCCAGTAAGACCATTAGTCTCATTTTTCCATCAGCTAATAAAAGTTAATGTTGACATGCTCGTTTTTCTGACACCTCTGGGGTGTCTCCCTGTGTGAATGTTTTTACGCATGCGGTGCCTCTACATGCCGTCTTCTTACCTAATGTTAGTTTATTACGACAACAGTGCCAGTAATAACCGACAGTATGGCCCATTGGTGGGGCCTGTGTTTATAGATGTGTTTTTATAACCTCTGCTAACCTCTTTTGGATGTTAACCCCTGCGGACGTGCTGTCTTTGATGTCTGGACTGTGATGACGCACTTTCCACCCCTCTGCAGTCAGGGGCAATGATCTCACATCTGACTGCGCATCCCTGTGAGGGAGGACGCAGAGACCCAAACTCATTTATCCCCGACAGTTTTAATGTCCATGTTCAAATTTAGCTATACATTTTGAACCACGCCCATATAATATTGAGCTGGGCCTTCTTACAATTTGCTGAACAAGCATTTCTTATTTTTTGCTGCAGAACTGTTTTTTCTTGCAGCTTTTTCTTGGAACAGTCTTTGGGAAAATGTACAAAATCAGCATACAAGTTTTAACTGCTCTGTTTTAGCTGAACATTTTGACATTTTGGGAAATATGCTTGTTGTCTAGAATTAGATGAGATACCAGTCTGATAGCTGTCCAGAAGATATGAAACCACAGCCAGGAGGCGCTTAGGTTAGATTGGCATAAATATTGGAAACAGGAAAATGGCTAGCCTGGCTTTGTTTGAAGGTATCTTCTCGTCTAACTCTGCACAAGAAATTGAACAAACATGCCAAAAAAACAAGGGAGGTGCTGTTTCCTCCAGCCAGGCGACAGTTGTGCTGTGTCAGGCCTTCTCATGAAACCTGCACTGTTGCTGTTGCAGTATGCTTCATCCAGGAGTGACCATTGTGCTGATATTGACTAATTACAGTAGGGGTTCAAAATCCATTGTCCAGTATGAAAAACTAGTTTAATGTGTGGTACCTTTTGATGTAGCATCACAAAGTGGATGAAAGTACAGGGTAGTGACCTCTGGTGCCTGCACATCTGTTCTTTCTTTTGTCATGGCTTTGCCTGGGTTTCATTACCACCCATTTAATTTTAGCAGTTCTCTTAATTTTCTATCTCAATAAAGTTACTCTATGTGACCACACAAAAGCTGTGCTTTTGTTTCTGTTTGCTGTTAAAAGTAAATCTGAGCTGTTTTTAGTCTGTGGAGAACACAGGCATTGGAAATAATGCCTCCAATTTGACTAAATTGCCCTTTGAAAAGTCTGAAGTTGGTTTGCACTTAATTATTCTTGATTTGGTGGGCAGGGCTCAATTGTGCTGCGTGCAGAGCTGGGTTTTATGAGACCAGCTTTAGGACACAGCTCTGCTGTGGTGGTGGCCTTCTCCAGAAACAGGCTAATGTTGGCAGACGTCAGCACCAGGAAAGGCAGGTACTGAAGCACAAAATCATGTTTCCAGCGCCTGATGTCACTCATTTTCACATGGCACACAGACTGGTTGACATTAAGCACACTAAAAATAATTTATCAAGCAGAACCTCCAAAATGAATGGAAAACATCTTCAGTGTTCAAAATCAACACCCTTCATCTGAAACCAAGTCTATAATTTTGCATGCATATTTGACATTTTGAATTGACATTCAGCTGATATTTCACTTATCTCATTGTTCCAAGCACAGAGAAGTACTACTAAACAATGCCATCTGTTCTCCTTAAAAGACATGCTGATATGTGGCATTTTAGAAGACTCCACCATTGTGGTTTTCTATGGGCTTTTCATTGTTGAGCTCATCAAGCTATTATAAAATCTAAACACACACAAGTTGTCTTTGGTCAACAAAAACCTTACCTTTTTGGGATACAAAGGCTCAGTTTCCTTGTTTTCCACATAAATCCGTACTCACAACATGCACGTCACTCATAATATGAACCCTGAATTTGTGGGAGGACTTTAGTGTTTTATGTATACTTAAATCACTTATTACTCCCTTAAATCATCCTTAAGGACAGATTGAGGCAGAATGCTGCAGAGCCTTTGGCTGATTTAACTCATTGTTCACTTAGAATAAACAAACCAGCAATGTTGTCACCGCTGTCACCTCGGAGACTGATCCCCAGTAAGATGTTTGCAGGAAGTGATTCACTTGTTCCCTTTTGTCTGTCTTGTTTCAAACTGACAGTCTGAAGCGTCCGAGCCTGCTGGTTGTCTGTGTTATTCTTTTATTATCAGCCTGGAGTTATCGTGGTGAAGTAGCTGTTAGAGCACCTTCCACCATCTCACGGGACTTTCTGGTTCTAGTTTCTGTCTGCTACCAACTTTGTCCTAACTGACCTGATCTCAGGTCATGAACCCTGCAATTTTCAAACATTAGCAAGTTATTGATCAATAGCTTTCATGTCCCAACGTCATACCCCGAATTGCAGCTGGTAGTTCTGGCTGGGGATCCTGAAAAAGGCCTTGTCTATGGACTCCACAGTTCTGTTGAGGGTGTTGTTAGTGGAGATTTATGCCTGTCATGGACTGTCCATAAGAAACACCTTAGGCCTAAAGTGATTGATAGGCTTTGATGATTAAGTTTTAGCTGTATCATCTGACCTGGCATGATTGATCTTTTTGGCTTTGTTTGCTGTTGAGGTGAGCCAGGGCATCTCCTCAGGGGTGGTATGCAGCTGAGTGTGAACCAGCTGGGATGAGACGTAGATCTATCCAGATTTCTACCCTCATTTATTGCCATGAACTGTGGTTATTGATGGAAAGAGTATGATTGCAGGTACAAGTAGTAAAATGAGGTTCCTGTGAAGGGTGTCTGGGCTATCCTTAGGGATAGATATTCATAGGAAGCTCAGAGTGAAAAGCTGTCTGTTTGCAGAAGAGGCTTTTCAGGCATTTGAGCAGGGTTCCTCTTGAGCTTCTCTCTGTGGAGCTGTTCTTGACACATCTGATCTGACACATCTGGCCTAGAGTGTGGAGAAATTATATATCCCACTGGAATATGACATTTAAAAGCGTGATATGTGATGATGATATGATATCATTGACACTTATATAATTCATCACATTCTCTTTACAACTGAGATAAAAACAATAAAATTATCATGACATTTTTAATTCTCATTAAACACCCTAGATGTCATCACATTGTGCTTTACGAACTATTCTGTTTAGTCTGTCACTTTTTATCCTGGCATTAAGACTACTAAATGTAATGCATCTTTCCTTACATTTACATCTGTTTCTTTGTGTGTTAACTTAATTGCAGTTTGTGACAGGGGAGGCCAGCAGGCACGTTTTTAGTGCACGAACCCTACAGTCATAGTTGCCACTCATTAGTGACATTTCCATGGCAGAACCAAAGTCAGCTCCACAGATCAAAAGATGCAGAAGAGATCAGAAATTGTGTTACAGGGGAAAGTGGGTGGCAATATAATGACTAAGGCCTTACTAGCCCTTATCCCTTCACAAAAGTGGAAACCAGGCTGCAATTACCCAGCATGGGGGGAGACAAAAGAGTTGGAAAATACATCACTCTTGTCACTTAATGTTCCATAGGAACATCAGCACAATCCTGATCCTGAGGCCCACCACTGCTGAGGAGTTCAAAGCACATTTTAAAACTTTAACTAAGAAAATTGTATTTTATGACTATTTTATGATTAATTCTTGTGGTGCAGATTTAAATTGAGTGTGAAAGAAATTAAATATATCTCCTGCAATTATGTGTCCCACATTAACTAGAAGTTTTAGAGTCAATTATGAGCATATCTATGTGGACTTGTAGCACTTTTGGAAACTAGTGTCCACTAGAGTTACACTTTTTTGGGATTCTGTGGCTGTTAATCTACCTCATACTGAGAAATTATATCAGTTGGATGTCTACAGGTGATACAAGGGTGAGTAAGGCAATTGGCATTCAGTACTGTCTCTGTATTCAACCCTTAATATTGAGGGTCAGCATTAATATATCAATTACATTTTAGCCATTTGGGGGTGCAGTCATAATAATAATAATTGTTAAAAGAACACAAAGGAGCTGTAGTGTTAAATCCCCCTAACATTTAATAGGGAAGTGAAGGCAACAATACAGTGTCTGATTATGTGACCTCATTGGTCTGCCCATGTCGAACAATGGTGAGAGCGTCAAATGCCAACATTAGCTCAGCTGTTGACGGTATGTGCCCCCTTGGAGATTATTCAGTCCAACATTGTCTCCATTGGGCTGAGATTCAAGACGCCCAAAGACTGAGCGCTGCCTCTCCCATCAATGCTCGGCTTGTTTGAGCAAATAATCACTGCAGTAGCCAGCGGCCCTCTGGGGACAGACTGAACAATCCAACAGCCTGGGAGGGAATTGACTCTGATTTTCCCCTAAGCCTGCTCATCAGTTATTCTTATGTAATTGCAGATGGGGATCTGATGGGTGTGTCAGAAGACTTTAATCACTGTCACTGCATGTGCGTATGTGTGTGTGTGTGCTCAGGCTGATTGCTGTGAGAGGGTCCCACACCCTGTCAGGATTTGGCAAATGGATGTCCTTTACATCACAGTGCTGCAGTGAGAACTTGTAATATGCAAATACATATTTCAAAATAGCATTTGTAAGGTGTACGTTTCTGTTGTCATTTGATAGCAGTAATGTGCAGGTGTTAACAGGTGAGTCAGTCTGGATAAAAATCACACACAGACTGCTTTTTCCTCTTTCATCCAGCAGATGGTGCTTTTTAAAACAAATGGATGCCTCTGTATTTGTACTTGGTGCCCAGGCTCTAACCCTCCCTGCTTCTTGCCCCTGGGTTCCTTATAACAGGGAATATTAACCTGAGGTTGTAGACAGGGGGGTTGTAAAATAGCTGACATCAGTGCTCAGCAGCTTCCAATATGTTGTAATGGCCATTCTCGATCCTGTTAGCTTCTGGCTGCACAGCATTACGTAGTGCTTGATGAAGCTTTAATGCTAATGTCTTTGTCATATAAACACATTTTGGGTTCAGGGAATGAGGTAGTCGCTGAGTGATTTAATTGCAGGGGCGCCTGTGTGTGAGAGTCTTGTTTGCCTGTGCGTCTGAGAGCAACAATTTTTACAGGTTTGCGCTGTGTTGGCCGGGACACCGCAGTTTATTTCTCACAATAAAGGTGATCTTTGGGTTCTCTGAGACGGTTAAGGCTGAGGGATTGTGAACCTCGCTACTGTGCTTGTCTGTACATTATGAAGGAATGCTACGGATGACCGAAAGGACTGCTCACATAACATACAGATGCCATTACATAACCAAGCTAGCTGCGTTGTGTTAACAAGACAAATGACAGTCTGATTGCCTGGCACTTTCCAAACTATGAAGGACAGAGATGGAAATTTTCTCCTTGAGGAAGCAACAGAAAGGGAAAGAGCAAAAACAGGGCTCCCTGAAAGTGTTTTGACTGTAAATCCAGGCTCCAAGGGGCAGCCACACATCTTTGTGATTAGGTAAACCTCAGAAGCCTTTCATGTGAGCAATCTGTAAAACCTCAGTGGGCACATCCTGTGTGGTATGCAGTTCAATCAAAGGCAACGTGTCCTGCTCAACCTCTTATTAAATAGACTTGATTAAGACTTATTTCCAGCAGCTATGCAGGAAAGTTGTGCACAAGTGCCATGTAGATTGAGATAGACAGCTTTTTATAGTTGTTTGTGAGGAGATAAAATGCCTTTTGTGGATACAAGTGAGTACTTGGGAGTGTTTGTGTATATTTGGAAAATCTTCTTAGCTAAAGTGAACATGTTGCTCTGAAATATTTTCCAACATCTGCCGCCCATCAGGATGTCTGCTTTCTGAGCCACTGCTGCATTCCTGAGCCGCTCCCTCTACCTGGATCAAAAAAGAAACCCTTCCCTGTCGTTGCCCCTGAGCTCTGCTCTCCCTACCCCAGTTCAAACTGTACTGTAGGTATTTATACCAGGTGCAAGCATCTGCCATCAGACCATGTGTCTCAAAAGTAAGAATAACACATCCTTTTCAGCTCAATACTTATTGTGTTATATATTTCATATTCATGTACCTTGGGGTCATAAAACCTGCAGGCTTAAAGCATACAGGATCAACCTGAGCTCAGGTAAACATAAATAATGAAAACACCAGAGAAGAAGTCAAGTGGTGTTTATGTGACAGTAGCAACACACCGTTTCAGTAGCTGGAAAACTGAATTTGAAGTGTCTATGACCACAGAAGCAACTATGTCACCCCTGTTTCCTGTCCTTCCCCCTTTTCTCCCTCATAATAGTATTTCTTAATGCCTGTTAAAGTGAAACCTGGAAGGGAAGCTTAAGCCCTTCATACTCTGCAGGGCTGTTTACAACTCTTTAGCAGACCCCTGCAGTTTAAGAGCCAGCAGAGGCCAATGCAACTAATTCACCTTTAAAGGCAACTGCTGATGAATTAGGTCGATTTGGTAGTGCTATTCCACCGTGTGAAAAAAAGCTTACCCGGGAATGCATGCTTTGTATACACCCCATTGTATACAATAATAGTCATTGTCCTTGTTGCATAGTGTCTAATCCCAGCCCATTCAGAGCAGCACTTAAGATTCTTGGCATACTCCCATACTCATTGCTACTCGTAGACTTAATCTTTTTTTTCCCCCTCTCAGAATCAGTCAAGTGTATGGCTTAGCCAGATCAAATGAAAGCAAGCTAGCTTGCTGCAGAATGGCATTCCAAAGCACAGAAAGTCAGGAGAGAGAGCCTCCAAGGTTGAGTTATATAAGAACAGACTGACCCTGCTCGGTGTCTGTCTGAGAATCTGTTGGGTTTACACAATGATATAACAGGAGGATTTAAATGTCCTCCCCCACCTTTGTGCATGGGAGTATTGCTTGTTTACTCTGTCCTGCAATGTCATTTGAACAAACTGAACTCAGGCGGTGTCATATTTCATAAATAAATCAGTTTTATTTGTAGCATATAAAATTAAATCATTTTACAATTTATTCCAGTATGACACATAATATCCAAATAAAGTAGCTACATTTTTTGATAAATAATATTAATAACAATAATAAAAACATTCATTCATCCTTTGACATGTTTCGCTTTGTCTTTTTCATGAAGGGAGTTCAATAGCTGCCACAAAACATGAACAATAATGCCCACGTCAGGAAGGAATGAAACCGCACACTTGTTAAACAAGTTGAGAGGTTACATTTCGGTGTTGTGTTCTTAAGATACAGGATGGTATGCTAATTGAAGTTGCGCATGTGCATATCTACATATACACACACAAGTCTACAGTCTGGGTCATGTCTGATGTAAAGGATCAAAATATACACAGTGAATTGATATCAGCGACTAACATAAATGTACAAATATTAATTACATCTTGCTCCATAACGAAGCTACTTCAGATGCTCCATTAATATGAAGCAGTTCTTATTAAGAATGCTGATGTAGTCACAGCAAACAGTGCACTTCATTAAGTCCTCATGATGTAAGCCCACAATTCCTTGGGAATCTAGTTACAACAAGAAGCTGGTAGTTGATTGGTGGTCTATCTACACCCCTGCATTCATCTGGACTGCCATTGGCTGCCAATGATGCTGATGATCTCTCTGTCTCGTCGAGGGGTTTGCATGTTTTTCGCCAATCAGTCTCTGAACTTGTGGATGTCGTTGGAGAGGCGGTAGAAAGGGTAGGAGGCTTCGTTGGCATGGGGACAGTTGTAGGTGCACTTGCAGGACTCGATCATCATGATGTTCTTGTTGAAGGTCTCGCCGTCCTCGCAGCGGAACTTGACCCGGATGGTTCTGGTGTCATGGGGGCTGCAGCAGCGCCCGTCCACGCAGGCTCCGCAGTACTTGGGCCTGTACTTCTTCAGGCTGGAGCAGCCGGCATAGGTGAACTTCACTGGCTGACTGGACCTCTTGGTTCTGCTACACTTCTTTCCTTTCTGCAGGGGAATAAACAAAAGGGAGATGGAGATTAGTTTTCCACTCAGACCAAGCAGTGATGTATTTTCAGTATCATGCATGCTTCCATCTCATTCAGCCATGGTGGCTCAAGCTTACCTTCAGACTGGAGTAAGGTGACTGGGTGCATGGCCGCACTTCACAGATTCTTGACTCTTTGACCAGCTTGCACTCGCTGTTGTTGTTGGTGACTCTGGTGGAGATGCCAGTTCCACAGCTCTTGGAGCACTGGGACCAGGGTGTGGTTTGGACGATGCACTTCTGGTTGTCAAACATGTGGACTTCAGGCTGTGGTCTGAATGCTGTGATTAAAAGAAATAAGAAAAAACATCAGGTTAGCAACTTCAAACCTTACATATTTTAAGATCTTCCATGTATGCTTCCAAAAAAAACATTTCATTTCCAGAATGAAAGGCTGCTTCTTACCAGGTAGAGACTTGAGTCCTCCTTTGACAATTGAAATGAGCTCATTCCTGTTGGTGAGGTCTCTTTCCAACTCATCAGTCAATGTGTCTTTTCCAAAGATCCTCTCCAGGATGTCTGTCTCCTTGCCATCATCGCACACCCACTCTTCGCAGCACTGGCCGGCAACCTTGACCAGTCTGGGGTTGGCGCAGCCCAGGTTGGGCAGGGAGAGCTCCTGTGGGCACAGCGGGACGCATCCCACTGCCCCATCGATGCATGTGCACTGGTGTTTACAGTTGGGCTGGAAACTCTCTCCATTCTGGTAGATCCTGCTATTGTACTCGCAGGGTCTGCCCTCTGACTTGGCTGCAGCGGGGAGAAAAAACAGGAGGAAAGGAATGTTATTCTTTCCTGCTCTGCTCAGAGACGTCTGCTGAAGACATCACATGGCTGCCAGATAAGGATCAGTTAAACTGTGAAATTCTTCAGGCTGCCTGAGGAGTCTCTTTCCCTCCACAGTGGGCTGTCTGTGCTTTGAGGTTTAGACTAAGTTTCCTCCTAGCTGCATTCCACAGTGTTGAAATCACACAGGTTCCCATACTCCTGAATTAAGCCCTCTTATTTATTTATTTTTTTTTAAAAACAACTAATTCAGCGACATGCACATCTGGAGCTGAATGATCTTTATACATACCTCGGCAGATGCCACGAGTAGTAGCAGCAGCAAAGCTGGCCCCAAAGTTACACTCCAGCCCTTTAGTGTGGTCACAAGGCTCGGTCAGGCTACAGTCCTCGTTCAGCTGCCTGGCGCAAACTTTGCAGCAGCCGCAGCCGTCCAGGACGACGCTCACGCCGGGTGCGCACTTGGGCATCTCCGGCGAACATTCACACACGGAGGGGCAAGAAGAGGAGGACAGGACCTGCACAGCCAACGACAAAACCCCTTATTAACGACTGGAACTTCTGAAGACATGCCACACAGAATATCTACAGTAACTCTCCTGGCAATTGATCCCCTTAAAAGAAACAGTTGTTCATTCTCCTCTCCTTAGGCTAAATTAGAACAGCTTAAACGTTTCCCTCTTAAACTGAAAAAGAGAAGTAACTCACCAAGTTCAGGCTTCCAAAGAAGGTAACGACAACAGTAAGCATCAGCATCTTGGATAAATTTTCTTGTGCGCGTTCAAGAGGAATCCTGTTCCCAGTTTATGAAAAGTAGATATAGTCTGTCTTCGGAGGAGTCCTTAGGTATTCCCTCACTCAGTCGTCTGTCTCTCTTGACCTGTTTGCTGGTAGTCTCTAGTGTTAGAGGCTCCTTTAGAGTAGATGAAGCTCTTGGTAAAGCTGTTGCAGTCTGCTGAGGTCCGGCCACCTCCGGACTTTTATACCGTAGTGGGAAGCTGACGTCGTTCCTGGGCTGCCTGCTGAACTGTTCCCAAACTATGCCAGGAATGTTTCTCGGCGCATTTTCCATCCAAGACCTAAGCTCCACCCTGTCTAAACCTTTCTCTTTTTTCTTTCTCAAATGGATTTTTCCCCCCTGGATCCCATCTGAACACACTTTTCCGTCTCACATTTTTCCCTTCTTGTTTATCCCCCACCTTTCATTTTCTTCCTCTGCTCGCTTCTCACATCTATCAACTCAAGTTCAATGGACTTTTCTGTAGAAGTGGTGGAGTTCATTTGCTTTGTTGTAACTTTTTTTTGTCTATGATAAAAGATAAATCTTGGGTATTTTTTTCTTCCTTCACTTTTCTTTTCAATTTTTTTTTCAAAATTCTTTGATATTTTATAACTTATTGGTTTCAGTTAATCAGCTGACAGGTTTTGAAACATGTTGGCCTGTGATTTAAAATATCATAAAAACATGCCACCTTACATCCTAAAGTATCACCCCAATGTGCAAAAAACATGCCAAACACTATTTTTATGTTACTATAAACTCATGTGAGTGTCATTTATACGGTGTCCCCTCTATTAGATCAAGGGTCATTTCGGTGTCAGTGATGCTTTTGCTGATTAAAGCAATTTCTAAAATCCACTTTGATAGGCTGTTGAAGTGGCCACGTTTAAAATAGTTTAAAATAGTTTTTCTCTGTGAGTCTTAAAGGTGTGGGCAGAAATACGTTTAACAGTGTCTATTTCTGGCTCTCCAGTGCCTTTATTCAGAGAAGCTAAGCATTTCCAGATGCGGACCAGAGCTCAGACGTAACAATATTGCCATATTTGGTATGGCAGTAGCCTACATTATTAACATATTTCTCTCCCTTTGGCCAGCAGACCACAAAGCATTCCTGACAGCTTAAAGGCTTGTTAAATATGTTCTTCATGCAGGGAAATTCCTTTGCATTCATTCCTTGAGGCAATTTGACTTTTCACGCAATCTGTCCATCACGTTTCGGGGGGGGGGAAGGAAGGAAAAAAAGTGGGTCCCGTTGTAGGTAAAGTGATCCAAATTTCCACAAGAGATGTTGTGGTGTTAGTGGTGTTGGTGGGGGGAGACAAATACTTGGTCTTTGTCTACTTTTCACATCAGGGGTCTCAATAAGTCCCCTCCACCCGAAGTTTTCAAATTATTCCGATTGATGAAAACACTCACCAGAGGGGAAACGACATGCGTAAAGTGGCAACACAAACCGTTATTATTGCCATGAGCGGCTGGCAGATCCTAAAGAGGACACTTTTGCATGAGTGTTTATTTGTGTTTATAGGGATCGGACATTTCTCTACTTCTCTCTCCCCCTTGTAGCCTCCTGTGTCTAGACTTAACATAACGATACACTGAGACAGCAGCACTGAACCCGACGGCCGAAGAGGTGCCTCTCCGGTGAGTCTTTCTACTTCTTTTCTTTCTCACTTTATTCCACGGGCTCTGTAGTTGACTTTGATGGCTGTGAATCAGCTTTTACCTGCAAAATCCTGACTCAGCACCGCACTCCCGGTATATTAATATGAATATGAATCATAGAAGCTAAAATTAATTCTTATCTTAAGATCTTTCAGCAAAAGTAAATAACTGTAGATAGTGATTTTCCTTTTCGGGTAGCTCCGTACCCGAGTTGGGACAAGTTGACACTTTTTTAATAAACTTAGTGGTTTCTCACGCGGACTGTCTGGGCTTATGTTTTAATTTAATGGACATATTTTAATACTTCCAGTTCAAGACACTAGATGGTGATGTGTAAAGGATCACTGTGTGGGTGACATGTTTTTATTTAAAGAATGACCAATGTCCAGATGCCAGTAATCACTCCCATCTTCAAATAGAAAAGGACACATTCATACGATTACGTTGTTGATCCATATAGCCTGCTGCTTGTGTATGTGTGACTAGGTGTGCCTGTGTGAGTGTGTGTGTGTGTGTGTGAAGCCTATTTGGATAGGGGGTGTGTCTGTGTGAGCACGTGCTTTCTTCTCTCTTGTGTGTATTTCTTGGCTGTATTATGCAGATGTGTGTGTCCATTTGCCCATTTAAATATCAAGTTTAAGCTTCTAAAGGGGCTCTCCACTGATTTAATACATCAGCATCAGTTTACTCATCATGGTGGTTCTAGTTAGCCCATGAAAACAGTTAGAATAGATCCTCTGAGGCCCTGAAAAGAGCTTAACAAGGTTTGAAAAACCCTGATGTTATCATCTCTGTTTGGGCACATGGGCACTTACCAGGCAGAGATGGTTTAATGACAACATGGTACTGGTTGCATTATGGGAAGTGTTGGATCCAGAATCCCTGGGTCATGGCTAGGGCTGGGCAATTTGGCCAGAATATATTGATAATTATCCCAATAAATAAATGTCTTTTTTTCCCATGAGTGAAAGTTGAAAACCAAGGGAACCAGATGCTTATTAGTAGTTTTAAACTATTCTTTATGGTCAGAACATGATCATAAAGACCGTAAACACTTGCTAAACAAAGGAACATTTCACAGATCTGAGGTAGAGAAGGTTATAATGATAAAATCTATCTATTATCTGACACCTGCATACCTCTATTCCTGGGATGTGATTGGCAGTTGGTGAATTAATCATATCAACCATTTATTGACAGTTTGTTATTTATTATCCTGACCATCGATTTTATTCATTCTTTTCTTAATGTCTCTCACAACTCTCCTAGCTTTGTGGAAGTACCTTACTAAATTGCTGGAATACCCCTTTAATGTCTCTGGACTGCTTGGACAGCAGGTCTTATGTCATGTTTTGTTTGATTGTCCTCTGCTGTGTTGACCTAAAGTCTCTCGAGTGTGTATGTGCATACTGTGTGAGTCTACATATACGGCTGTTATGGCAAGAGGAAACAGTGTTGTCATTGTGCGTCAATGGAGACTAACATTCATTCCATAATTACCCATTCAGTTCAGGAAACATTCCAAAACCTGGACATGCGGCTCCGTGTTTTAATTGTCCTGGCATAATAGTTTCCATTAAGGCTGTCTGAGAACCCCCGTCACACACACACACACACATGCATACAGTATACACACAACTTACCCCCCCCCCCCAAAAAAAAAAAAAAATGAGGAGGGGGTATCTTTCCTATACAGACATTATCATTGGACTATGCTCTCAGCTCTGTAACATGGCTATCTGAGCAGCTTCACAGCCTCCAGCCGGTACGCTTATGTGATTTCACTGTTGACTAAAGTTTGAGAGACTGTGTGTTGTGTTGTGGCTCAATGTAATGGAAACCCATTGTCAGTTCCCACCAGGAGCACTCGCAGCTGAAGAGACAGCGGCCCTCAGAACTGGTCCTCAGGAAGTCTGTGGCGAGCTGCCCTCAGCCTCCCCCATTTATGTCTAAGTGACAGATGGAACAGAACAGGACAGCCCGGCATGTTTAGACAACAGATTCCATTGTACTACATTCAAGATAAATGTCATAACTGGTATGCAGTGTGTATTAGCAACACTTCCTCTCTCTGAGCAGCAGGAAGTCGGCTGAGTTATGGGTTGATCTCGTGTAAATGGGGGCAGAGATGAAGCTGATGAGTAAAATACAGAGTCAAGTTCTGAAGAAACCTGAAGATTCACATGAATTTCATGGGATCATTTGCATATGTTTGGTTCCTGATTCTTTAACAGCGAAAACAGGCAGAGTCCTGGCTTTAACCCATTGAGTTAGATCATTTAACTTGACGTAATTAAACGAAAAGTCCTTGAGTAAGGATCAACATTTCATAATCTTGTTAGAATACGCTTTGCTCATTTTTATTATTATTTCTTAACGCGTTTATGCGAATTGAAGATTGCATGTTTTAACTTGAAATCAGTCAGAATAATTATGAAATTATCTGCACGTAGTCCAGCTCTCTGTCCATGATCTTGCGCAACAAAAAGTCAGTACGTGCCTTGTAGCACATCTCCTGTTTATAGTAATGTTAAGGGCATTTTTGTCATGGATTGTGGTCAGTGCTGAGGTTAAATTGAAGCCAAAGGCCATAACACAGGACAGTCAGGCCTGTTCCATAAACAGCATAATGCAAGGGGTTTCTTGTGTTGTGTACAGTGAAATGTGTAGTCCAAAATTTATAAGGTGATGCCAAACACTGCTACAGTATCAGGAAGGTGTTAGCTATGTGGGTAGAGAGCTAGCATATCCTTCATTCTAGTGTTAATGTAAGGGCAGCAAGACAAGAGAGTGTGCAAGACCTGTTCAGAGCAGTTTGACAGTCCTCGTTGTCTTTTCTTTTCAGGCTAGATACCTTTTTGAGAGAGGTCATCAACTGTTGAGGTTGGATAAAGTGGCTGTAAAGGTTATATTCAAATGTGGGGTAACTCACCCAGAGAATTTGAAACATATGAAACAGGGAGGGACAAAGTAATCCCAGAGAAATAAGGTCAGTTAACATTCACATACTGACAGAAACTTACCGTAAAAATTTGAGGAATCTACTGGCCCTGTCAAAAAATGACAAAAGAGTAGCCTCCGCTTTGTCAAAAAAATGTAATCAGCAGTTATGATTGCGTGGAAACATGTCTGCCATTTGTGTCTAAATCAATTACGGGAAAGACAAGTTCAAGGAAAAATTCTCTCTTTGATACTCCGACACAGTATCATCAATCTCCAAAATTCTGTGCATTCCAGGGGTTATTGTGTGATGAAGTGTACTACTTTTTTAGTATCCGATTCCCCTCAACCTGCCTTGTCTAGTTTTAGACACTTAATGTGTAAATCTGTTACTTAAAGGATAAGGCCAGTAATATTCACTTTTTCATTTTGTGATCAAATCCAAAGAAAAGACCAAAGCAACAGATGTGGTAGTCAGTCTGTCGATATTTTATGATTTCCTTAGCTTGTCTGTGGCTCTCAAACACAAACTGTAGAGTTTCATTTTTGAGAATGCCTTTGTAATTTACTAAAACAGTTGGGCAATGTACTTTCTAGCAAACTTTACTCAAACAGTAGTAAATTGTGCATTTATTTGGAACTATTTTCAGCCATGGATTAATACACATTTTGTACCCTGGCGAGCATTCACAGCAGCAGGACAATGTATGCTGGATTTTATGTTCAAAAGATCGTACCTTCCTATAGTATCTATAGCATCTGCCTCTTCTTCTGTGTGTGATTTTACTTGCTCTAAGGTCCTTTAAGACTTTGCTCTCACTCAGTTGTTGGCGTAAATGCATGTAAATAGCTAAACAACTAGTTTGTGACAGTGGTACATGATGAGAAATGTCCTTGCATCCCTTCCTCTAAATGAAACTTATCTTGTCTGTTGCTGTTGAATGCTGAGAAACTCTTTGCAGAACTGTCATTTACTCCAAATTATCTTTGATAGCAGAAAAACATCTTGTATCTAACCCAATTGAAGCTGCTATCAGAATGCCTCACTTACAATCGTTTCTATCTAGAAACATCCATTTTTATCACTTCATCTCATGTCATTTCATCACTTTATCCCCTGTGGTAATTAGGCTTGTAAATTCGCTTGACTGCCAGGAGTTAAATATGCTCTGTGCACCTGGGTAATCATGCATGTCTGTGTCACTTTAGACGTCTCATCATGAGTCCAATAATACCAGACAAATAAAGAGGTGCTGCTTTTGGTGCTGCAGCTGGAGCATCGTGTCTGCTTTCACTCATTCTCTTTTATGGCTGCACAATGTACCAGCCAGGTGTGCCTAAAGTATGAGGGCTTTCCTTCATCTGAAGTAACCCAAATTCCTCAGCATGGAGAGAAAAGAGAAAAGAGAGGGTCTTTTCTTGGGCCATGTCCATCCATGATGAGGAATGATGGGGGAAAAAAAGAAGAAGAAGTCTGGGTGGGGGCAGGTGTTAGTGTTGGGAGGAGGGTGGTGGTTGGTGATCCTGGCTGGAGTGGAAAAAGGAATGTGGGGCTCCTGGAATGTTTAGAGCAGTCGGGGATAATTGAGTGAATCTGGAACAAGAAAAGACAAACTGAGGTCCCGCGGTGGAAGAATGTGCTTCTGGGACGTCTGAAGAAACATTCCATCCATTCAGACGGCTTCACCGGGCCCAGAACCTTCCTTAGATGGCACCATAGGGAATATAACCCCCCCACACACACCCTTCCTCCTCCCATACACACACATACTTACACTGCTCTTCCTTTCACACTCTTCTTGCCTTAAACTTCACATACTGCAGGACATGCAGGGACCCTCCTTTATACTGTATATATTGTTTGCCCTTGAAGGTTGTGTACATTATTTCTTAAGGTCTGCCAAGAATGAAGCAGCTACACATGTCTTCAAGCTCTTAAGTTCAAGAGTTTACGGTCTTTCCATCTTGGTTTTTATTTGCAGCAATAGAAATGTATTTTAACAAAGCATGGGAATCGAGTAGGGTCCACATATCTTTCTCTCTCTATGTCCTTGGCTTTACATAGATCCAGATTGCATCTCTCTTGTTTCCAGTAAAGGTCCATTGCTTTCATTTTCCTTAAGTTAAACATTACTATTTTCATCAAATACATCCCTTACTATGTCCATCCAGTGGTAAGGATGTTCTGCTTTATACCAGTTTTCAGTTACAGTTGCTTTTATCAGTTTTACAGAGATACTGGTCACTTTTTAATACTACTTCTTCTGTAATAAAACCAAAATAGAATATCTCGGGGATCCCATAACCTTAAAATGTCTATGTATATTTTGGCAACATATGTCAGTCTTGTTACATGTCCAGATTAGAATTATCCGCTTTCGGTTTTATGCCTCTGCCAACCAGTCCAGTTGCAGTTAATTAGCATGTGAATTCTTGAGTTATGGCCACCAAAATCTAAACAGTTCATCGTTTTGTCCAAGTGGACGTTTGTGCCAAATTTGAAGAGACTCCATCAAGGTGTTCCTGAGATATTGTGGTCATGGGGCTAAAACAGGTTTTTGTGAGGACACAGTGACCTTTGACCACCAAATTCTGATCAGTTCATCCTTGAGTCCAATTGAGCTTTTGTAGGTGTTACTGAGATATCGTGTTCACAAGGGTTTGATGGACAGACAACACGGCTGTCACTGGTATGGAGGCATAAAATGCTCAAATGATTGGTGTCCATGGGTCCACACAACTTCCAGTACTGCTGCTGAAGCGGTTAATGTTTTAATTAAATTATCTTCTCATATTGCATATTGACAAATCATTTCTTTTGTTCTCGACAATTGACAATTTTGTTCTTGTTTTGTTTATCAGTTAACTGTTGAATTATCTCTCATTGGCTCCTTTGGTAACTTGTAAGAACTATAGAAATATGGAGAAATAATATGGTATGTATAATAATAAATGGAGCATATTTTTATGACTTTTTCATGAGACTGTTAGAGCATGACAGAGTTTGACTTGCAGGCTCTACTTTGCAGATCCAGTGTGAAATTGATTGAGCCATAGGTTCAGTGTGTTTCTGACTGTCACTTGTTGGGCTGGACGCCTCACTGAGAGCTGACAGACTCGCAGGCTACACGTGATGGTCGGTGCGCGTCACCGAAGCACTGTCGCTCGCCTGGAGACTGGAACAGGGCTGACTGACACTGTGTGTAGCAGGCGACTGTAAATAAAGAATAAAAACCCAACAAACTAACGAGGAGCAAATAAGCAAGCCAGGCAGCATCGGGTTAACTGATAGTAGTTTCTCTCATTCATTCGCTGAGTTGTCTTTGAGGGTGTTTTTCAGTCCTTTTTTTCAGGTTTGAGCGTGCCAAGTGAAGGGAAAGCAAAACATGGCTGGTTTAATGGCAGGTTTCGGTCATTACACCCACGCCGTCGTCCGGGGAATCCCTGCGTCCCTGGCCAAAGAAGCGCTCCGGAGCAGCCAGTCGGATGTGGACCTCGCCAAGGCGCAGAGGGAGCACGAGGGGTACGTCGAGGTCCTGAGGACGAGGCTCGGGCTGGAGGTGGTCGAGCTCCCCGCGGACGAGTCGCTCCCGGACTGCGTGTTCGTGGAGGACGCGGCCGTGGTGTGCGGTGACACGGCGCTCATCACCAGACCCGGGGCAGAGAGCAGGAGGAGAGAGGTAGGGAAGTGTCAGCATATGTTCCACAGCATGATTCATTACGCCGAAAATAAAAAAAAAAGTTTGATGTGAAAGTGGAGAGGAAGGCGTCCTCCCCCCTCGTTTGCCTGTGGTGCTCACTTGGCATGTAATTAATGAGCTGCAGAGATGCATGCTATAGTAACACTAAAGTGGCTGATCTATGTGACAGTCTATAGGTGATTATAAGCAATGGATTTTAAACAAACAAAAATGATTCTTGCCAATCATCATTTCCCCTCGAAGTGTTTGAATCAATTCATAATTAACCCAATTAACGCTCTCTCCAGCTGTGTAATACAAAATTAAATCTTGTGCAAAAATATGTTAAACTTGACTTTTAGGAGTGTGTACCCTGCAGTAGACCAGCATCTGTGAAAGCTGCACAAGTCACCAGCTGTGCCACATCGAGATCATATATTAACCATATTGTGCAACAGCCAATGCAAAGAGATAGGGACATGGTGATTAGGCACGAGGCAACGCCCATTTCAAACATGACAATGCTTTTGTACACAAAATGTGTGCTTGTGCAGCACAACAGATCTGTTTGGAAAAGATTGATTTTGTGAAGTGTTTTGTTTTGTCTGTATAGTGTACTTTTGTGATAATGTGTGGTTACTAATGTCTGTTGTCACTTCATATTGTGTGTAGGTTGTCAGTAGAATTCATGGGATGCTCCTCAAAGCATTTGAAGAGTTCTTACTTTATAACTCAAACAATATTAGAATCATGGCATGACTTACAGAGCAAGGAAAAAAGAAAGTAAAGACATGCAGTTTAGGAACTGAGAGGCTCTATGGCTGCTGAAATGAATGAATCAAGACATTTTTTGGAGACAAAGCAACAGTATGAGTGCACTCAGTTGCCTCGTGAGGGTAGCAGCAATGTAGGGTAGCCTCGTGCGTGTGCGTTGGAGTGTGCATGTGTGAATGACAATGAGGGAAACGGTAGGACAGCTTCTGTGAAAGCCCCTGTCATTTCACATCAGAGTCACTTTACTTGGCTCACTGGTGCTAATGGTCCCCAGCCTCACTGGCGACCAGGATATTGATTGAAAAGCTTGGTGCCGCTACCTTCAGCCACCACATTTCATTTATGCTGAACGCGGTGCAAGTTACATTTGCATGCACATGTGCACACCACATTAGCACTCTGCCAAAACCCCTTTTGCCCATTTAAATTGTGAAATTTTTCATATTTCATTCAGTGATAGCACTAGTTTGGTCTCTGTCCCGTATTTTGCTCATGGGAGATGTCAGCTGTGATGAATGTTGAATTGGCAAACTCTGGGGTACAAGCGCATAAATAACATGTTTGCAAAAACAAGCCTGTACAAATCACAGATGGATTCCAGTGAATGCATGAGTATTTATTGTCTCAGGGAGAATTAGAAGTGATTCAGCTGAATTGGATACTCTTGTTCATAGGAGATCAAATTTTTCATTTCAATTTCATTATCATTGTGTGAGCTAAAGTGCTGTGGCCTGCTGGATGCACCATGAAAAACCATTAAAATGACATTTAACACTGAAGAGAAAATAGAAGCTTTTGTTTTATATTTGAGGTTATGTGATGGTTTAAGGGTCAGAGACAAAGGACGGTCATTTTGCTGGTCATCAATACCAAGATCCATGTTTCTGGACCACTTGCCCTATATTGCATAGGCCCCTTTGTGCCGTCAAAACAGCTCCGATCTGCATGGACCTCTGGGGGTGTCCTGTCGTTTGGCATCGGGACATTGGCAGCAGATCCTTTGGGCCCTGTGGGTTGCAGGGTGGGGGCCTCCATGTATCTGGCTTGTTCCGACATGTCCCACAGATGCTGAATCAGATTGGGATCTGGGGAGTTTAGAGACCAGGTCAACGCCTTGGGCTATTTCTGAGCAGTTTTTGCAGTGTTGTGGGTGCATTGTCCTGCTGGGGGAGGCCACTGCTTTGTGCTTGCTCTGCAACAATGTGTTGGTGGGTGGTATGTGTCAAAGTAAGATGAATGCCAGGAGCCAAGGTTTCCCAGCAGAACATTGTATTGTAACAAGTGTTATTCACATCATCTGTTAGTGGTTTTAATGTTGTGGCTGATCAGTGCAGTGGAGTGATATTACATTTTGTGCCTTTTTTGTTTGCGTAAGCGAGGAATAATGGCTCTGATGACACTCAACATGCAGTATAGTATATCACATTTTTATCATTGTAGCTGTTATAGCTAGAAAACTTGAGACGTCGATCCCGTTTTCTGGAAGTTCCAAACATTGTCAGCATCATCAAAGTACCGAATCATCATGGGTGATCTGTGCAAACACTTTCTGAAAAGTTTTCTTCAGATTCTTATCAAGCCCATTGTTTGCACAGTTGCTATGACAACAGACGTGGTTCAGCCATCAGTAATGTATGAGCATGTCAAATTGCTTGCCTGAACCTCCCTGGTGTGTAATATATTATACTGCATGTCAAAAATAATTATAATGCTTGTAATCTACTAATGTTATTGTAAGTTTTAAAAATAGTGCACGTGCTTACGGTGTGTGTGTGTGTGTGTGTGTGAGCGATGCCTTATTATTCACCTCTAAGCAGATGGTGCCATAATTATTAGGTGCATCTCTTTTGACCTGAGAAATTATTGAAAATGGGAAACAGCAGTTTTTATCAGCCCTCTTTTAGAATAAATCATTCAACTCATGGAGCTGGAAGTGAACTGCAGTTGTGTGATCAATCACTTCCTGCCTACTTTTGCTCGGTCAGTTACAATTATATCGTCATGTTTGAAGGCTCTGAGTATAATTCTTACATTCAGGCATGCCTGTGTTGAAATAATTAACATCTTCTACTCATTAATGATTGAATTGTGAGAGATGATTTTCATCACTGTTACCTCTGACATTTCAGCAGTGCTGTATGCAGACTAGACTAAACTACTGCACCTCAGCCTAAGGCTGTGATAGTAGTTCAGTACCAGACTGAACTGAGACTAAGTTTTATTCTCAAGAGTCAACAAAAACACTTAGTGATTTTAATCAGATGAGTTTTCTAACCTTTAAGATTAACAAGTGACTGTCAGGAAATGGCTTTTCTATCTGCTGCATGGTTGGCCATGGCCCTGTCCATTCTATCTGCCTTGATTCCCCTATTTTCAGCCCTGTAAGTCTCCCATTTGTTACTGCCAGTTCACTGCCAAGTTGCATGAGGCAAGCTTCTGTTGGTTTCAGTTGCAGACAGAAGGAAGAACCTGTCACTGCTAGTCATTAATGTGGCCGATTATTCAACTTCTGTTAGTCAGTTTGTAGTTATACAGATATTAATATGCTGCAGGGGCAAGTTAGTGATCTTCTAATCTTGATATTGTGAAGATGATCATAAATTCAGGTTACTTTATCGGTTGCCAGGATAGTTATATGTGGTGCCAATGTAACTTGGACTTTATCCAGGTCCTTTGGACTGTCAGGGGACAAAACTTTGTGCTTAACTTGTGCTTAAAATCTTTGACTCAGACACTGTAGAGAGCAGGTGTGCAATGCAGCAAGGGAGTGGATGTGGGAATTCAGAGGTGTACTTATCTGAGTTCAGATGAATCACTTGTTATTTTTTATCGCTTCAGTCTGTTCTAAATGCTGTGGGATTTTGTTTTCTGGTCTAATGGCCTCTTCCATCAGATCTGGTTTGAGTTCTCTCTGCTTCTGTTGCTCTAATAATCTTGTAAAGTCACTGCAGGGAATATTAACTACTTGTTTCACACAGTTTGATCCCTTTGCTCTCTGCCTTTCAAGGTTGAGATTACCACTTTTTGTAGCTGATTTAATGCAGCCTTATGAAGGCTGATATTGTTCAACTCCATAAGACAGTATGGGATGGAATAAGTTATTAACTTTCTCAAAGGTTGCAGGAATCTTATCCATTAGGCTGTGGCTTAAAAGCTTTATTATTGAAGGAAATGCTTTTCTAAATGGACTGCCTCATTGTGCACTGCAGACTGGAGCATTCACTGAAAACACTCCAACAAAGAGCCAAAGTTAATTATTCCAAGATACTCAACATTAGTCTGATGAGCTGAAACTGGTCACCAAGCTGGATGCAGAAGTGCAGATTGTCAGACAACATTTACTCTCTTACCTGTTATGAACCAATTTATTCATGATGGAAAATGGCTTTTAGGGCTGCAACTAATTATTCTCAGTATTGATTAATCTGCAGATTATTTTCCCACTTAATCAATTCATCATTTAGTCTGAAATTCTAAGAAACTGTGAAAAATTAACATTCACAACCTATTTTGTATTATTCAAAACAACAAATTGTCACATCTAAAAAGCTAGAACCAGAGAATATTTGTTTTTTTTTGCTCAATCAATGATTAATTAATTATCAAAATGTTGCAGATTAATTTTCTGTTATCAGACTAATTGATTAATCAGCTAATCATTGAAGATCTAGAGGGAAATCCTATGCCTTAGTAACTTGACTGTTAACTGTTAAGGTGAGATACCAAATTGGTCTTTTTAAAAATTAAGATAAAGAAATCCTTCGTCAAGGCCGACTGTATTACATTTCTCAAATACTATTATGAGCCTTGAATGCATTTCATGCATGCCCAGTGCATTTTAGATGTGCATGTAGAGCTTTCAGACTGACAATAAACTCTAGTCCAGCTTTGTATGAAAGTTGTCTGAAAGGTTTTGGTTTGGTGTTCACAGACAGGTGTTGTCTGGTTTGCTGAGTCTCTTGTTCAGCGTCCTTGCTGTTTCACTGATGTGTTGATGATGACCTACAACACCCCAGTTTTCCTCTCTTGAAGGTCTTGTCTTTAGGGTGTATCAGCACAGATCTGAAGGTGTTGAATGGTTTGTGCAGGCGTGTTGAATCCTTGTGCCTTCAAGACTCTCACTAGATCCTCTGACAGCCCAGCCACAAGAGAAGGTCTCACTGGGATTTGTTCTGCATGCATGGAATGACTGACTTGAGAATATCTTCCCATCAGCCCTTCTGTCCTTACACATTGGTTGCAGAGTAGCAGATGCTCCCAAACTTTGCTCCCTGTGACCTTCACTGTCTAAATAACTGATCTATACATTTGAAAGAAGAGTGAATCCAGCAGCTTGTTAATGTTCTAATTAAAATAATCCTCAAGTATTTGTGTTAGGAAGGAAGTGAGTGTGCTGCAGATCTGTTGTTGATGACTGTTTGACAGAGTGTCGTCACTACACTCTCTGGATGCTCTGATGCAGGTTTTGAACTGCTGGCACTCCTTGTGCCAATCAAAACCCACATGTTTTTGCTTGCTTACATACTTTATTGATCGTTTTTCAGCACCAGCTCAGGTAAAGGAGTTCAGGTGTCTCTACGGCTTGATATTCGGGAGGGTAAAAGGGTATTGCAAAACTCAAATACAGGGGGAGTTTAAGATACAAATGTATTACTCACAGATCAGGAGCTGTTTTTACACAGATTGACTTCAGATAAACGTCTTAAATCATCAGTTGCACTAAGCTGCTGACTATGTGAGAAGAATAACTTTTAGAAGCATTAGATCTCAGCTCAGTACAGACCTGTAGCAGAGCTCAAATGCTGTGGTTTCTTACTATGGCAGAGCTCAGTGCGTCTGCTAACTCATCAGTCAGTAATTCGTAATCATTAATTAAGTGGTTCATGGGGTGGTTCTGAGGGATCATGTTTAAATCCTCGTCCCTCTCTGGTCCCTCTCTCTCTGGTCCTTTCCCAGACCAAAAGTGGGAGTTGGCAGCGACAAGGACAGCAGTGCAGGAATTAATCTTTATTTATTTATTTTTTTCATAAAAAAGGTGACAGAGTGATTTTCTCCATATTGCCCATAATGTTTTATGTAGCAGTTGATCATTTATGTACAAATATTTGCGTTTTTGAAGGTCATTATATCAAATAGTAGGCTACATCTCTGCTTTAAGTTCAGTTTCTGAGGGTGAACTGAGCCACAAAACAGCATTCTCAATTTACCTTTCATTCTTCATTCTCACTGTTACAAGGTTGTGGTAGTGACTGAGAGGTAGAGAGAGGTGTTGGACACAAGTGACCAAAATGAGTTTTCCCCACAGGTATCTGGGTGTCCTCTCTGTGGCACAGTGAAGAACAATCATAGTCAGTCTGCTGCTCTGCCACATTCAGACAGTTAAAGGGTCAGTTCACCTAACCCTAACTCTTCTATTGAGCAATGCAGATATCAAAGAGAGACAGATACATACCATATATACATGAAATGGATTTTTGTGGTTTTTAGAGAGGTCTGTGTGCATGCTTACACTAGCTGAAGCCACAGAAAATGTTCTTTTTGCTTGCCTACGCAAAACATAGTGGCCGATTTCAAGCCAAAACTAGCTTCAAAATTGCACTGCGCCACCTAATCTCCATAAACACAACCCTGGCTGTGCCACTTCACCCACTTCAGAACAAGCAGGCTGTCTTGAGCCTTAAAATTACTAAACAATCACAAAATTGGATATGTAAGGGAACTAGCATTGCAACAGCTACCGTTGTATGTCAGTAGAACCCACTGACCGATAACGTCTGGAGAGAATTTTTTTGCAGGAGAATATCAAAGTTGTGAGTCTTGCTTAAGCAGATACGTGGTTTTAATTTAATGTGGTTTTAATGATAGGTGATTGCTGGTTATTGCTTCAGGATCAGGGCAGGTATCTGCTACTAAGACATTTTGATCAAATTGGTGTTAAATACAACAAATACAACTCTAGATTCTCCCTTCTCTAAAACGTTGTTAAGCTTATTCAAATATCATTTCAGATTAGCTCTGATGAGGTTTACAAGAGCTTAATTAGCAAAGCTGAAAGGATTTGTGTTGTTGAAATTAGACTGTGTACAGCACTTGTACATTTTGGAGTACTCTCTTTGCAGTACAGATAGTCAAAACTGGACTCAACTCTCAACCCAGCAGCATGACAAGTAGTGATTTTGCTGAACTCCGATAAACTGGGGTGATTTTTTTCTCTTTCTCTGCAGGCAGTCTTTCAGTTTACCATTCTAAAGAGAAAATCCTCTTCTGATTCTCCACTTTCACTTTTTATTTCTTTGCCACTGTCTTTACTCAAGCAAAAAGACCTGGGCTCAGAACAAGTGAACTGAGCAGTGATGTGTGATTTAGCTTTATCGATCAAATGAACTTCAGTTTGAATCCACCATGAAGTGATTATCAAACTTGCCTCCTTTTTCTGGTACTGCTCAGACTCCATGATGACTTCAAGTGTAGCTGTCAACCGTTTTAGAAGTGCCAGTCAATACTTACTTTATCTTATAATGGTATACTGCTGTTAGGACTTACTGTAAGTTAAGCTTACTGAGCCTGGAAAATAATGGTCATTAGAAAGTGCTAAAATCTGTCCTAACAAGTGTAAAAGGCTTAGGTGTCAATTTAAGTCTGGAGACAGGATGGAAAACTCTGCTCCACAGACACAATATTTAGGTCATGTTTTTATAGACGTAATATTTAGGTTCAGTCTTTGCAGTTTATGTGTCCATGCTGGCCCCTTTCCGGTCATGCCTCACGTAGCTGCCCCCAAACTAACACCAGACAGCACAGAGGCCTTGTTTTGACTAGACAGCCTGCAGATACAGATTCCTCGCCGTCCTACCCGCTCTTATATGACTTCCCTAACGGAACCGACCTGGTTTCCTTCAGGGAGGCTTGACATCCGCGTGTGAACAGGGGAGGCGGTTGAGACACCTGGAACCTGCCAGCAGTATGTGGGCTGGGGGTCAACGTGCCTTCCCCAACTGTCTGTCACATTCCTACCACATTTAACCTGCCCTTCCCCTCACTGTTTGCCTGTCTGACTCCTCGTCTTGTCACTCTGCTGCCTCTTCTATCCTCTGTCTCTTATTCATTTTCTCACAGAGGATCATGTCAAAGCATAAGGTTTTCTAAGGTCTTACTCAGATTAATCTGGATACATTTACATTTAACAGCCTGAAATTCAAGATTATTGTTGCCATGAATCAACCACTCAATGATGCTGATGGTCTGCCAGTAAAAAGTAAAAAACCTTCTTTGAGTGAGCAATATAGGTTACCCTACTTTCAGTACAGGAAAAATAAATTATATTTCCCGTAATACAATAATAGCAATAGTAAATTACTGTGCTGCCAAGATGTCTTTTGTTGGCATGAAAATGTACTCACATTGAAAACACATTGAGAGCCACCGGTGGGATGAAAATGCGGTCTTTGCATTCCACTATAAACACTTTTGCAGTAAGCCGGACATGTCAACCTAGCTCCTCCTTTGAGTTGGAGCTTTCTGGTGTTATTCTGACTTATACTAAACCAGACTAAATAAAAGGAGAAATATTCAAAGGATACGAGTCCAAAGGCCAGGACCTGGTTGCAAAAGCTGTTCTCAAATTCAAGCCTAGCCTTGTTATAACATGATTGTTTGGAGACTTTATGGATAAAATGGACTGTACCACACAAACTAGTTCATACATAAAGATTAGTTGTAGCTTGCAGCGCTAACTCACAAAAATAACATCAGCTTGCTAATAGTAAAAGAGACAATGTAATGGACACAATACTATTTAATAAGGATGTAAGGTTTAAAAAGATTTAAATTCATCATTCTTTCATTCATCATGAAAATAACACAGTATACCTCAGATTACAAAAACGTTGTACCAGTACCTTAATAAGCTAAATGACCAAATAACTTAAGATAGGTTAGTGTAATCATACACTCATTCTACACTGTATTTATCTGCCCCACAAAAACAAACAAAACAAACAAAGCCAAGCTATGAACTGAACCGTGGCTCAGAAATCACAATCTGAACTGAACTGTGGATTTGGAATATCGTTGGACCCCTTACACATTACTAAAGACATTTGTTTAAGTTTTAATGTTGCCTGTAATGTAACTTGATTTATTTAAATCACTGGTTTGTAACTAGCTAGTTGTACTAAGGTTTCAGGAAGGACTTGACACACAAGGTTAGTCAGTTGTTTTTTCTTGGTTTAGCGTCGTCATTACAGTGCGTTCTGTATGGATTTGCCAACACGTGCCAGGATTTTGCCTCTCAAACGTGTTGTATAAAGACAGTGCCGCATGAATAGACAGCTCTCTCCCCACCCTGCCCTCACCTTGGAACCCTGCCCTCTTTTGGCCCCGGGTTCACCCATCACATCCCCTCCAAAGCTGCCACAGCGCAGCAGCCTGCAAGACAGCTGCGGGAGACTCGCGAACAGGAACTCCTCTCAGCCTTGCAGAATGACCGGGTCACGCTCAGCCGTCACCGTGGGTGTGTGAACGTCTGGTTTTGGTATGTGAGACCGAGCAGTGGAAGACAGGAAGTGGGCCAGGCATGGTGGTGTTGAGAAAAGTCGCGCTAAGGTCAGAGAGGGCACAGCATAAGCTGAGACAAAACCCCATTTTTCCCTGAAAGGTTTTGGGGTCCAAAGTCTCTTTCATTTTATAAAAATGTCAGCTTTTGTCTGCAGTCTGAGTCAGAACCCATATAGAATAAATACAGAGCAAATCATACAGACTTGAACTAGAACTAGACTTCCAGAGAAGATTTACTTTTGTATAAGTGGTTGATAAATTCTTTCGTTTTTTTCAAAAGGAAGAAAGATATTAAACATGAATAAGAAGGATTTGCATAGGCTTAAAAATTATCCAAGCCTGTATGTAATTTTCTCATTCAACATGCCTTTGCATGGCTGAGGAGGTTGCTTAGTAATGTTTAACGAGTGTGCAGAAACTGGAGTCTAGATGTCTTGAGCTTTGTTATTTCATCAACTCTGAAGGGTGGCCTCGTTGACCTTTGATTCCAGGAGTGTTGATGAGAGTAAATGTATAAACCCACAACCCCCCTTAGCACCTGCACTTGAACACATTAAAACAGTACTGACTTTTTTGAATTTCTAAACTCTGAGAGGAGCTCTGAAATACTAAGTCATTGTTAATTTGTACTGGGTTGCATGCTTTGGGCACGATGATCATATTTGCTTTGTTAAAACAGAACTGACAGATGTTTGAAGGCAGAATATGCAACACACACCTCTAATACTGAGGACTCAGTGGATGCAGGAGAATTGTGTTTGTGTACTTAGCGGTGGCCCTAAGTTAACCAAATAAATACTTCACTGGTAATACCATGGTTGCTTCTGCCACATTTTGCTGCGCTCTGTAAACAGCAGAAATCATTCAAGACTAATTAAGATATCTCTCTCTCTCTCTCGCAAGCTCTTATAATCTCTCTCCCCCTCTTCTCTCTCTCTCTCTGTACTTTCTCTGTACTTTCTCTGTCACTCTTTGACTTCTCACTCTCACCCCCCTCCCTTTTGTTCCCACCCTTAAAAAAAACCTTGCACTCCCTGAGAGATACAAACTGTCAACATCAACTTTATTGATTGCTGGAGATGTAGAGCCAAAAGAATCTCTTACATCTCGCAGGCTTTAACCATCAGTCTTGCCTGTCAGTCCAGTTGACAGTTATGGTTAAATGCCCAGTTTTCTCTGTTGCCACTGAACAACAACAGTCTTAACAGCCTTCATTTTATCTCAAGGCCCGTTGATGGGATTTGGCTGCCACCTCTGGAGGGTAAAAATGAGATATACCTGTGTCTGAGGAAGTGGTGCACCTGCTGCTCCTGCTCTGCATCCACTGCACATCCATTTGTTGATAATATACAGCTGTAATATACAGTATGTATCAGTGCTGCACCGCACAGACGTCATTTGTCCATTAAACTGTTTTATTGTCTTGGTCTTGGTGTTTGTGAGCAAAAACCCCAGCTGGTTCTCTGTTTCTGAGATGCTTTAACCACACTGTTTAGCACCAACAATTATATAACATTCATTCTAGGTTAGTTAGAGCTCCCTTTTAACCATAACCAGGACTGTCTGCTTTTGTTGCCACTTTCTGACATTTTAAAGGCAATAGCTTGATAATGGGAAATGATCAGTAGTTGCAGAGTCTTATTAGCATGCTTTATGCAGAATCCTGAGGCTCAGACGTGATTTTTCTATTTGTGTTAATGAACAGGTATATCTCTCAAGGTAGCCTGGGAATGTAACGGAAATGTTGAATTTGTAGAAAAGTTGAAATGTGTCGTGCCTCTGCTGTGTGCGACTACAGGTGTGAACCCGTCAAAACACTCCTCATATCCTACTTGTAATTATCACCAGGAGGTTGATGTGATTGTGTTTTTCCGCAGTAGGCAGTTTAAACTGACAGAGCATCAAAGGAACCCGTGATCAGACTACTTACTTTAAATGGTCTACTTTCCAATGAGCTCATGCTAGCTGAAATAATTTAATTCTGCACACGATCACTCACGGCACTGAGTATGCAGACATGTAGTGTAGGCACGGTTCTGTGCAGTGTTGAAAGAACATGGGTGAAACAGTTTTGGTTTTGGCACCGCATTTCTCCATGAAACAGATCAGTGCTTCTGGTGATCTGGAGTTACATCAAGAGTGAAGTAAGCGATGAAATATTGAACACGACCAATTACATCATGATGGTAAGAAAAAGGGAAACAACGCACACGTTGAAAAGTAACATCAAGGATTTCTAACTAGTTTGAAACCATCGCATCTTCTCCTTGTGAAATTCCTCCCAAGTGCTACTGTAACTTTAGGCCCTCCATGTCAATTCCACTCGGGTTGTTTCTGAGCGAACTGCCTCACAGACACTGAGCAAATTATAAACTCTTCACCCCTTCGCCTCACATTACTTGGAGGGGCTGGGTTTTGTATTTACATGTCAAGATTAAGCCAGCGTGAACCAGACCCCTGACGCACAATGGCACACTGCTATGATGCCAACATCCGTTTCAACACACATCTTAAAATAGACTGGCCTTTCTCACCCTTTTAGTCATTCACAGTATAACTAGTCTTTGTTTAAACCATGGAAAACAAACAAGAGACAGGCAGACAGAGCTAACTTAAAGTAAAGCTTTCACCTGCAGACATACCTGCATTTCACCCTCTTCCCCTCATCCCCATCTCTCTTTTTTCACACAGCAGACACGCACTCAGTCATGTCAATTTCATGTCTCATTGTTGGATGGCGTCCTGGGAGGACAAGCTAAAGCAAAGCTCAGTCATATTTTCTACATCACTGTAGCGGTGTCTGTCGAAAATGCAAAGCCTCCAGAGCACTGCCCAGGCAAAAACCGTGTTTTCACATCTGCTCGACTCTCAGAACACACAGCCAATATTGTTTCAAAATTATCTTTCTGACTGGAACATGAAGTGATTTGTCTCTGCAGCACGCTCCAGTTTATACTTCATTCCTGCCAGTTGTCTTCTTGTTTCTTGTCTGCAAAATTTCCTTTTTTTTCCTTTTCGCTTTCCACAACAAACGTGTGATAGTGCTGCGGATTCATAGAGATTCAACCTGCAACTGAAAAGGAATGCGTCTTTCTGTATTTGTTGACATATTCACTAATCACAAACTGATGATAACTCATCATCAGTGTGAATACTTTGTCTTTGATGCATGGTTCACGTGTCTTCTCTTAATTTTTGGCCTATCCATCAGAGCATGGAGCAAATATTCCTGTCTCTGTATGAACTTGGTCTGCTCTCTGGCTCATTGGAAAGGCTTACTCATCGGTCTTTGATGAAAGTGATATATAACATACGTGGTTTGCTTTCCAGAACCACCCTCTCTGAGTTTGCATTTTTCTTTGCTCCATCATTCAGTCTGACTAATGCCGTTTGTAGAGTAGTTCTTAATCATGCCCGAGTACGAGGCACTCTGATAGAATTAAACAGTGAGTGAATGTTGGCCAAAGTATTATGGGAATCTGCTGCTGCTGAACAATACGTGTGGTCCTTGTTGTAGCCATGTGTTTTACTGTCATGTTTCTGAACAGGATAACGTGTTTCTTCTATGCCACTGTGATTTTTATTCCCTCAGGAGAAATTACTGTTGGACTTCTGAATCGCTGAGCAATTTGAACTAAGTGGGATTAACAGAGGCCAGGCTCATGATCCAGTGATTTAGAGGATTCAGCAAGACACAGAAGCATTCATTATGCACCGAATTTGCTCTGTACAGAAGCACTCACAGCTGGAGTGAGTTCATTTCTTTTCATTAGTCCGTAGGAGGAAGAAGACATAAGCCGATATCAATATTCTGATACTGAACTAACTATTTAAATGTTAAATCATATTACGGCTGTTCTGATAGTCTGTCCCCTGGGTATAAAGTTTCTCTCAAATTGGATTACTTGGGTATTAGCATGTGTTTGAGAAAAGCCCATTCCAAGTAATTAGTACAAATTAATTGTTAAAACTGAAGCTTATTGAACTCTGTAGTCACCTCAAGCTCTATGATGTGTCTTAACGTCTTTCAGCTCATTGTTTTGGGTTTATGCCCAACAACTCTTCTGCTCTCTGCTTTTTTGAACTCCTTTTCAGTCCCAGCACGTAACTGCTTTCAGCAAGAAAACTATGCTAGTTTGCTACCTGCCCAGTGCAAAACAGCAGTTAGCCACTAGCTGGTGAATGTAGTGGAGCATTTAGCAGCTAAAACGGCAGATATTTTCCTGCCGAACTGGTAGAGACCAAAACTAAAGAGCTAAAAGAGACTGACTCAGAGTAGAAATTAAAAAAAGAGATCAGAATCGATGCAGAAGACCCAGAAATATCATCTATTACAATCCAGGTATTTTTCTTGCCTCTTCTGTCACAACTATGTCAGTTGTGTTACCCATAATGCAGTAGTGGCTAATGTAGCCTCAAGCCAGTAGCCTCAAGCAGAGATGAGGAGTAATACACAGAAGTCTGATATGCTCACTATTTTTTTTAGTTTCCTTTCAAGCCTTTTCTTTCTTTCAGCTCTTTCTGTAGCCAGAAAAGATTCAATACAACATGTTCACATATCTAGCAGTGCTCCCCAAGTACGATGACTGTGGTGTGTAAAATACTGAAGCAGACGTTTCTGCCATATATCCTCCCTCCCATACTGAAATGCATGAATTCATCATACAGATGTGTGTATTTGCATGTGTGTGTATTAACAGTTACGCATGTCTTCATTCACACAGACATGCTTGCTGTGAGTGTGCATGTCCATTCATTCTCATACGCAGGTGAGACTCAGGTGTCTAGTTTCCACACGAGGGTGAGTCAGGAGACAGTATGTGTCGACTGAGTGCCACAATGTTCTCAGAGTGTCAGGGGGAGGCTGGAGGCCAAGGGGGAGAGCGCTCGTCTTTTGCATCTCTTGCACCAATGTGTAATTTGTGCATGTGTACAGTAGTGTGTCCCGGTTACATCTGTTCTGTGTGCTTCTGACATCAAACAGCCTTTAAAGGATTGGTTCACCCAAATTACAAAAGTATTTTATCACTTATATCCAGTGGTGAGCCATTGAGCCATTACGAGAGTTTTACTTGATCGGGTTTTGGGATGTATCTCAGATTTTTGCTGCCACACTAGTGCAATTGAAGTAAATAGACTTTTATTTGTGATGCTTAAAGCTTTGAAAATTGACTTTGAAAACTAAACAACAACATGTGCCAAGAGTCAGTGTCCCTGTTACTGTGGATAATCCATAGACATAGAATTCATTGGAATTACTGTATATCTATAGTTGAAATAGGTTAAAAAGATTTCACTCTTTAGGAAACTTAATTCACCCTCAGGTTTTAAAGTAGTATTTTCTATTCATCCACCCCCCAACAGTCTGTCATACAGCTGCTCAATATATATAGCTTAGGGCTTTAGTCATTAGCTACCAACAAGCTAACACTCCTCTCAACATACCAGTATACTGTATACCCTACAACAGTGGCCTACAGCTTGTGGCTACATGTGGCATTTATAGTGATTTGTGGTGATTTACATGCATGTCTCCATTGACATTCGTGCTCTGTGGTTTACAGCTCAGTCACTTGTGTCTGCCCACACTGCCAACACCTCTGATGTCATACTGTATTTATCTAATTGAAAAGAGAGAGAAGTGCTTAGACTTGAAGAAGCAGTCTCAGCCAAAATAATCAAGTATCGGTCATTAACTGCATATTTTCAGGTCTTTGATATGTCTGAGTGTAGTCTGATGATCGTTGTCTCCAGCAGCTTTGGACATGTTCACAAAGAGGCCATTAGCAGTTTTGTTTGGTGTCTTACACAAAAGGTTAAAGAACTAGAAGAAAAATGTCTGATAACTGGAATCCTGTGTAGATTGTTACGTTTCATCCAGTGGTTTTAAATGAAGCAGTGAAAAGTTACTGTATGTGTGTGCATGTACATATTCACATGTGCATGATGGGTAAGAGTTTGAGTGTGCGTGAGTGTGTGGATGTGTGAGAGGTCCGGAGGGGCAGGGCAGGTATCAGGGCTGGGCAGGGAGGTGTTGTGTTGCCTCCCCTGTCTGCTCTCGGCTGTCACAGTGTGGTGTGATGTCCGCTGTCAGTCTGTTCTCACGCCAAGGATCATACTGACAACACACACTTCTTCTCTGCTCACCGTTCTCGTCAGTCACGCACAGGCAGAGCCGGCAAAAATGTGCGTGACTAAATGATTAGTCATTTAATTCAGTGGTTGAAAAAACAAAAAGTAATTCATTGATAAAGCGATTTATGCCACATTTATTAGTTCCAGCCTCTCAAATGTGAGAAATTGCTGCTTTTCTCTGTTTTATATAATTATGAATTGAATATCTTTGAGGTTTGGGCAGATGGCAGAACAAAATAAGTAATATGAAGATGAGGCCCTGGTCTCCAGGAGATTGTGATGGTCATGTTTAATGTCATGTTTTGGACATTTTAGAGATTAAATGCTTAATTGGTCATTTAAAAAAACATAAGTTACAATCCCTACTGTGTATTCACAGTAATAAAACTTGCACAAATAACAGTTAAAATGTACATTGAAAAGAGGAAAACATAGATATGTAGTGCAAAACACACACATACTTGTGTAAGCTAGCTTCTCTCTTGAAACTTATGTCTCAAAGCTGGTCATAAAAGCTTTGGCACACTGTACACTTGAGTTCCACTAGCTCTCACATACATTGACTTGTAATGTTACCCCACTGAGGATAGGGATACTTCTGTTTTTTTTTTTTTACTGTCAGAAGCTGAAGGTCTAAACATTTATTTCTTGCTTCCATTATTTTTAATTAACAGTATAGATTTATACTATTAGATTAGGCACACTGGACATTTAAATCATTACTTTCCCTCAGAGGCAACTTACATTTGTCTAAATAAAATTTCTGATAGATGAGATCTGGTCTTTGGCATCAGAGTATAGGGAAGTTGGGTGAGGCCTGACAGAAGTTTCTGACAGATAGTACCCTCTGTTATACACATATTGACTGCATAGTCGTGTTAACATTGCTGTATCTTATCATACAGCAGCCAGGGTTGTCTACAGGAAAATGTTGTGTGAGTCGGGAATCCAGCAGGTGACGTCCTCAACTGTCATTTTTTATGTTAATTTAATTCTGGAAAGCAAACTGTATTATCTGTATCAATTCAGTCTCAGGTATTGATTCTTTTAGCTGCAGACCAAATTGCCCTTCTACCGTGACTCACAAATATGCCTGACCATGTATCACAGATAAAAACCTGTCGTACTGCTAAATTTAGAAAGTACAGCTGTGGTGGATGGGGCTGATAGTATCATAATCCCCAAAGTGTCTTATATATCATTGCAGCGTGTATTAGATGAGTAAATAAACATCTGATTTTATCATTAACACCTCACCTCTTAACTGTACGTGGTAAAATACAGAAGCGAGAATGCATTAGTGGATATTGAAAGATAAGTATGACCACAAGTGCATTTTATTTTTAACTCTGGGACCCTTGAAAATGACACTGATCATGTTGCATATTAGTGACCTTAATATCATCACCTGTAACTGAGAGAGGTTAGCCTCACTCCCATGTTGTTTTTTTAGGCGCCATTCACAAATCCCTGCAGATAGACTAAGAAAACACGTTACATAGCAGGTGGATGTTGTATATACAGTATGTGTGTATACGCATGCGTGGGTGGGTGAGGGGGTATTCAAGTTCAGGGCCGTGAAAATTGTTACATTTGGGCCACAGCACGACTGGTGTTAGTTACATAAGACCCCTTTCCATTGTGTAACTGTGTTTATTTAGTTTTCCAGCAAATACTTTGGTAAAGAGGTGAATCTCGTACAGAGACTCAGGAGGATACACAGGCCTCTGAGGTGGAGCAGATGAAGTATTTTGTTGGCACTGCAGTTGGAAAAAAAGACATCAACAGTGTTGAGAAACGCTCTTGGGACTGCATGGGGAGGTGCAACATAGATTTTTTTTTCATTCATGTAGGGAAAGCTATGCTAGTGCTTTCAGTGTTTATAATGTGTTTGTACTCTGCCTGTGGAAAGAATCTTTTGAATTTCACTCCTGTGTCATGCTACAGAGGAACACTTACTAACTCCTTTGTTTAAAGGTATATTGTCTTTGTTGGTGTCTTTTGAAGCTGTTGTGTGTTTATACAGACTCCCTCTGCAGCCTATGAATACCTACAACCTCCTACAGCACTTGGATTTTATGATGATAGACACTGTAGCTCAGTGAATATGACAGGAGGCTCAGGGTTGGGGATTTTTATTACAACTGGCCCACTTCTATTCAAAACAAATGCACTGTACTGCAAATATAACTAATAAGATCTTATATGAAGAATTGTTTGATAAGAGCAGAAGCCCTGGGGAAACCTCAGTGCTCCACCAAGCCACTGTGGGTCCATCTGTCTGTACAAATGTATCCCAAAATTGGCGAGATCCCATCAGTCCCCCTTCACTGGGTGAAAATTATTTACGTTGCCAGGCGTGAAGTACAGTTGCCACCAACAAGCATATTTTGGCTCTAATCACTTAGCAACAAAATGTAGTTACAGGAAGTAAAAACTGAATCACTGCAGGGTTCAAAAATGTTCCACTTCCCTAAACACTTTTTTAAATAAATGGCTGTGGCCCACGTCCACCCTTGGCAGCCCAGAGAGGTCGGCGTTTGGAGCGTGGGGGAAATCAGCTCTGACAGAATGACAAGCTTCTCCGCTTCTTAGCGCTTACCATAAACTCATCTAATTGCTCTGGGGCTCCAAACCCACAATAAGAACTCATCCGCTGGGGCCCAGAGCAGTGGGAGGCTCCAACAGACTTCCGGAAAATTGGAAAGCGTAGAAAAGGCTCACACGTGTGCGCACACACACAGTGAGCTTGTAAGTTTATCTTTCACAATTTGAAACTTTTTCTTCTTGCAACTACTGATGTACACAGATACACCCACATTTGCTATTGGCTAATTCTCTGCTTGGTTTTTCCCTCGAGCAGATGATCGCACAGAGCTAAAGAACACGTGTCTGCCGCTAAGTGCATGTGTGTTTATGTATGCGTACCATTGTATCTTTGTCATAAGATTAGGTTAATAATAAAAGCACTGCGGGGGGTAAATCACACTTGGCCGGTCTCTCACTCGAAGCCCTGGTTCACTGGAAACAGTCTTGGCAGGTGATCACAGGTCAGGGGCTGCAGGGTCAGGAGGCAGACTGTTGAAGTGGAATCCTGTTGGCCAGTAGAGGATGTTGCTATCAGCTGGTTAGCAGACTGGATCAGCACATTAGCACTCCAGGAAGCCTGATTGCCCGTATCAGCCTTACAGGTCACACAGTTATATCAGCAACAGTAACTGAATGTGCTCCTGCAGTAGTGTTCGCCTCTTAGTGATTTTTTGTAGATCCAGGGCTTCAACTAATCGATATTTTCTTTATTGATTTCTGTTTTGGTCATGTAAATTAATTGACTGATCATTTGGTACATAAATAAATAAATCACCATCATAATTTTCCAGAGCTGAAAGTTGAAGTTGAAATCTCCAGATTGCTTATGTTGTCAGTTTACAATGATATAAAACAGAGAAAAGCAGTAAAACTTTATAATTGTGATGCTGGAAATATGAGGTTTGGCAATTTCTGCTCAATAAATTATTTAGATAATCAAAATTGAATTTGCAGCAGCAGACTTGATAATCATACCAGAATGTGCTGTGGTTACTGGGGCTGCAACTAAAAAAATATTTTCATTCATTCATCAACTACTGGATTACTTGTTTGGAAAATAAAACCATGAAAAATGTTCCCAACAGTTTCCCAGCGCAAAGGTGATGTCTTAAGATAATATGTTTGTCTGACCAACAGTCCAAAACCCAAAAATCATAAATTTACAGTAATAGAAAACAGAGAAAAGCAACTGTTTGAGAAGCTGGATCCAGCGAGTTTTGCTTTTTTTGCTTAATAGATTACTGAAGCGATCAATTATTACATTTTTTACTGATTAATTGTTCTTTACAGACTTGATAATTACTCAAGAATGTTTTCTATGATCTAGGGCAGCAACAGATTATTATTTCTACTATTGATTAATCTGGAGATTTTTATTTCCTGATTAATTAACTACTTCCACCAGGGAGGTTGTGTTTTCACCCATGTCTGTTTGTTAATTTGTCAGCAGGGTTACACAAAAACTACCGAACTGATTTGCACAAAACTTGATGGAGGGATGAGGCATGGGCCAGGGAAGAACATTTCACTATGATTTTTATTTTTGGAAGTCTTTGTTTGAGTCTTGTCTTTGAGTGCCCTTCTGGTTAAATATTTGAACATGAAAAAGAATGAAACTATTGTGTAAAATGTCCTTCAAAGCTTTTCAGAACCAAAGGTCAAGTCTTCAGAATGTTTGTTTTTGTGACCATCAGTCCAAAATCCAAATATATTCAATTTACAATTATATAAAACTGAGAAAAGCAGCATATCATCACATTTGAGAAGCTTGAATGAGAGATTTTTTTGGGGGCATTTTTGCTTGACAAATTACTTAAATTATAAATCGCTCATCACAATTTTTGTTCATAGGTTCTCTGTCAGTCAACTATTTGATAAATCAAGCTTGTTAATTACTCTAGAATGTGTTTTGGTTTGGCCCAGTGACATGCTAAATCATTATATGAGCAAAGCATAACTACTGTGGTTGGAAGAGATATGGAGTCATATCACACTCAGTCACTGTCAGAGGTAAAAAGCTTTGCATGACTCAGGGGGATTTGTTAATGACTTTAAAGGTGGTGATGACTCAGATAGCCTGGAGTCAAATAAGCTCTTAAAAGACTAAATTAGGCTTGTTGTGATCTTTCGCCTTATCACAGAGCGCACAAATCTCTGCAGAGGTCCGACCAGGCTGGATGATGGCCAAGTAGCAGTAATGTTTTGGAGACTGTACAATGTCTCGCAGATGCCAGGGTCATTAAAGCAGAGCTATTAGGAAGAATCTGCCATCTTTTCCTCAGTCATAATGGGTCCATTTCCCTTTTAGCGCACACTGCTGTAAAGGTTAAAGCACATGGGAACCATTGGGTCGAATAAATTTGAAATTACACTGTTGTCACTTTGTGGAAATAGTCTAAATCCTCAATTTTGCTTGACAGCTCCAAGGTAATTACATAATATTGGTGAGATGCATGGCAATTATTGCTCAGAAACTGAAATGTCAGACACTGTTAAAGAGAAGGCATTTTGTAGCTTGTGGCATCTGTTGCAGTCGGTCCCAAGTATGAAGTTTTAGTTCTGGTACAAAATCAATTCGTTTAAGATGGAACATTGAGAAATCTGCTCACAAACGCTTGTCTAAAGCGATCTATCACATTATGAAACGTGTCTTCAGGGGGAACAACATGTGATGGAGAGGAGCATGTAGGTCATGTTTTGGGTCTTGTTTGCCAGAGATAATGTGGATAGACCACAGGAAGAGGTTTACGCAGCGGTAGCAGCTGCAAAAATAGAACAATAACTCAATAGTGCCGGGCTAAATCTATTACAACCCGTGGTCTTTCTGTCTGTCGTAGCTGAGGAGTCTGCAGTGCAGCACAAAATGTACACGCACACAGAAACACTATAAAGTTACATTCAGAGCTATATGTACAATATATCAAAGGTTTTCAAACTCTGGGATGTGCCTCCTCTGGGGGGTGTGGGAGGCACAGAGGGAGAGACAGGGTGAAAAAGACAGGTGCATGGCGGTGTTAGTTATTGTAGTTTGGCTTGCTTTCCAACACGGTCAGCAGTTGGAGTAGTAGCAGCTGTGACACGCAGTTCATGGAGGCAGTTAAGGTACTTTAAAACCCACTGCGCCTGATTGCCACGGTTTGCATCAAAAATTGTTCTCCTTCTCGAAGTCATAACTCAGATCTGAACACACTTGATACACACTTTTAGATTCAGTGTGACTTGCACTTTACAAGGATACTATCTCCCTTGTGTCCGTTTTGAATTTAAGTACATAAATATGCTCAAAAATCATAGAAAAAGACACTCCTGTCTCCAAAAGTTGCCTGAGAATCATTATGTTTTCAAGGTTTCTTCAGTATCAAAGTAACCAGATGATAGTTGTCTGTACATCCATGAATTCAAGGCAAACAGGAACTGCTAATGTGTAATTCAGTTTGCTTTTAATGGTGCCACTTTGCCAAAGCATAAACAAATATTGGCTAAAGAAAGAAAACAGATCCAAAGCTGCAGCCCACAACCAGCTAAACAACTCCATGGCAACACTATACTTCCTGTTAATATTCACCAAAGCCTCCAGATTATGGGAACTGTAGCTCTCAAAGTTATTTCACTATTATCCCTCGAATAGAAGTTAGACAAAGAATAAAAGAGGAGTTGCAAAATCCATTAATAATTCTTTTTTCATGTTGAACCATCAATATTTTTGGCATTACTAACACTCAAAATGTATTCATAGAAGACCGGCACACTATTCTGTCTATTCATATACTGATAATTGCTATATACTGACAACGTGTGGACCTGTAGACAAAACACTCCATCTATTTTAAAGTGAGGCCAGAGGGTGGGGGGTTGTCTTGCTTTTTTTCATCACTTTCAAAAACCCCTGGTGTAGACTACATACACAGTTCTGAGATAAGCAGTCTGGAAGAAGGTATTGAGAACGTGCCAAGCTTGAGTCCATGATTCCTCTTCTTCATGTGTCTTAGACCACCCTATGAACCCCCCACAGAAGACACACAGACACACAGAAGTTTACTGATAAATACACAAATGCATCCAGAGCCAGACAGATGCATGCACACAATTAGATAAGAAAACAAAAGTCCAAGAACAGCACACTTCCTCAAAAGCTTGTCCCGTACACTCAAAATACAAACCAGTACACACAGACATCCCTCCCAGACACACACAGGTGGGTGTGTCCCAGCATGCAGCAGTGAACCAAACTCATTGTCTGTGTCCTGTTGGCCGAGAGCCACTCTCGTTGTTCAGCCATAACAGACATCACAGTTCCTCCTCATCACCGCCTCTGCTCTGGGATGCTATTGATTGACCTTTTTTAAACCGGGCATGTCAGGTCAGCCTGTTGTTGCTGCTGCTTTGTGCACCAGTGTCTGTGTGTGTTTTACATGCTGCTACACTGTAAACCTGAATCGAATTTATCTGACTCACTGGTCTTACATGTTGCTGCTGTCAGAGATTTCCATGTGATCTGCCCAGAGGCATCAGGTTCACTGATCCTCAGCTGCTAATTCATCTACCTCATTAGCTCTGGCTATGTAACAGCACACACTTTATAGTGGTCAGGAACCAAGTAAACAAAATTGGAGACAGCTAATGGAAACAGGGTAATTTGTAGACTATATACAGCACTCACAGCAAGTACTTAGATATTGAGTCTCAAGTAGTATCTGAAGGACTCGTTATTGAAACAGTTCTTCCAGTTTCAAGTGTCCTTAATACAGTATGTTAATGCAATATACCTAACAAATCAAAACTCAGACTGGTTTAAAAATAAAACTGGAAGCCTCATAGTATTTCTGATGCATTTTCTGTTTGATTTTAGTGGAACTAAACATATGGCACAAGACTTTTAGTTCTTCTTGATTGAATTAATGGGTCTGACTATGCTCCAGGCTTGAGCAAGCCTCTAGGATGCACTTATCATGAATGTTCTCAGGGGTTGTTTGGAGACAAGGACATGGTTGCTTGTTTTTAACTGTATGGATTTTGATGACAGCACATGACTTTGTCCTTCCATTTCAAGCTCGCCTCCTCCCAACAACAGCTGGATCACCCAATCAACTTGATGGACACTCAGGCCTGCACAACATGTTGCAATGGATTAGGAGGTATGCACCGGCTTCCAATCTGTTTAACCTACAGTTACCCATAATGCTCTTCATGTGCAGCCCTGCAGAAATGCTTACGATGTATTCAGAGAACTATAACCAGCCTCAGACTTGTCTGAGGCACTTAATCACATGCTGGTAAGGTAACATTGGACAACCTCCAGATTTTACAATATACTGGTGACAATATAGTGCGTGGCCTGTGCTGACAGTATTGGTTGGTCAGTTAGAGCATTCATTCATTCATTCATTTAGCAGACACTTTGGTTCTAGTTAACGGCTGAAAGTCTGCACATACGAACTGACACTGTCACCTGGCAAGCTTGTGTTATGCTGTCATGTGCACAGGTTATGCTGTTGTAATGACTGTTTCCACAACAGTTTCATGGATTTAGTAGGATCCGAAGGATTTTCACTGCAGAGCTGATATCACATCCATGCCCGGCGTGTGTTATTAATCTAGGCCAGGCATGAAACATCCGTCGCAGCTCCATTCTTCCTGCTTCAGGCCTCTGAGGAGTTTGTCGCAGCTGTGGTTTCTTTCATCACAACATGATTAAAAGTCTAATGTGACCTTTACACGCTATTGAGTATTCACTTTGCAACCACTATGACAAAGTAGCAGAATAAAATGTTTAACTGAATAGCTTGGTGTCATGCAATATGCTGTATTCATGAATACTAAACTACTCTGACATTTTCTATAATTGAGGCGCAAATTGTGATTGTAAACAATCCTCTTTATTTACTGAGATGTTAATAGATGACCCTTCTGACTGCTGAGAATTAGAGTGAGAAACAAGACGAAAGTGATAGAATGTCAGTTTATCGAGTGGTTTGTTTGAACATTAAAGATCGTCATGCCAGCACTTTTTCTCCATATGTTTAGTCTGGACTTCCTGATTGAAAGATCAAAAGGAGGCATTAGGGTGTCATCACCTAATGTGTTTCTAAGGCAGCACAGTTTGAATTCCTCTCTTGTCTTCTAATAATTAATGATATACACTGATCAGCCGCACCGGGATGACAAAGGGAATAACATTATTATAATGTGCAATGCACATTCTCCAGTGGCAGGGGTCTCCTCCAGGCATTGACCTGTCTCGAACTCTCCCAATCTGATTCATGTGTGAACCTGCCTATTATTGTGTAGGTCTCTGTGCTGACCCATTTGGGCATGTAACTCCTGAGCTGCCTCTGGTGCTCTGGGTACCAGGACATTGGCAGCAGATCATTTGGCCCTAGGTTTGCAGGGTGGGGGCCTCCTATGGACCTGTTTTGTTCTGGCTCATCCCATAGATGCTTGATTGGATTGGGATCTGGGGAGTTAGGAGGCTGGGTCAACTCTTTGTCAATCCTCCTGCTCATTTCTCAGCTGCTTTGGTGGTGTAGTGGACACATTGTCCTGCTGCCGCTGGGGGAGTGCTGTTGATGTTTAGTGTTTGGCCCGTGTCAGAGTAACATCCAGATGAATGTCAGACCTAAGGTTTCCCAGCAAACATTGCATTCTAACAAGATGATCAATGTTATTCACTTCATCTGTCAGTGCGGTTTTAATGTTGGCTGATCAGTGGCGTGCACGTATACGTTGTGTGGCTCATGATGCCTCCTGATTAAAGGTCCCTAAATGTTTATCTGAGTTATGAACTCAGGCATACATTACATCAGCCTCGCATACACTTTCTCTACACACATACACACTAAACACACACTGACACGCCTTTTTGCATGCTGTCATCCACTTTGTAAATAGTCTTTTCCTGCCATGCAGATATACAGTCAAAGTCACCAGAAGGTTTACACACACCAAACCTTAGGTAACACCAGTGTTTACACCTGTTTTTATTATTCAAAGTGTACTAACTGCATGTGAATAGAGATATTAGTGGAATATTCATTTTAGGGCAACAATGGAATATTTTTGTGCATGTAAATGCAGCCATTGTTCTTCTGTCTGTGAGGGGAAGATGGTACTCAGCTCCATATCTGCTTGAAAACACTTCTCGCACACATTGCAGACTGGGCCATCCCCGTCCTCACTTTAGTCTCCCCTGTTGCTGCAGTCACACGAGCACAACAAAACACAAGTAGCTCCAGCGGAGTCGGCGAGCTCACCTGCTTATCAACTGTGTATGTTTACTGTTGAATTCATGCCAGAAGAGGAAAATCTAATATGCTTTGTTTTTCTAATGGTACTATTATACCTGTGGAAGGCTGAGACTCCTTTCACCACACTTAGGCTTTCTAAAACATAGAGTATAAGAGACAATTTGCAGCAAGACATGACATTTTCTGCTTCTTTACAATCTACATTTCAAAATAGTTTTTGGTCAGGATTCGTTTGGAAAAATGAAATTACTAAAACATCTTTCAAAGAAAGTGAATGGGGTAAGAAATGGGAGCAGCTGATGTTTGGAGGTGTTTAAATAGGTTAGGTTGCTTATTTGGAAGATTTACACTAAGGCTAACAGTAAAATTATGAATCTAAACTGCTCTGTTATAATCATTCATCACAGTTTACAGACTGTTTTCTAGTTCTAAGTGACCTAGTGTACTCATAAGCGGTTCCAATATAGTTGTAAAAGCACACAGTTTTCTTTGTGCTATGAAGTATTATTTCAGATATCCTAGATGTAATTTCTTTCTGTTTTACTTTTAAAGAAAGTGGTTTTGATCATCTCGATAAACTGTTGGCTTATTTATAGATTTGCCTGAACGTCTGATCTGTGTGGGCTTCCTGCCCTGTCAGACAATCCTCAGATGCTGCATGTTCCTCAGATCTCAGCAGGAGAGTGCAAATGATGGCCAGACATACAAAATAAACCTGAATTTTCTTTTTTAAAGCTCTGGTCATGGCAAATAAGGTCAAAGTTAAAGTGTTATGAATCTCACACAGCAGCACGTTATAAACTTCAGCTCTGAGGCTACCTAAGTGATGTTTCAGCACCATTACCCTCTTTAGAAAAAACAGCTCAACTTCCTTCTTTTGTCACTACTCACTTATCGACATAAACACAGCCTGCACAGAGCGGACAGACAGACCAGGGGTGTGATAGACTCAAACCGACTGATCAGAGCAAGGGAAGTAGAAATGAAAACATTATCAGAAGGAGTTGGGTCTATTGGGAAATAAGGTCAGAATGCCTGACTGTCCGCGCATGCCCCTCCTCTCTATTTCTCCTGCCTCTTTTCTCCCTCTGTGCACTAGCGAGTCTCAATCAGCACCCATTTCCCCATCATCTCTCGTAGCTATCCCACTTCTGTGCAGAGCGAGCGCTGTTCCCACGCCCGCTGACTTCAAACACATACCCATCGATAATGACAGAAACATGCCTGAAAAATAGGATTGTCCTCCAAAAATACACTTGCCCTTTTTTGTTGTTGGTCCGTTTTCTTGTGTGTGTGTGTAATTGGCATGAGTCAGGTCTCAGCGCACACAGTGATTGATGGTTGTTCTCTCTTCTGCCTGTTTACCAGTGTTTGGATGTGACTGGATTGCAAGGAGGCAGTAATATAAGTGCCGGCTGGGCAATAAATAGGGATTGTCTTAGTCCCAAGAAGCACAATTCCTGTCCTGTGCCAGACCTGGGAGTTACACACACACACACACACACACACACACCAGGAGCCTCTTGGGACATTCCCACTGTGCTCTTAGCTCATATTCCTCCCAATCCTCTGACAGCATGTCTGCTTTTATATGATCATATCTAAGGTTTACAAAAAATAAATGACACCTTCAGCTGAAGACTTGTTTTATTTGACACTGTTTGAAAACCTGATGATGCCGATGGGCAATAGTCATTACTGTTACGCAGTCTTCCAGACAGATAACCTTGTGGCTCCATCACTGCGCCCTATTGATCCTCATTATTGATTTTTATTTTTTTTTTTTTTTTATTATTTTATATTTTGTGTTAGCTGTAGACATTTACTTTCATTTCATTAGGTCATACATAGAAATCACATGCAGACTGATGAAAAATTGAGTAGCAGCAATCGAAACTACAATTAAACGCACAATTTCACATTATGGACTCAAGCTCACTACTTTTGACCTTTTTTTAGTATAGTGCAAGTCAGAATTACATTACATAACCACATATGGGGCAAAATCACATACAGTGTCTCCGAAATAAAGTCAATTTATGGAGTAAATCAGCAAACAGTTTGATAAACAGTTATTTTGCCATATGTTGAGATTTTTCTTTCTTTCTCCCGATTTTCAAAGATAAATTTGCCTGAGCACTTGTTTGTATCAAAAACTCTCCACTCATAGTTGCACCCACTTGAATTTTCTGCAGTTCGATGATGATTTCTATGATGAAAATTTGATTCCAAGTTGGTGTCCTGGGTGTTGGTGTAGACTTATGTACCTTTTTGCATTTCTGTTTTCAAGGTGGATTTCGGTTCTGACTGTTAATGAGATGGTCTGTTGTTGGTTATTTGATTGGTGCAATAGTGTTTGTTTAAAAAGTTCTTAATATCACTTAACGCCCTGTAACCACAAACGTTGTGGTTACAGGACGTTGAGTTTAAACAGTCTGGTCATGGAAAGAGAAGACAAAAGAAAGAGACAGCTCATTCTACCTAGATACTTCTATTTTGTATTGGATGGACATAACATTTACTGTGCAGGAGCTGCCAGTGATTTAGCCAGGAGTGAAGAAAAAGTAAAATCTTGTCTAGGATTAGTGCTACTGTTGGCAGGCCTCCATTTTCTGAATGGGAGCTACTTAGTCTAGCTTCCAATATTTGAGAGAAATACAGAGTTAACAACAAAATGGGTTCTTTCAAATGTTGTATGTCATAAAGGAACAGATGTCTTTAATTGGTACATAATCAGTTCTATGTGAGTTTGTTGAGGAAGGGGACAGAAACGTGTAATGTGAACATTTGTAGGGCTATACAACACTATGATGTTCTCCAGTTAGTAGCACAACATAAAAGTTGACACCACGTCTCCTGCCATTGCTGGCTCAGATGTCAGATGTTTATTGTTCATATTTTCTTACAGAAAAAGTGAGTTGAATTTAAATTTCAGCTCAGTTTTTAAATGCATAAAAATTACAGGCCATGTGATGTCGGTGACATTTAAGAGGAGTGCAGACAATGTGATGCCTTCAAATATGATAACTATGAAAAGGTTATCTATTATAGGTTATTGCTGACACATTAAATGTCACAATTCCTTTAAGCTTCACAGCTCAGATTTGTTCATATTAAATCATTATGTGCGCATGAACCATATATGAGATTCCCCCGCCCGTCACCTGACTTCAGCAGTTACATCATGCTTGTCAACATGCCAGCCACATTACAGATAAACCTGCAAACACATGGAAAGTCACGCATGCGGCTCGCAGGAATGTTCTTGTCATGGCTGCACAGCATCAAGGTCTCCTCAGGAATGTCACAGAGCCCCCTGCCGTCACCTGCTCGGTACGAGTCAGCATGACTGGCAGAAGCATAAATGGACAGACTGACCATGTAAGGCTCTGGTGCCAGTATGGATCATGACTCAGTGTTGTATCTATGGCCTCATCGTACAGACTCATACATTAGGAATGAATAGAAACAGACACCTGTTGTTCCCATGATCATTTAGGGAAGTGGTTCCCAACTTTTTTGGACCTTTGACCCTGTGAAACAAAGCTACGTCTACTTGCAATCCCTTGTCACAAGTTGCGTCCATTTTTATGACTTTATTACAGCTTTTCAATTGATTTGTTGAGCAGTCACAGGTACCGTTGTCCAGTAATTTGCAAAGCAAATAACTGAAAAATATTAGCACAAAATTTAACCGAACAGTCTCAGCTCAAGGTGCCTTTAGTAGCTGTTCTGGACCTTTCATATCATGGTCTTAGTGGTAACATATTCATTGGGAGATGAAGCTACTGAGGCTCCAGAACATCTTCTAAATTGACTTGGAGGTGAGATTGTTTTGTCAACTGCTGTTTCCAAGGTTAAAAATGAACTTTGAGACTTAACATAGTTTTGTATAACAGAAATAAGGCTTTTGTTCTGCATTCCAGTCGTGTCAAAGGAATATTTTGGTATTTAGGGATGAGGAGCTCTAAATATGAAGTTGGAACAGATTTGAATGCTTGCATGTCCGTTCTGTCCCTAAACGGCTCTCTAGTAAGTCAGAAGTCAAGCAGTGGGGATTAACCCTGGCTAGAGGGTGAGAACAAACCATTTATGGAGCCTAGCACATTGAGCAAGGAGTCAGCAGAGGAAGCGAATGGAATGACTTATTTAGCAGCTATTTTATGATGGATGCAATGTACTGAAATACAACCTAAGGAATGTAAAATATGCATGCTTTCCAACTGAGCAAAAGATGTTGTTCTTTGTGTTTGTCATACAATACCATATTTGATCACTTACTTAGTCATCTGCTGTACTTTTGTCCTTGGGAAATGTTCTGTGCTTTTACTTTGTTGTTTATTGAAGTTGATATGTAATGGAAGTGGAATCGCAATAACTAAACTGCTACGTTCTTCCACCTCAATTGTGATTCCCATTCAAGGACAATGACTAATGGAACATAAGAAATAGAGTGCCTTGAATTGATTGTTCTGACACAGAGTGCCATTTTGTATGCATCCCCTTCCATTGTCTCAGATTCATTTTTTTTGTTTATTTCCTGCCGCCTTGAGGAGGAATCTACTTTTGTTAGAGGAAATACAAGCGCAAGGCTGAGCATTTACAATGGAACAATTTGGTGTCGAGCCAAACCTTCCTCCGTAAGAAGGAAGAGATTAATGTGAGGCCAAATTCCTCGTCATTCTTCCCATAGTTTGCCAGAGGAATCCACATTTTCCTTCAGCTAACACACAGTTCAGCTCTCCCACCATCTGCATAATCCTCTCAGATTGGGTCCATGACATCATCTGGTGATAACAACATGAGAGCCATCGGCTTTTTTGGGGGAAACTCTTTAATAGATTGGGCCAGAAATCATAACAAAGTTTAAGGGATTTGGAAAGGTTTTGCAATGATGTACGAATAGATTGTTTCTGTCAGATCTTTTTCCTTTATGGTGCATGAGAACATTTGGTCCTGGTTTCCAATGCTTATAGCAAAAGGATAGAGCTGGTCATACTCGGCCTGTTCAACTCAGTTCATCTAGGGTCCTTTATGAATGGAGAACGCCCCTTAAGTCACCCATAGAGCCTTAGTCATCCCAGACTCCTTTCCACTGAATCTGTTCCTCCTTCATTTACGGTCACCAGTCAGTTTTTGAAGTTTAATTTGTTTAAGTTAAGTTAGGCCTTTGCCTAAATGGTTAAATTGCCCGTTTACATCATGTGCTTTGGTTTCACTTTGCATTTTGTAATTTACTGTATTATGCAATCGTTTAGCAGATTCCTCGAGCCATCCAGTGGGGGATTTTGGTGTCCGTGGAGACACTGATGGAACAAGTGGAACTGAACCAGCAGGGTCATGATTAGTCACAGGCATAAGCCACGGTCTGAACTCATCGAGCAGAGCCTCGTTTATCGCAGTTTCAGCCAGCTGAACTGAGAGTTTAACTGGAAGGGAATGATAAATTGAAGATGGAGAGGACAGGGCAAGAATATGTCAAATTAATCACATCTGACAGATATTTTATACGCTCGCTCACTGTCCTAAGATGGTGTCCACGTGATTGTTGAAGTTTCCATAAACTTTGGCTTTGTGTTTTCTTGTCTTTCAGTCATATGATCATTGTACTACTCCAGACCTCTGTCCTTGAGAGTTGCAAATATTCAAGGCTCTACTATAAAGTGTCTTAAGCTTGTCATGATGGAAATATTTTCAGACCTGTGCAAGTTTTTCTCAGAACACCATCCTCACCAATGATAGCATCAAGTAGCATCATCAAGTAGGCCTGGCCTGATATCAAGGAAAGGTGTTCGGTATCAGAGACCAATGTTTTAACGTCGGGTACAGTGGTAAGTGTTAATGATAGTCTTCTCTGAAAAAGAAGTCTTCTTGGGAGCTTGGATTGTTTGTCAAGAGTATGGACTGAGTTGGAGAAACTGCTTTTTGTATTGTGTATGCTGACTGTGAGTGTGGACATGATTTATTTTACATGACATTAATGACAAATTAAGTTTGAAATATGACATTAGATTTCATCCTCTCATTTCCAGTCACTGTATATTTTATAGATGTTATTCTTGATTTTATTTTGTGGCAATAATCATATATAGTTTTGCATGTCGTGATGTTAATGAGGAGGAGGCAGAAGAGGATAATTTTAAAATAAACTTGACTAAAGGCACAGTTAGCATTTTGCAGGTGATAGGAAAAGACAAACTGGAGCTAAAGCATTTGCCCTTCAGCTGTCTATCACTAAACTATGTTACTACTTATTTGCATTAAGCTGAACTGTTCCGCTTCACTGAAGTTGATAATATGTCTGCGACAGCTGTTGCTCCGCTTTCTGCCACTCCTCTCTTTGTCACTCCAATCATTTGAAATGAATGACTGCGGGTCACTTTGTCTCTTGATGTCACTGCTGGTATGAGCCACAGAAACTGTGTCGAGTGTTTTACACCATGCATGGAGATCCTGCTTAGTCTGGTGACTGCATGGCCTGAGCAAGGGGCTAAACATAGCTGGGACCCTAAATGAACAGCCTTTGTTCAGCCCTCACAAAGGTATTTGTCATCATGTGTGGCCCTGAACTGTGACTCCAAAGTGAGGTATTACTCTTATCGTTGGCATGAAGTCAGCACTCTCATGCGTGCGCCTCAGCAGCTGTTGATTAGACAGTTAGGTGTCGACTTGGTCTGAGTGTATGCACGCGCATTCATGCCTGATTATATGCACGCATGGCTGAGTAAATGTGTGCTGTCTCTTTGAACTGCTGCATGTGTCCTCTTGACCTCAAGGTTGAACTTTGTGGCCTTGTCCCTGTAAGGCAGAGTGTTGGGCATGCTTGCCATAATGAGCGCACTTTAGGTAGCTTGTTCATGTGTCATGTTTATTCAGAGGACTGGGGAACTTAATCAGTATTCAATTTCAGATATGCAGCTGTGTGTCTCAAGTACTACCATGACTAGATCTGATACGCTGTAGGTTCACTTGAGTCTGCTTCCTTTTGCAGCGGTACCGATATGAAATCTGAGTTATCTGACAGCTCTCGCCTTAAAGAAAGATCAAAACTGTTATAAGAGTCTAAAAATAGAAATGTGTAGCAGAACACAGAACTTTTTTTAGTGTTCTTCTGTCAAGTCTCCAAACACAAAGCTTATCAGTTGCAAGTCACTCAAGACCATATCACTCTCAAGATGAGTTACTATATGTGTTCATCTCAGACAGAATCACGTTATTGACATCTTGTAGCAGTAGTTTCACCCAGTCTGTCTTGTCTTCCTACAAATTTCAGAAATGAGATGATGCAAATATTAAAAGATCTATTTGGCATCAAGTGTAGAGTATGTATTGTCATTTATGGAGCACAGATTCTTATGTTTTCTTCTGCAAATAAAGCCATTGCATCTGTTAGAAAGAAATGAATCCTAGTTGAAATCTTTGCATTTGTTTTGAATTTGATAAACCTACTTTCAAACTATTTTCACTGTCCAGACCATTCAAACTGCATAAGACTGATCTCAGGTTATTCTATAGATAGAGAAGCAGTTGTCATTCTCAGTAGTCTCTGTTCTCAAGAAGCATGGTCTCTTAGACGATTCTCCTCTTATCTTCTCTAAGATATTGGAGATCTTATGGATTTGTGGGGGCCTTTTTTAATGATTTCTTTTGGACATTCTGCCTTTACTGGTATAAGTTATAGTAGAAATATAGAGAGGAAATGGTGAGGAAAAGAGAGGAGGGTGCGACATGCGACAATAGTCCCTGGCTGGAATAGAACCAGGGATGTTAGGATCACAGTTAATGGCATGTGTCTGAACCTCTAAGCCACCAGACGCCCCTTCTTTTGTAGAGACCTTTTAGCACCATTTCAGTCTTAATCACATGGACGTGGCAGTGTAGGCAATCACAGCTGTAGCAAGAACATTTAATCTCCTTAGAAAGACAAGAAGGACTTTTAATTAGTACTTTTAATTAGTACTTTGAGCAGTTACCCACAGACTTACACCTCCATTAGTAACAAATGCCAACTGGGTGAAAGAAGTTCAAGAAAGGGCAAATCATCAGGACAGGCTTTAAAAAAAAATCCACCTGCAAAAAGACCAAAGCATTGGTAGGAAATAACAAAGATCAGAGGGTTACGTTTCCCTTGTCATGTGGAATGCTAAACAGTTTTCCTCCAGTGGTGGAGGAGCAGACTGCAGTATATGTTAGCCTTAATGGTGCAGAATTTTCAAGAACTGCAGAGGAAGGGGAGGCTTTGGATCGGAGGTTACTAGAATTCCAACAATGTTCCAGTTCAGACCTACCACCAGGAGGTTTTCTGTGTTTGCGTACGTGTGTGTGTGTGTGTGTGTGTTGCTGGCATCAACCAAAGGAATGGAACGATGTTAGATCAAGTGGTAACCGTGGAATTTTCTCCTCATCTGCTTTAAGCTTTCCTAAACCACTGCCGATGCTGCCAGAGACACCATCTCTAGATGATAACAAAGATTCACCAGCTGTGTGAAATATTCATCCCAAAACTTTAACCTAGCTCCTCTAGCACGCCTACGCTCAGACAGACACGTATACACATATACACACAACCTAAGGCCTAAAGTATTCAAACCCTTATAAGGTAAAATCGCAGGTCGGTTTAGAGTGAATCTGTTTTGCAGCGTCCTGGGCGAACTTTGGTATTTGTGGCTGGGAAAAGCATCAAGTATGCAGAAAGGACATCCTTCAGTGTTTGTTTTCTCTGCTTCCCTGTATGCATCCTGTGGTTCTGACTGACTGGCTGCTGGCATTACGTAAAAGCCAGACTCCGTGCTTATATATTTTTTTCCACCTCAGTTTTGGTAAATGATTCAGCAGAGCCTGACTAAATGAATGTTTTCAGAGCCTGGTTATGAGTATAAACAGCTTTCCATTTTTTTTCTTTTTTTTCTGGACCTGACGTGCTGATCACTCCAAATTTGTGGTTTCTACATGTGTGTATGGTGCGCATTCTAGGCGACGTGACATTTTATGCGTACATGTGCCATTTTCCTAAGCATTTGCAGATTTATTTAATAAAGTATTGATTATCTTTGATACACTTTCAGATGTATAGTCTACTATATGCAGGTGCATATGTCCCTGTGAGTCTGTGGGCGTGTGTGTGTGTGCGCGCCTGTATGTGTGTCAGTGCATACCTGAGCTCCCAGCTATGTAGTTAATCATGTCCACCTACGGTCATTCAATAAACCCTAGTAGAAATGGCAACTCACGCCATAGCTATCCCACAATGCCCCCTTCTCCTCTTTTTTATCACCAGCTAGTAATTATGTGCTCCAGTGAGAGGCATGCAACTCACTCACACACATACACAAATACAAACACACACACATGCAGGTACACACACTCGGCTTGATTAGCAAACCTAATGGATCACCTCGCTCTGTATTCCAAGAACATTCCATAAAGCAGAGAGCCATATAATTGCTTTCTACCATCAGAACTGTGACAAGCATTACCACACAACTTCAGGCACCTCCTCCTCTTCCTCCTCCTCCATCGCCTCTTCCTCTGCATCCACCTATACCTGTACCTCCTACTTCATCCTGCTCCTTCTTTTTCCTTTTGGATCTAGCATGAAATCAGTCCTAGATGCCATGGAAATCTGCATGATGTGATGTTTTTTTTAATGCTGATATTGACTCAAGTGATTCCCCGTATCGTGAAAAGGGTTATTTGTAGTATCAAACCATTTAATTAGCACCTACTCAACTGCATCCCTCTATATAAAACTGTGGGCTGCAGTTTCCAGTAAAAAGTCTCTGACAAGCCAAGTTTTTGCTGCCTTTCCCTTTCCAACATGAAACAGAACATCAAGAATCTACCAAACTGAATATTTTTCAGAGGAGATCATGGAGACTAAAACAGAACCTGAAACATCAGTGAATTGTGGACGTAAAGTGGCAGAAACATGAATCTAATGCTATGCTGAAGCTGCCTTGCTGTAGACAATCGTTTGCAATTGTTTAGCCAGTGATTCAGTGAGTTTGTTTTCTGCCTTACCACCCCTTAGTGGTCTGAAATCTCTTCACGCTTTAAGTGTTTAAATTATAGTTTTTGTGTTATCATTTGTATCTAAATCATTCCACAGAGAACACCAGCCAAGATTTGCTCCAGTGGGTAGTTAAATTTCTACAGTTAGAAATATAAACAAGTTTTTTACTCACTAAAGCAAATAATTTGTCTATTTAGTGTCTAGCATTAGCCTTTCAAAATTTAGAATATCTTATTCCTCCAGTTGCAGGAGTTCTGGTTGTCTGATTGGCAGCGATGCAGAAAATCAACAGTAACAAAGAGTTTTACAGTCACTTTACGCAAACTGACAGAGAAATAGATGAGGGTAGAGAACCATAGGTATCATTCTACTATTTATTTTATTTACTGTGAGGTGCACCTCCCCAAGGGGTGCAGGAGAGTTGAAATGAGGCAAAGATACTGCTTTGGTGCATGCCAGTGCTTTAAAAGCAACAGGAAATTAGTTATTGTAGTTTGGCTTGCTGATTTGGCCCACTTAACAACAACAACAAGGTCAGCAGCTGGAGCTCATGGAGGCAGTTAAGGTACTTTAATACCCTTAGTGCCCAACTGCTGCAATTTGCATCAAAAATCAGACTCCCTCTCAGGAACTTCATCATATCTGAACACACAGACATGGTACAGATATTTTTAGATTTCCAATGATGTCATTATCTGAAATGCCTATTGATAATGAAGGTGCATAACCATAGAACAAAAATGCTCCTTGTAATTGCAGAACAGCCTGAGAATCATCAAGTTTTTAAGTTCTCTTTAGTATCAAAATAATTCAGTGATAGTTGTCTGTAATTTGGCATGTGAATGCATGTTAATCACAGTGATATTTGAAGTGAAGTGCACCTTGAAGACTGTTATTATTAACGTTCCAAACTTTGGTAAAACTTTGGTGATTTGTAGGTTACCAGGTTTCAGCTGACACAGTTGCTCTGTCAGTCTGATGCAATTCTTTCAAGGTGCAGATAGATGCAGTGCCACTGTGTTTGCCGGTGGTTTGTGAGCATGTGTGCAGCCTTGAACCATACAGATGCTCACACTTACATTTGACATTTGCACCTACAGAATAATTTGCACACTGGAGTGAAAACACGTTCGCATAGGAAAAGATGTTGTTTTCACTCACAAGTGCAGCCACAGTCAAGTTTGCACATAGTCATGCATTCTTTGTTAGCTTAACTTTCCATGTTGAAGCAAAGGCTCGGCCGGGGGCTATTTTCCTACCAGCTTTGCTCACCCAATGAGGTCACACCATCCAGAATCCCGAGAATGTGAAGAATGGCCAGGTTTAAGAGCTTCTGAACAACACTATATGTTATCAGATGGAAGGCGGCTGATGGAGAGGGGGTAAGGCTGAAATTTGATCCAGTTCTATAACGGTGAAATGAAGGAGGGGAGGAGGGAATGACATACGTCCTCACCTTATAGCTTCTTCTCTAATCTGCAATCCACCTATAGCAGTTACCAAGACTTCACTTCAACAGTGCTTCATCACATTGCTATTTTAAATATAGTGTGGACACCTCAAGATATTAACATTACCCTGACACCAATACCAGGATTTAACACTGCACTCACAATTTGTTAGACCCACATTAAGTGTAGGTTGTGTCCCAATTTAACCCCCAAATCAGTTGTAGATTAGATTGGATTGTCCCACGTGACCTAGTTTGGAACAAATCCACATGCCTTATGACTCAGATGTATGTGTTCAAAGGTGAAACAGGTCATTTAGGCTAATTGGGTCCAATTCTATACAGTAACGCCTTTGTAAGCTGAGCATTTCTTTGAAGTTACAGTTCAGCTTCAGTCTCAGCTTATGGAGCTGTGTTTTTCTGTGCACAGTCCCACTGTTTGTTGTGTACCATACAGTACGTCTGCAGCAAACAGTTATTTTGATTATTAACTCATCTGCTGATTATTTTCTTGATTAATTAATTTAATCGTTTGGTCTATGAGATGTCAGAAAATAGTGAAATGTTTCTTTCATCATATCCAAGGGTCCAAGGAGATATATTCAAAAACACTATCATGCATATCATACATTCTTGCAGTAAATCCTCAAATGGAAGGTGTCCAGGAGGCATCTTAATCAAATGCCTTAACCACCTCTGCTGGTTCCTTTCAATGCAAAAGAGCAGCATCTTTGCTCCGAGCTCCCTCCGGGTGTTAGAGCTCCTTACCCCCATCTCTGTCTGAGGCTGAGCCCAGCCACCCTGTGGAGGAAAGTCGTTTCAGCCACTCTGTATCCGTAATCTCATTCTTTCAGTCACTACCTAAAGCTAATGTCTAACAATAAATTAGCTTAATAATCGACTAATCAGCCCTCCCAAAGTAAATGCATCCATCCCCAAATCTGGCAGGTACACAGGTGAAGCTTGAAACTCCAGGAGAGAGACTTTTTGGACAGATTATTATTAGAAATCTGGGAAGTCTGAATTTCCAGTTCATGAATCATCTGTTGAATCATAGAATGATCAGTATGTAACACAAAACACGGAAATGTGAGTCTTAGGAATGTCTGCACTTCCAACCCAAAGTTTGCAATACTGTGTAATCTTGCGTCACAAAAAAACAGCAGGTACAGAACATACTGTATGCTGAATCCCAGATGAATGTGGCTTTTCATTGTTTTTGTTACCTTTTAAAAATCCTCTCACTTGAGGGTTTATTATCTCCAATGTGTTCGAATCATTATAACCTGCCCAGTTATTTCCTGAAAGACAAGATGTCCCGTTGTCCAGACGAACAGAGAGGGTGGGAGTGGGGGGACCAGGGCTGGTAGTCTGCATGTTTTTTTTGACGGGGCTCAGGCAGAGATGCTTGCTATTCCCTCAAGTGTCTGGAAGTGTGCCGTTTCCATTACAGTCTGTCTCATTTCGCTGAGAGCAGTGGTGATGTTTTTGCATGGAGGCTCAGGGCTAAGAGGCAAGCTCTGTGGCCTTGCGAGCCCAGCCCTCAGCAAAGCGAGGTAGGGGAGGGAGTGGCTGTGACCTCCTAGACACACACATGCATTACATGTGGAGCTTCAAAGACATAGCTGGATGAGCCTGACTGCTGGCAGGCTGTTATCGCTGACAGGAAAGCAGAAGCAGACTGCCAGAGACTGGGTTCAGACTAGTTAGCTAGATGTTTGTGGTGGCCAAGTAGAGGAATAACAGGATCACTGGTCAGCTAGATAGCAGATGTACTGACAAACTAGCAAGCAAACATATCGGCTAAGAGCACCATCATCAAGTTACAGTGTAGATTGCATTGAGCTGATGAGAAAAATAGTTTTAGTTTTCTGAAAACTATCTTTTCTTTCTTTTGGTTTTTAGTTTGAAACAAAGGCCTCTAAACACAATCAGTAAAATCTCATTCATTTTTATTCAGCATTTTATCAGCTTAGTCATCCTCAAACAGCTGTAGCCTCCATGATGACGTCGGTAGTAAACTTTAATAAGCTGGACCAAAGGAGACTGACACACAGCCAACAGCCCATCTTGGCATCAAAGTGTAATGATGCAGTTAAGGCAACTATTCAGCGATGCAAAATTAGCAAGGGTATAGAATATCAACTGTAGTAAAACTGTCTGGACAGTAAATATGCATGAGCAACTAACTCTAATCCTCTCACTAAAATGAGCATCATTGTTATACACTGACACAATGCTTGCTGCTTTATTGAGTGAGAGTAAAATTGCCAAATAGTTTGGCTCTAATGGCATATCTAAAATAAATATAAAATATTTTATGAGTTCAGATGTCTCTGCTATTTCTCACTGTCAGGACACTTAGATGGGAAATACATCCTACATTTCAGTTACATAACCATTAAGTCTCACTTTGTACCAGTGACACTTGCTTTCAAATGTCTTTCCTGGCATTTCAAAGTCAGAATCTTGTTGGGTTGTCACACTATAAAAAAGTGTACACAGTAACTTAAGTTAAAAGCTAAGATGTTCATGCAGTACAGAATGTACTTTTTGGGTTGGGACTCTCAGAGGTGATGATTACACTGGCCAACAGTACGGGAGCAATTTGTAGGGTATGTTTCATCATCTGATATGACTGAACTTACAAGTGTTCAGTGTTGTGCAGCAGAACAGAGAGTGGCAAATAGTTCCACAGTTATGTTTTTGTCAATATGCAATTCATGCATTTATACACAATCCCAGAGCAGTTTCTGATTCAGTTCTTGCTTATTCCTTAGTGAATATCCTATGCATAGTTTTGTGTATCTTACAGAATTGTTCTGTAATCCAAACACTGAGCCCAGACTAGAAATGTACACATCAGACTCTACCGTCATGAACTTTAGAGACTGTCAGACTGGTACATCCATTCATTAAATGTGACAGAGTTAGGTGTGCAAGCTTAGATACTCTGTGTCACTAAGGTTATTTAATAGCCTGAATGATTTGTTTCATTTGGGCTGCGTTTCCTTCAAGACATAACATTGATCTGCGGTGTCCCAGACCTAGCTGAAGCTGCTTCTGCTACCCTAGGCCAGCACTAAGAGTTGTGTTTAATTGCTCCTAAATTAACTTCTATAGTAGCTATTGATTCAGAAACTGAATCAGAACTGACTCAACTATTGCAGGCTGGAAGTTGGTCTTGACAGACAGAAACCCAGTCGTATCAACAAGCTAACAAAGACCCTGAACAATAAAGATAGCAGCAATCCCAAGCAACCATGCAGTGGTTATGCAAAGAATATGTTGGCTAATGTGCAACAAACCCCTAAAACCAGCATTTAAATCTTTCTAAATATTCACCAGTCATAGTGCAGCTACAGCAACAGCTGTCTGGAAACATACCTGAGACATTACAGCAGTCTACCTGTGTGTAAATGTTGATGCTGTTTCTAAAAGTAAAAAATGATGCAGTCATCTTGGCTTTTATTAGATTGGTGTGCGCCTCTGTGTATAAGGCCTGCTCAATTCTTCTAACACATCATCATGCAAAGTTAGCTACCTCACTGCTAAATCCCTGCAGTATGGTTCATTCCACATGGTTTTCTTCTATTATACTTTAAAGGCAGGTCTCTGGATCCAGCCCTGCTGGTTAACATTAGCACCTGACCTCTTGTTTCATGCTGAAAGGAGGAAAAAAAATCTTTCTGGGAAAGCCCTTCATTAACATTTATGGGAAACCTTTTGGCCCATCTCGTTTTTTTCCCCTTACAAGATTAAAACACATACTCCTTTTCCTCATTTTTCCATACCAGCCCCTCCCATACATCTAACTTCACATGGCTGTTTTGGGAAATCCCTCATAATGGGCAGTTAGTCTGTACTTTGCCTGGCAAATTTAACTTTTTTTCCCCTTTGGGAACACATCCATTGCATTCTTTGGAAAGCGTGGGTGTAACCGTGTGGTATGAGATGGTGTTTTCTTTCTGCAGAACGCACTGTGTTTCCAGGTTCTTTTTAGTATCCTGGACAGAGCAAAGAGGAACAACCACTGGAACACCTCAACAATGAAAAGAATGCAGATATGAAAAGACATCAACAGATTTTTTTTTTTTTTTTACAATCGAGACAGTATGCGTGGCTTCAAAGGGTGGTCAAATACCGCAGTTATGCAACCTTTCAGCCAAATTCTGGTTTGCTTTTTTCGCAGATATAGCATGACCAAAAACTCACAGTATCGGAACCCTTGGTGAGAGGAAATTTTGAGGGGGCAGCTCTTGTCAGTCAGACTCCTCATATCCAGTGAGGTCAAAATTCTCGGACTCTGACTCCCCTTTCCTCCCTCCTCACTTGTGTGGCTTTCCTGACCTCTCAGCCGGGGGGGTTCCTCTTTCTCCGAGCAAGCAGGCACCATACACTGAGAGGACTCCCTGCGTGGGAGGGAATAAAGAGAGAGGGGGAAGCCTTCAACAAAAACTTCATCTTAACATGACTCACCCAAACTCTCCACCTCTTTTCTCGATCCTTCTCATAGCTCTGCACTCTGTCCTCTGCGCTGCACTCAAAGCACCAAACATATCTTCCTCCTCCCATGGAGAAGGCCATGATAGGTCAGGCATAAATTCAGACAAACCTTTGCAGGCAGTGTTTGGTTGGACATTCTGTTCTGTGGCACACCTTGGGCTTCACAAATATTGAAACAGCTTAAATGTGTGGGAGCTCTGGGTATTTTTACTTTGGCTTTCCAGGGGCCTCAACTCGAGGAACAAAAACAAACACAATGGGGATTCCTACTCAAATCATCTCAATTGAATCATCTTTAGTACACGTGAGGCTGGTGCCAAGTTTTGATTCTGTAAGTGTCATAAGCGGTTAACCACAGCACTCGGAAAGCCTGACAGGTTATGGGAAATTACTTCTGGTGACAGTTGTCAGGCATTCCACTTTCCATCCAACTTTTAGTCCTCAACCATATGTACTTCCACAAAACCTCCCTGGCAGATGTCTACTGGAGCATATTGCCATAATACATTGGTTCATCCTGTTTCGGAATGTCAGTCAGTCATTGTGGTTTAATTGTTCAGTAACAGCTTCTAGAAATTTCAGGCAGCCCGCACTTTTTTCCCAGCTCAAGGGTTGTTTCATCCAAATTACTACACTGCACTTAGTGCATATTATTTGATTTTGGGCAATATAACTGAAATTGGCTTGACTTAACTCTACTGGTATTAACAATGCATATCGTTCTGCTTTTATTCCCCCAGGTTTTGAGATATCCTTGTCTGCGATTTCTGCCTCATTGCCAGTACACTGAATATGATTAGAACTTTATGCTGCGCATGGCATTACAAATTGACATTTGAAAAATGCTACAGCAGCTTGTTTCCCCAAAGACGGTGTCCCCATCAGTTATAATAATCCACTGAACATTTTGTCCAGTTTTCATGGGCAGTTTTTCTTTGTTGGAAAGTAGTTCCAGTGAACTGTTGACAGTAATGTCTGTGGATTATACAGAATAACCAGTTTATGGAAAATTTCTGCTTTACTTTTTGTGTTACACACTAGAAATGTAATCCTCCATTGTACTCGGGTGGTACATCAAGTATTTTGTTATTTGGTGGACAGAGCCTTATGTGCTGACCATTTATACAGTTTTGCATTAGATTAAATTAATGTATTTAACCACCTATCCAGACATTCATTAACAAAAACAAAAACAAAGGCAGACTCCGATAGTTTAACCCAAAGCAGAAACAAATTTTCATATTGTATAGAAATGAATGGAAACTAGTGAATACTTGGTTTGATAGGAAAAACACACTCAAACTTTCAAAGCATGGCTTGTCATGGCTGTGATATAAAAGTTAAATGATTTGTAAAGAATCAGCTAAAACATGGAAACCCTGTTGTTCTTTAAGCATGGATAATTATATCTTATAATATGACCCTCAACACACAGACTTTTGAGAGTTTACACTCCTGTGCATATGGAGTGATTGACACACACACGTTTCACCTTGAACTCCCAGCCTGTCACTCTTTTACCAGAAATGTGGGTGGTCTTGTTTCTGTCAGCCCAGGTAGGCTAAAGGTGATGTGCTTAGTAGGGTTTCGCCAGGTTTCCTTCAAGGAAAAGAAAGGGAAAGGAGAGAGGAAAGGGCATAGAGTTTCTTTCTCTGTGTACATTCTCAATGTTGACAACACTGACTGTCTTGTATAGTAATGTTGAAATATGACTTTCACTGATTTACGCATGCTTTTATTGCTTTTGATACAACATCAAGCTAGTATAAATCCTTAGCTTATCAGAGAAGAGCTGAGGAGCTGATAGCTCAAGTTGGGTAAATAAGCGAAGAGAGGAACAACCTTTAACCAAGCTAGCACTCCACAGTGCTTTAAGACCAGCCCCAATCTTTCTAGAATACTTCACTTTTCCCAATTGATTTTATGCAAGTAGCAGGAAACCTTGGTCATAAAAGTGTTTACTACGCTGCCTGTTGCGGTATATATAATCGGAAAGTGCAAGCTGTTCGTCTTGAGTACAAACAACTATTGTTGATGTCCAACCAGTCTGGTATTGCAGAAGTGCTTGCAGAGGTTGCATATTGTTATGTTGTTGTTAATTCAGCATGAATTCTAGTTGTGAAATGTAAATGTGTAATAAATCATCCTCTGTGGTAACAAAATCTTTAGTAGTGCAGTGATGTTTGAGATATTTTCATCAGATCAGTAGTCAGGCTAGGTGAACTGTACCTCCTGAGGGGGTAGGTGTTTATTGGCTTTCCCTTTGGGTTTTCTAGAGGTCCAGTCCGTGGGGGTCAAACCCACAAACACAGAGGAGTCGGGCAAGTGGAGCGTATTTACTGAAGCCCTCTGTTTTTCCCTACGGAGGCTCACGTCCACTTGTAACCAGTAGCCCATCCTCTGCTTTCCAGCAGTTCTTTGCGCCTGCAGCTCTGTACGCAGGGAGCTGGCCACAGGAGAGGTAGGCAGCAGACACATTCTTTACAGCCCTGTTGATTGAGCGAGCACTTGATGGGTTTTGGGACAGACTTTGACTCCCCACAAACAGACTCATATGTTTCTGTTTTTATTTTGCAGCACTTGGCTCTGCTTGCAGTGTCTCTATGGAGCGGCTCGTGGACCAGTGGCAAAAGGCAGCACGAGATGTTACTTAAGTCACTTCCTTAATTGGAATAAGCTCTACACATACCTTTTTTTTCATTTACATTTTATATAACTACATATTTACCCGCATATTTCATAGTTAACTTAATTTCTTGATATATTCGCTGTCCTGTTCGGAAATGAGGCCAGACCTTGGACCCAAAATGACTTAGGGAGGTTAAGAGTGTTATTCAAGAGTGACTCTAAGGCCTTTGCTCAACAGAGTTACCTACTAATCTTAGTTAGTTTCAAGAATCGCTGTAGTTACAGTGTTTATCAGTAAGGGCACAAATCTTAAGGATGTGTAGAGGTTTTATGATTATCTCTTGTATTTGAAATTAATTTGACCTGAATTCTTGGAACTTCACAGTATCATAGGAGGTAGATTAAGGAATGTTTATCTCATAAACTTAGTTAGACTTCTTTTTCATAGGATGAGAAACTACTATTTCTGTTGTTATAGAGAAGTCTGTTGTATCATCATTCAGGACATAAATTGAGACGCCTGTTTGTTGAAAGATTCAATGATGAGATGTCATTTTTGGTACTCTTTCAATTTCGGGTTCTATCTAAAAATAATAAAAGGACTAGATAACTTAAGAGTCACTAGAGCATTAATAGAAAATGAAATGGAGAAAATTTTATTCCTGTTTAATGAGTCTCACAGCCAGTCATCCATACACTTTTTATGTGTAATTACAAGAAGATTACAGCCTTTCTCAGCTCTCTGAAATGCAATAATCTCTCTCACACATCATATGACTTTACAAAGCTAAAGGATACACCATTTAACAATCAGAGCCATGTCTCTGTACATTTACTTTGTTACTTCTCCCTCTCTTTTCAGTTGATTTGTGTAATCCTGCTTAAGGCTATCTCCCACCATTCAGACGGGTTGTTAATGTCCAAGCAGTGACTATAGTGTGGCATTTTCCTCCTCGGAGCCCTGATATCCTGGGAGCCCCAAGTGAAAGTGCGTCTTTCTGGTCTGACAGTGCAGTGGGTTTGGCTGAAACAGCTCTTTTTACTGGGGCAGATCACAGACTTTGTGGTTGATGTAGTGAGGCTCTAGATCTGCTACTGTTAACTGTGCATGCCTTCATACTTTGACCTACTTCTCAACATTTATGTAATCCCAAGCTGGTGGGGACCTGTAGGGGAAAAGGGGATGTCATGACTTGTTAACTACAGGTATGTTCCAACATACACCAAGGATTTGTTTAGATAATGCAAGGACAGGCCACGGAGGGTTTGTTTTCTTATTAAGCTTTAAATGACTTGTTGTCATTTACATTTTGCTACAGGCTGCACAGTGCAAACCTCGTAGTTAGTTTAGAATGCCATTTGGACCATGACACCAGACTGGGCCCTTTTTCCATGTGTATGCACCCACCCGTGTGACCTAAGTGTATGAGTGCTTTGTGTGTCCCAGGTGATTACTGTTCCTGTAAGAGAGACTGGGAAAAAATAATTAAGGCTCGGATTTCAATATCAGAACTTCACACTTTGAGATTCATATCTTTCTGTGTGCATCCTCTGTGTGTTGAGTGTGGGTGCATACATGTGTGTGACTGGCGTGTGCAATGGAGTATAAGAGGTGTATGAATATAACAATAGCCCTGTCAGAACCCTATTACAGCTTCTGTAGATTTTCTCCCTCATGGCTGCCATTTATTCAAACCTTCAGGCACTCCTTCTAAAGCAGCACTCACTGAAACCGCTGCCTCTGGCAAACTTTTGACAAATCTATAATTGAGCCATTTATTCGCACTTACTCTCCTCAGCAAACAAAGGGAATCATCTCCCCATTTCCTCCCTCATGTCAGAGACATAATAATTGGAAAGGTTCAGATAGTTTTATCCGCCAAGTTGTTGCATAGCTAATGCTGCATTTATTTCATTCCACACGCTCGATTGTTTTGAAATGCAGTCATTATTCCCATTCTGTACCACTGGTCTTTTGAACGCCCATATCTGCCATATCATCATTCAGGTCCCGATGTCTGTGCCAAAGTTTTAACTGTGACGACAAGACCACTGTTCAAAACCCCGCCTGTATGTCAATAATAACATACTTTTTTGTCTCTTTTCTTTGTTTTTGCACACAGACTGCAACTTTTGATTGACTTCCTTTGTAATGTTTTTTGTGCCACTTCAGGTGTCATAGTAACAAATCTGACTCTGAGTTTGTCTCATCCACAGAGCCAGTGTCTTCAGCTTAATGTTTTGTATTTACAGCCTCAACTTACTGGTTCACCACTGCTCTCATTACCCAAGTTTCTCTGTCTTGCTCTGACATACCAACTGTAAGTTTACCTGCTCAGAACCAAAAGGGGTAGACCAAGTTAACCAGTTACAGGAACATATTGAGGTTTAGCTGATGAGGCCAAACCCAGCCAAAGAAGAGGACTATTTGACTTGCATTAAGTAGGTGTGACATTTGACCTCAGATGAATGCTAATGTAGCTCCATGTCTGCTGGATAAATAAATAGGCAACTTTCACAGCATGTTGTGTATCAACTCTATAAGGTGATAATATGTCAATGTAGTGTCTACAGCTTGTAACTGTCTGGCATTATGTGCAGTTGATACAAACCGCAGCTGATAACTGTCATTTAAAGAGGTTAAACATCTCATGTGTGAAGCTCAGAGGTCGCTGTATCCTATTATATGTTGGAGCGTGGGACCATGCCTGGGTGTAGGAGGCTAGGATGACCTTCAGGAATGCTATTGTTATATACTATTCCTTTTCTAAATGCACTGTGCCCTCATCAGACTGATGGTCCTTTTAGCAGAATGCGATATCCACGGGTACCAGGCTTAGAGAAGGAGAAGGGTCCACAAAAGCCCCAAATAGCACAGCCTCTCTGCTCCGCCTCCTGTCCTGTGCTGGAACGGCAGGAATGTGGCAGGCAGACCGACTGGGTCTCAGAGCCTTCTGCCCCTAATAATGAATTTTAAAAGGCCTTTTCATTCAAAGCAGGTGCTGGCTAACAGCATGTCGCCTGGCCAAGCACTCATAGGGGAAAAGGAGGAGAGGAGAGAGAAGAAGAGAGGAGTACAGGAGGGGTTGAGGAGAAGAGAAGGAGGTGCTGGCAAAGTGAGTTAGCACCAGGCAGGATGGGTATTGGCTATCCTCACAGCGAGAGATGTAATAGGCACTCTGCATAGTTACTGTAGAGGTTACTCTGACCCCCGTTACCAGGGTCTAAAATAAAGAGAATAGAGGGAATGTGAGAGACAAAGAAAGAAAGAGAGTGAAGGAGGAGAGGCAGTATTGGGGAAGTCAGAAATGAAGTGAGATTAAGAATTTGATGAAAAAGAGCCCAAATGCACTCTGAAGGTCATCATGTTGCTTTAAATATCAGCACTTGCTAAAGGAATAAGTTAACATTCTGGAAAATATGCTTTATATCTTGTTATATGAATTACTTTACACTACATGTCTGTTGGCAACTTTAATTCACAGCCAGCAGCAATTAGCTTAGCTTAGCACAAAGACTGGAAAAAGGGGAAACAGTTTGCCTGGTTTACCATGCAGTCATGAAAAGTTATCAGTCTTCTCATCTAATCCCTGACATGAAATAGTGGATTTCCAACATGTTAAAACTGGTTCCTTTAAAGCCTGCCACTTTACTGTTGATGATAGAGTGTTCCTGCAGAAAAAATTTAAAAATTACCTCAGCTTGACAGTGTATTGATCTATACTTATGTCACCTTTTAAACAAAGACAATGAGCACTAATAGCCTTCCATGCCAAACCACAGTGAGGTGAAGTATTGACAAAGACATACCTGACTTGATGATTAATGGCCTGATTTTGGTGACTGTACCTCGTGGATTTTCCTGAATGCAATAATAATATGAACCACGAGAGGAAACTTAGAATATTAACTTCGCTTAATTGTTCTGATTAGCAGTGTTTCTGTGGGGAGCTGTTTAGGACTTTGCACTGGCATGCTGTTTCTCCGTACTATGCAGCAGCCAGCAGAGCTTTGTCAGTCATGATTACTGCCTTAATGCCTGCCAACCTATATAGCAAAGCTCATAAACAAGGATTAATTTGATCATACAAGTGAAGATGGCTAAAGAAAGAGATTTAAATGTTGCCATATTCACTGGCTGCTTTATTGTAAAGAAGGCCACCTGCTCGTTTGCTGTGCTAGTGACCCTGTTTTTCTGTACACATGGCAAACAGACATGGTTAAGATTCATATTTTGATATGATGTTAATGTGAAGATGCATGATCTAAGTGACTTAGACCATATTCACTGACACTAGTTTTGACATCTCAGAAATTTCATTCTCCTGACTTTCCTGTGTTGCAGAGAGTTTATTAAGAATTGAGTGATCTGCTCATTCAGCTGTCGCCTTATGGACAAAAAAAATTTGTTGATGACAGGGAAGTTTTTTGAAAACTTTGAGAATAGCAGCTTCAGATATCCATGATCACAGAGAGGTAAGGTCAGGAACAAAACCTCATTGCAACCTCAAGTAGATGTGTGACAGCAGAAAACGTGCACTCCTGCTAACCATACATAAATATATAGGTTATCTGTCAGTGATTCACTGTTTCTGTCACAACTCTGCTGACAAGGCCAAACGGCTTTTAAAACAATACGCGAAGAATGACAGGTGGAGGTGTGATGGCGCTTCAAGAAGGTTTTCTTGTCTCAAGGTGAGGCCTTTTGCTGCCGCCAAGAATTGTTTAAACACAGCAGCTTATGATTTGTTGCTGAACAGGTGTATCCCTATTACCATTGTAGTCTCTCTCTGTTGAATGAATACTTATATGAACATTTGCTCCAGTGACTCCGCACAGCTCCACAATAATTTGAATGATGGTAAGATGTCTGTAGCTTTTGTTTTGGTCTGGTACTGGTTCTGACTGATGCTACTCAGTCCAGAGTTCTACTGGATTATTTTGGGACTTGAATGCATGCTTTGAAATTCAGGCTACTTTGAAGTCAAATGTAACACCCATTTATGTATTTTGATGATTTCTTTTGCTGTTGCTACCAAGTAATTGAAAAATGGTTTGCCCCAAAAGGTTTTCTTTTAAATCCAGCACAGCCCATGCTTACCTGTCTCAATTTTTGACGGTGGCCTGGGGTACTGCTGAGTGAGATGATTCCGGCAGCTGCCTCCAAGTCTGGCACCACAAAATCTACCCCAATCTTGCCACCATATATATTGGGGAGAAACAGCTCACAATTGGTTCTTTAGTGCAAGGACACAGTTGAATGTGTCACTCTCAACTCTGACAACCTGACAGACAGCCGAGCAGAATCATGCTATACCGACATTGAAACTGATAGAAGTGAATTGATGATGCTATGACTGCTTTATGAAACTGTAGGTTGATGAATGCTATCTTTTATTTTACAGGTATTTGTATGCTATTTTTTATTATTCTTGTAGGATTTTAAGCATCAGATTTTGTTCAAATGATAAATTACAGTAGGTTTCATTTATCTTCAATCTTCCCCCAGTGTGCTCTAAATGGTGACCTAGTATAAATTAGTTATATTTTCAAATGTAGATTTTCTTCAATTAGTTCTAGTCGATGGTTCGTGCAACCACTTTTCTTTTTTTTTTTGTCCACATCTCTTTTTCCATATGTACTAAATTTACAGAAACACGAGCAGTACTGCCCATGGAAGCGATTGATGCCTGAACACGCATGAACACAGCTTTACAGAGCAGACACCATACTGTTGCATCTATAAGGGCTAATATTGCCTACATGAAAGAGGGACTAAACACCCTTAACACATCACCCAGTGATGTCAGAGGAAATGCCAGAGAGTTGAGGTAAAGGGCTGCCCCACACAGTCCAGCAGATTCTCGCAGACAAACCACTGTGATAGCGGATCTGGAATAAAGAGTCAGTAAGCAACAGTGGCTAATGAGCAAAGGTATCCTCCTCACAACAGTTTGGGAGAAGAATAATTCTCAACCTTTGGGGCCAAAATATGAAGACTGCTCCTCATTGTTACGCAGCCTCTCAGCTGATGGGCACAGACATGCACATGGGATTTTTATGAAAAGTGTTTGACTTGACTTATTTGACTGATGTTTCTTAGAAATTATGAACAATGACTATATTAGTAATAACTTTGTTGGGACTAGCCAAGACAGTACAGAAGGGACACGCAAAGACCATAAAAACACATGACTTCAAACAAACAAACTTCAAACAAAAAGCATAAGTTATCATCAACCATCTGGTTTTGTGTATTTCCTCGGGAACCGACTCTAACTTTGTTTGCCACCCAACATATCTATGTCCGGAACAAAATGAAAAGGAGAGGTTATGGTAGCTTCTTCATTTGCCTTTCCTTTGCTCAAACAAAAATGAGAGGGATTAACTGTTACCTATACTTAATATGCTGCACGCTGTTGCTGTCAGAGCTTTAAGAACCACCACGAATTTAGAACCCAGTCACTAGTAGCTAGTTCCTCCTGGTTAACTGAAGAAAGATGAGAATGCCTGCAGTGAAGATGAAACATGGAGGAGGAAAGTTTGATCATTCTAGATCCACTGTCTTACTTGGAAAGTGAATAGTTGGAAGGATGCCATTGTGGTTGTGAGCCATTGGGTCATAAAGCAACTAAAGTGGAAACAGTCACTCAAGCAAAAAAGTCGTAAATCAAATAAATGTAGGCTTATCTATCAGGAGGAAAGGCTACCAGCCTTTGTGTGCCACATACACAGTACTTACCAGTTATCTTGAAGTGCATACAGTCTACCTGATGACCTCATGGTCTTCCACAAATGAGGATAATGCAGCAACAGGTTCGCCAAAAAGCACAGTGAGCAGGCTGAGGTCATAGTGAGATAGGTTTGTGAACAATTGATACTGCTTGGACTATTGAGTGGCCTTTGGAAACGGCCTCGCAGAACCCCAAAAACAGGCAATCACTGCTACATATTTGTAAAGCTCCTGCTCTTTCTCAGGTTTCAGGATCGCAGAGGACGCAGGCAGTCGATTTCGTAACTTTCCATCCAGTGAACGCGTTACAATATATGCTAATGTTATCCGTGGCAGCTATCCTCCTACTTCCATAAATATATAAAAGACAGATGACCCAGAACATGAGGACAGGAAGAGGCATTTTGTAGAGTTTGTGTTAACCTTCAACGTAGCTATTTCCGCAGCCACTGCCCTCAGAAAGTTTTAAACATATTTCCCCAAAATGACATCATTTCTGGCCCATTGAGATGATGTCATCGCAACTCGTTGGAGAGTAAAGGTTTTGTCACTGCCTCAATCAAAACCTGATACGCTTGTTACTGCGTGCTTAGAGACCCAGTGAAAATCCTCACTGATTTTCTCTTGTCACCTGCTGTCTGATTAGAACTGGACCATATCGTAATATTCCTGGAAGACAGGAAATGCTGATGGTTCGAGCGGTTGATGGTTTTAACTTATCACGATTCAGTCTCGTTTAATATCCGCAGATGTTTTATGAATCACTGTTTGTGTGTGTGTGTGCGCTTTTCCAGACGGAGGCCGAAAGGAGTTTGAAGGATCTGAATCTACTATGGAAAATGACTGACGAGAACGCCACACTGAAGGAGGAGATGCTTTTCAGGTTCAATCATTTGTTGATTTCAGTAACTTCTACATGATCATGTCACACAAACATCCACTGTAGACTGTATCACATGTTGCTTAACAGGGCCATCATTTGTTAATTTTGGCTTAAAACATGAACTCAGGCAAGATTTTCAAACATCCTGGATTTTTTAATTTTGGGTTTATATTAGGCAACAGCAGACAAAATCATAGACATGAGACACTAACTTTGGCCATGTTTTTGTAGTACATAAATGATCACACAATATGCCTTTTAAAATCAAAGATAACAAGATTAAGTTATGGTGTTAGAAACTTACCTGGGCCCCATCTGTTACTTTTGCATCTCAAGGAATGTACAGTTATTTGTCATATAATACAATTTCTACATATGCTCTAAAACTTGGCAAACGGTCTGGGAACACCAACACATATACAATTTGAGTCTTACTGTAATCAATGAATTGCATATAATAAGGTACGACTTGTTGAATGTACAGGAAATATTGAGAAACAGTGAGATAGCAGAGCGTGAGCCCTACAGACAGTCCACTAAGTGAGCGTGAGACACCATGGTCTGTGTTTTGGGATCCTCCATACAAACATTCTCTGCTAATTGATGACCCCGGGTGCCTGCCGCACTAAGCAGAATTTCCTAAAATAATCTGTAGCAAAAGTGTATCATAATTGCATGGTCAAATTACATCAGCAGGGATTCCAGGATCTCACCACGGGCCTTCTAGTACTCAAAGAATGGGCAATAAAACTGATGAAGGCAGAGAATCAAGAGCATGGTGGTTCTAGACAGATTTTCTGTACATTCTGTTACAGTCGGTGTGAGTTAAATGTGGGCTGCGTCTTCTACTGCGCAGGCCACTAGGAAAAAGTATAGTACACTTAATTGGGTTTCAGACACTGGCTCTGGTGCTCGCCTTCCAGCTGAAATAGGCTCTACATAGCAGGGCTAGAAACATTTCGGTTGGCAGGCTCTGCTAACGGGCTCATTTTAAAGGCTCAGCAGTTACATTAGGAGCCCATCCCTGAGCTCAGTGTGCTGCAGCTCCCGCCAGGTATCTGCCTATTCGTTTGTGCCCCCAAATTACACTGACCACAGTTATCTTTCTCACAGGGTGGCTGCATAAAGTGCATACTGTGGTAACTGCAGTGTTCAGGCTACTGTAGCTCCACAGACTCACTGTATTGCTAGGGCAGATTTTGGATTTTATCACCGTAAACCCACAGGATACCTTTTTATCTGTCATATGTATGTTCAGATATTTTGTATAACTTCATTGGCCTTGATTCTTCTTTCAGGTCGAGAGTTCTTCGTGGCCTTTCCAAACGGACCAATCAGAGAGGAGCAGAGATCCTAGCAGATGCCTTTAAGGTGAGCTGAAGTGGTGCTTGATTTGAAAAATGGCTAAATTACAGTTCATACTAACTAAAAGTACACACCTTCCCACAATGGACTCCTAAATTGAAAAGTGTTAGTAGCCTATTACAACTACACACACAAGTTTAACTCCTAAGTATCTGAATATATAATATCTTAAACGTGATTAATGCTATTTTCATGGTAACTGATAAAGAACCAAACAAAGTGCACATGGAGAGAGTCTCCTGCACGATTAATGGCAGGTTTTGTAGTGGCTTGGAGCAGGTGGTTTCACCCACCAATCACCTGCAAGAGGGAGAAACAAGGCACAGACCAGGGGCTGTCATATTCAGATTTTTTTTTCCATTAACCCTCTGACCAATTCACATATATGAAAATATTGATTAGAGCAGCTTTATGTTAAGCAGTGTCATGAACCCACTCAAACTCAGGACAAAATGAGGAGACCACACAATCAATCATACTTATACTAATTCAAATTAATTTAACCAATGACAAGTCAGTATTAAAAGTTTATTTAAAGTAATGTAAGTCAGCAGTCAGTACAGTGTGGGTTTGAAATGAGTGGAAAGAATGTGTGGGTGTGTGTGAGTATAAACTGAAGACAAGTCTAACAAAACTAGCACCTCACCCCACCCCAGCCCAAAGGGCCTGCCCACGGTGGGAGGAGTGGTGAGAGGGAGAGAGAGAGAGAGAGAGAGGGAGAGAGCAAGAGCGACAGCTCCAGTCTTCTTTATAGCAATCAGGACCTGAGTGAATCCCAGGTGCTACTCCTCCCAGTCACCTGGCCCAACAGCACTGCCTCCTGGAAGAGGAAGGGAAAGAACACCAAACAAAGAAACCAAAACAGAGAGGAAGGGGTCGTGGTCATCACACAGCATATCACCTCTGTGTCTTAAAGATGCATATTAAACTTAAAGAGCGACTGTCAGTGACACAAAGTACAGTGAGGTAAGTCCTAAAATGTAAGCAGTAGTTTTGTTTCAGAGGATAGATAATCTTGTCATTATGAAAGTATGGAATCACATTGATCTGGTGCCTGGACACTGTACAGTAAGAGTATTAATGGAAACTTAAACAGCAGAAATCTACTTTTTCTAAATACACACAATCACCACCTGTAGCCTTCTTTATTCTCTTAAATGGTCCCTAAGCACGAGCTCTGCTAGAGAGATCAGATCACAGAAAGACAGGAAGAGATAAATATGTTATCAATCATAAAAGTTTTAGGGCAAAGATAACAGCATCATCACCCATTCATCTTTCTTTTTTCATTCTGTTCCACCTCCCTTTCTCTAATTCCATTTCTCTCTCTAACCATCTCCGCCTCACTCCACCCCTCTTTTTCATCCATTATCTATCCTTTATCCATCCACCTCTGCCTCCATTTCTTCCCTCTTCCCTGTATCCACTTTTCTGCTAGCTGTGTAGATGTCTGACTTTTCAGTCCGGGTATCAAGGCCACATTGTTTTGTTTTTTGTGGACTATATGCATTAGTACATATAAACATGTGGAATTGTTAAGAAGATGTGGAAAAGAAAAAAGCCTAATTTCTAGGCCTGTACATAGGCTAGAACATTGTATATATCTGTGTATCCCATAACTGCCTGTATACTTTGCAGTAAACAACAAAAATAGTCTGGCAAATTGTATCAATTGCAGACAGGCCTGACATAAAATAAGAGTACCAAAGCATAAATACATGTAAGTATCAAAAAGTATTTTGCTTTGTTATGTAGGGCCGTTGGAGCATAACACCCTGTGATTATTGATGGATACGGCAATAAAGATTCCCAGTGGCAATTAGTCGTTAGTGGCCGGTCCAGGCCTCAGCTGACTTGGAGGTATTTTTAATCAGCTATTGATGCAGACCTCTGCCACCTCTGTACACAGTGATTAACAAGCAGTTGGTGACACTGATTAAATAGGTGATTTGAGAGGAAATTTTAACATTCTCAGTGTTATCAATTCAGCAATTAATTTAATCAGCCTGTCCGCCATAATCGTTGAATTGACAGATCGCTCCCACCTCACGTAAAGAAAAGGAAAATGTTTCCTATTAACTCACAAACTCAGATGAGTCATTTATAATTTAATCCAATGAGCCTTGCTTGAATGACACACCATCAACATCAATTCATGTCTCCACCTTGAAGCGTATCCAGAGCTTATTCTTGCATCATGCCTCACCCTGTGAGTAACTGTCTTCTTCTTTTTAGTCTCTGATTAGCCCTTTGAAAGTGTGATTTACAACCTTAGATGAAAAAACTATTACCCTGTATTTTTCCTTTTGTTGACAACCAGTGTGATCTCCAACTTATTCTATATATTTAAAGAGCTGTTGATGAACTCACATCAAGGGAAAGCACCGTTAAAAGAATTAAATTCTATGATAACCATTTTTTATTGTTAATGACTGATCAAATGTTGTTTGTATATCCGCTGTTTCTCCGATATAGTTTTTATTCTTCCTTAATCCACTAAAAACACAATAAATGAGCACACTGTAGTTAATTTTAAGTTGATCATGCACTGTCCTTCCAATTGTAATTATCCATTATAGTGCACCAAGAGTAACATTTGCTAAAAACTACAGTGCCCAGCTACTTTAGGAATTATTGAGCCTTTTTTGTACAGTATTTGTGACCACGTTTACAAGACTTATGTCTTTATGTCTTTGGTTTGATTTATTGACAGTCGTAAAAATATTGATCACCAGCCTTATCCTTCACGAAAAGACAACAGTGTGGCAGTCCTTGGTCTATGTCTTCAAACCTTGTTAGTCAGAAACTTTGTATTTTCCTTTCCAACAATTTTCTGACTAATATTCCTGTGCTCTGGCCTGACCTTGATAAACACAACAGAGCTCAACAATCTCCACTCCCATATGACACAAATGTCCAAAGGCAACACTCAGAAAAATATCCCAAACATCACTGAAACAACAGATTTGTTCAGGGAGGATTTAGACATGCATCCTACAAACGGGGTCACAGTGTGGGTCACAAACACAGACTGATCCTATCTATCTTGTTTACTGTTATTGCAATGTGAAGAAGTCTTATACTGCAGACTTGTGTGTATCGCTTTTAGAGACCATGACAAAAGAGCAAAGTTCAGAAGTGGGTCATGGCAAGGTTCAACATTAATACGGTAACTCTGAATGGTTTATTGTAGTAAGCCCATTCTATCTGTATCTGGATTTGAATTTCATTATGGATTCCTCTGTGTTTTCTGTTATCTTTGATAAGATGGGACTTAATGATGCGTCTCTGGCAAATGACACAAGGAAAAATCACTTGGGCGTCCATTATTGTTTTTTCCGTTTTTTATCAGATCGATTTCCCCGTATCACTGTTGGTTTTTCCTTTCATTATCAAATTAAGGATCACTCTGTTGCCAGGTTTGTTTAGCACTCAGCAACTGCGTACAGATGTTGCAGCTCTTTGCGGTCCTTGCAGAGGTCGGAGTAATTGGTGCTGCTGATGGAATCAGTTTGTTCGGGAAGTATCTCAAGGTTAAGACACTTCTTTTCTGTTATAGCTAAGAGGTGTTGACTCCTAATTTGTACTAATAAGACACTAACATAGACTAATGTTCTTCTGGGTTTGTCAATAAGGTCTTTTCAGGTCACAACAGTACAGTGGCACAGCATCAGCCCGTTACTGTAGATGAAAAGCAACCCTGTCTCTCCCTTAATTCCCTTGAGGATTTATCTTGATAAAGAGAAGAGTATGACTCGGATTTCTAATTTTACACCGAAACTTCCTGTTCATGGATAAGGAATGAAGAAAGTTCAGATTACATAATTCCCAGTTGTCCTTCTGTATCTTCTAAACAAGTGCCAAGAAAAGGGTTCAGGAAAACATCAAGGATTGGTGAATTCAAGTTTTCTGCATGATGAGCTGCCAAGTGTTATTCAGTTTTTCAGTCACAATAACTATTTCAGTGAATCACAGCACTTTAATGGCACTAATGATGCCATGCAAATATTGTCCTGAGAAGTGTTAACATATACTTGAACAGAAAATGTCACAATAGAGTATAACGATGGAAAATGTACAGAATACTTCATAGGGTTTTATGAACCTTAGAGCTATAAAAACCCATTCAAAACATATTATGTGATTAAGAAAACACATGGATGTAAGTTCAAGAAGTTATTTTCTTAGGCGCAAACCATAATTTATGCAGTCATATAAATGTATTCACATAGATTCAGGAAGGAAAGGTCTTGGAAAATAATCTTAAAGTCTCATATCCTATCATAATTCACATTACAGCTTGGTATCACTTCAAGGTTTATAAGTCTCAGTAGGACCCAACTCTGGCTTTAGCAATTCTCAGAAGGCTTACAGTGTGTCACCGACTGTGAGTCCCCGAATCAAAAGCTTAATCAATCAGCTTAAAAGTGGGAAATTCTTCCAGGCCAGTGAATCAAAATCAAAATAAAGTCAGTGGTAAAATAATGTTGTTTCGACAGGGTATGCTGTAATTCTTCAAATATGGACTCCAGGCTTTAATTCTTGTAACAAGGAGGCTTTCAGCTGACATTTTAATGAAAGGGTCAGTCCAAAATCAACTCTTGAGGGCTAAAGACAAATAAAACACTATATGACCCTTTACAGTACTGTGGAAATGATCCTATCCTGCACCAAAATATACTTTATACAGTGTCAAACAATATGGATGCAACTGTTGAATGCTGATTTTACCCACAAGGTCAGAGATTTAAAAGCCCTGAAAACATATTTTCTACCACAGCTTGAAAAGCCTTTGTCATTTGATGTTAGATTTAATGTTGCCATAACTCTCATCAAATCACTCCCACACAGTCCTTACGCAGCTGAGTTTTTGACTGTTAATAAAGAATAATTAAGGATGAGAAGTTTGCTTGTTGCTTATTTAGTCATGATTTTCTGTACAGATACAGACAGGACAGCTGTGGTCAGGGACAAGGACAGCAATCAGACTTGCAGATTTTACCAATATCAGTCATAAAAGGGAAAAAGGCCATTTTAGTAGTTGCAGGACAGCTCAACTATTACTTACAGTGATAAACCTGTTTCCTTTGGCATATCTGGCATGCAGCTTTTTGGGAATCATCTTCTGAAAGAGGCTTGACTTTTTCCACATCTTGCTAGCAAAGCCTGTCATGTGGTCACATGTCACTGTCCTTGTGTCAGTGCTAGTGACATGACTACAAAACTATCACTACGATTAAATGTCCTTGTCTGGAATAACTAATAATAATTACTGCTGATGCATCATGAATAATATTGGATGACTATTTCTTAATTCATGGGCTACTTGGTATTTTTGTGGTAAGGCACATATACCACTAATTACATTGATTTGGATGTTGATTACCATAGCAGTGGGCAAAGCTTTGACTCTTTGAAGCATTTGAAACTAGATTCTCAGGGTGCTTCACATTTCAAAGATGCTTGAATCCCCAATCAGTCCCCAAGCTCAGGTCTTGAGAAAACTGTTACCACCGGCAGTTGTTTTGAGTGCTGTTTTATATAACTTCTGGTTTTAGAACATTTCTGATGACAACATATGGTATACAACATCCCTGCAGCCAGAGAGAGCCTCTCCAATCAGACTGCTACAAGTTGCTTTGTAATCTTCCCATGAGACCTCAGCTCAGTGACATCATCTTCCAGACACTCCTGCTGTTTCCGTCTCTGAGCTGCCCACTACTTTATTTTAAAGGTCACTTGAGACTTCATCTAATGATACTGCATAAACCACTACAGTGCCCTCTGTCTCTTTATATATTTTTTTTAACAAAAAGCAAGATATAATACTTACACTGAATGGAGCTGTAGTGCATTGTTGTGGTTCAAAAGGATTGTGAAGCACTGACAAAGGAAGACTTAAACTGAGTTATCACACCTGTGTAATCCATTGTAGTATGATACAATAGCCCTGTAATACAATAAATACTTCCTTTTATGAAGATTATCTAATTGGATTTAACTTAATAGAAATTTCTTTCTAATATTTTGATCACCCACATTTGGATAAATGGGGAAGCATTACATTTGACAGCTATACAGGTCATTGTAGATATTACCACATGTATACTGGGTTATGACATTGTTGCTGTACATAATATTTCTCTTTCTTTCTCTCTTTTGAGAGGTACCATTAATTGAAATATTTTTTATTACCTGCACCTATCCTATCCTTACAAAGCTTATCATATTCTGTTTTTGCTTCATCTAATTGAATTGTGTTTTGCAGGACTACGCTGTGTCTACTGTGCCTGTGCTGGAAGGGCTGCACCTGAAAAGCTTCTGCAGCATGGGGGGACCAGGCCTTATCGTCATCGGCTCCAGTGAACCAGCGCAGAAAGCCCTCAAAGTATGGAGCTTGTGTATGTGTGTGTGTGTGTTGTATGTATGGTAAAAGCATCATCCCATTGCTATGCTTTCACCAGCCGTAGTCATGGAAACCACTGAATCAATTTAGTGGCATTGTGAATGGTGATGCACATTGACGCAGCAGATTCATTTTTTTCTCTGGTCGACTCTTGGCTCAGTCCAGTTGGTATGAACCTTGTTTTTTTTTCTCTTGTTCTGCAAAGTATTCAGCAAGAATAACACTACAAGACAGGACATCACACGTGTTGATTCAGAACAGACTCACTTACTTACAGCTTGATGGCTGCTCCCCACTGTAAGCACATTGAAACCACCTGTCACCTTAATCCTTCCTCATTAATTCATATTCTCAGCTAATCTGTGGGGATTGCCCCTGGCACTCACACTCGCAGCTTCAATTACAAAAGTATCGTCCTTCCATTAAACAGCTTGAGCTCATTAGTTTTGAAAAGGCTTCTGAATCGATCAAGCTTCACTGCAACAATAGAAACCCCAAGGGATGCTTAAGGACAACATGAAGAAGAGACAGTTTACACCCTGACAGAGACAGATTGTCATTTTCACGACAGCCCATCCCTCTGGTGGAATTAGCCCTGAAATTCCCAAACTTCAGTATGTGAGGCTGTATGTGAACTTTTATAGTGGTACACATGCAGTACATCTAATTTGACTTAGACACAAAAGCACATACACCCTTGGCCTTGACAGATCCTCTTTGGCAGGGCTCCTCACCCGCCTCCTAGTGTGATATCCCCCCCTACTGGCCCCAGTGTTACTTAAGTCAAGTAAAAGTCACTTTACTGTATCTCAGGAGCAATTAAAACCAGACCATCAGACAGCACGTCCTAATGAGGCAAAGTACTTGAGAGAGGTGCAAGGTCAGGCTTGTCGGTTTGTGTCTGTGTTTGCATTGCTGAAGTGGCACACAGGAACTCAAGAATCTGTGCATAAACACACGCACTAATTAATTTTGTATTCCAGCATCGACTCATTAAGATTCCTGCCTGTTTGATCACCCCAGTAATTATCTGCTGGAGCGAGGAGTGGCCGTTAGCGAGACTTAATGACAGACTGCTCGCTTCCTAATTACGGCTTACGTCACCTTCTCTTGCTGCAATTAGCTCCTGTTTTAAAGGACTTTTTAACAACCCTGGATTTGTAATTAGGTAATGTGCTCTTTGTGGGGAGAGTGAGATCTTATGAATGTTGGTTTAATGAATTCAAAGTGCCTGTTTTGGATGTGGATGCAGCTCTTATAGCATAGGGGCTCTTTGTCTGTGGACAAAGACACTTTGTACAAATTAAAGTTGGAGCCTGACTAATTCAGTTTCTCTTTAGGGAACTGAATTTTACTGCAATAATATATTCACTGAGAAGAGAGGAGGAGCTGATCTGTATCTGGTATGGGTTTAGAAAACTTGTAGAAGTGTAGAAGGTCTGTAGTGTGCTGTGGGACTGTTTTTTTTTTGTTTTTTTTTCCTGGGTTTCTTTAAGAGGAAGGTGAAGTCCTCAGAATATTTATATTTGTTGACCAGAGGTAGTTTCCTGTCTGTGTTTAGCTCCTCCTGGGATGGGAATACATGCTGAGCTGATGGATTTCGTCATCCATCTGCTGCTGTCACTGCCAAGCTCCTCTCATGAAGTCATCATCCCAAAATATCGCCTCTGTCAGGGGATGCAGCACCCACTCCCCTGCTCTCTCACACACTATTCCCTCGCTACTTTATAGCACGCTGACCGGCAAAGCTTTAGCTCACCAGTCACCAGCTTTTACTCAGCCCTGTTTGATTCATGAGGTCATTACTCTCCACTGGTCCGGATTTGATCTTCACCTCAAGGATGTTTACACGCTCTGGTTTTATAGATAATGAGGTGACAACACAGTGAAGGTCATATGTATTTGATGACCAAATCCTTTTCACAAGCATTCCAACATACACAAATAAGATGCCAAAATATGAGCATATTCTACCTTTATGATGCTCAAACTGATGAGTTATCTAGTATCTGTTAATATCAGGAAAAGTGCCATGTATGGCTTTTGGAGCATTAGGTTTCCTTTCCTTTAATGTGAAAGCAGTCATGCACTGAGTCCTTGAGTCAGCTGCAGTGTCAGAGAGCAGCAGCTGTACCACAGTTTATGGTTTCAGATTTAGGTCTCTAAATTGTTGCCTTGTTTCTTCCTGAGAAAATAATCAAACAAAACTAAAACTGTGTCCCCAACCCATACTACATGGTAATTCTTTTCATTACATACTACATACTAATCGTAATTGTTTACTGTTAAAGCAGTTAGTATTCAAGAATATCAACATACTTAACCATTTTATACTACCACAAAATTATACTTGTGACATTAGCTGTCAAAATGGAATGTCACTGGAGGTTAATCTTCACAAATGGAAAACATATGCTTTCCCCACATACGTAATTTTATATATATATATATATATATATATATATTTTTTTTTTTTTTTTTTTTTTTTTCCACCACCACCCACAAGGTGTTTTTAAAATGTAATTAATAAAATAATTAAATTCTAACATCAGACGCTCATAATTCATTCTCCTAATGACATTGCTAACTTACTGATGTTTAGCAGGTTTACCGTGTTTACCATCTCAGTCTGCCCTGTTAGCATGCTAACATTTGTTAATTAACACTAAACACACGGTACAGCCAAGGCCGATGAGAATGTCAGTAGTTTAGAGGCAGGAAGCAGCCATGAAACAAATTGAGAAAGTCTGCTCTGAATCAACATGTGATGCCCTGTTTTGTGGTGTGTGTTATGTTTGTTCATACCAGCATGATCGAGCCAAATTCAAATTCTGATCTGGTGATGTTGCTGGATGAATGCGAAATTGAACTTTAGAGATCAAAGAGGAAAAGTTAGTAGGCTTCATCCTCTGAGGACCATGAATGTCTGTACAAAATATTATGGCAATCCAACACTCTGCTACTGTGGCTGAGAAGACTGATGAGTTCTACAGCGTGTATCATATCAGGAAACAGGCTATATAAGGCCCGTGGCCACTGGGTTTCCTCGCCAGTGATGTTATCATTGAGTCCCTGAGTCAGCTTCAGAGTCAGACAGCAGCTGATAATATATCAGTATAGGGTCTCTGATTGTGGCCTTGGTTATGCCTAAAATCAAAAAATCGACTAAAATGATCTTCCATTGGATACCTTGGGGAGCAACAATGCTCAACACTCCATATAGACCAATAATATTTCCAGAGTAAATGTGTGTCAAGGAACTATAACAAACATTTATTGCATATCAACAGGAAACAATTTCGGTCTCATTTCCCCGCCGGATTTGGAAGCAGCCTCAATACGGATTTGTCTTGTACACGCTGCTGTTGTTCATCAGTAAAAAGAAGTACTGTTAAACTTTTAAAGGCTCCTTGGGAAGGATTTCTAGAATGAGCATTATAAATATTCATAGCAGGAGCCAAAATCCTGATTATGCTGATGTTACGCAGTAGACAGCATCAGGTCCAGTAAATTGTCAGTGTTTTTGTTAACCGGTTGAGATTGTCATTGCCCTGGGGGGATTTTATTACCTTCCAGTAAATATTTTGTTTTAGCAGCTCTGACTAAGCACATTCTGCTGCCCAGTTGCCACTCTGTGTATTAACTGGACTTCAGCCACTGTCCAGAAGTAAGCCGCTGCTAATTTGCTGTAGCTTTATGCTTGGTTGAGAGCCAGGATGACAGTGTAGAGGCTTGAGTTCTCCATTGTTTCTTTTCTCTTAAACACTTGAAAACGATGAGGCACACTGAAGATGGCAGGCAGATTAACCGATGTTAGCAAAAGCCACTGAAAGTCTAAGAGTTTCTCAAAAACATGTACTGAGTTTGAGTTTTTATTTCTTGAGATCAGAATAACATCATAACTCTCTGTTTTTACTAAGAAAACTAGATGTTTCAGAGACGGAGAGTAAAGCAGGAACAACTGTGATCTTTGGTGGAGTCGACGTTTGTTCTCCCCTCTACCACTCTTAATCCCCCTGTGTGTGAGAGACAGTGTTGGCGGTCACGCACATGGACAGTGTTTTCATTTAGGGCCGCTGCAATCACGTAACACACCCACAAGTGACCTGGGAATGTGTCTGGTCTGGTTACACACACTCAGGCCTACACACACACACACACGCACACACACGCTGCTTGTACTCCACCCTGCAGCCCTGCACTCAGAAATGGCAAGTTGATTTAATTGATTTTTGCATTGTCAGTCATTTGCAGGTTCTGTTAATTCATAAATCAATGAGTTCTTGCTATTAGATATATAAGAATATTAGTCACTCTAACAGTATAATTTCCTTTTTTAGTCTTAAGTCTGTTTGTTTTTAACGTTGTTGCAAAGGCTCCATTACTGTGTTGCTTTTCCCAGAGATCACCATTCCATTTAACAATGAGTCCAGTCCTATGACAGCTTTTTCCTTGGTTTTTTTTATTTAATGATGGGATTTACTGCTCATACTAACCACACAATTGTTCTTCTATTTATTCCAACCAAGCACTATTGCTGCTGCCAGAAACATAAAATGTGTCACTTCCTGTGTGCTGAATAGATTTTCCCAGGAAAGCCCTAACAAAACACTTAAACAGCACATTTTCTGTTGGGTTGGATCACTTGGTAATAAACTCCTATTTACGTGACAATGACCCATTTTTTATTTCAAAGTACGAGGAGTGTGAGTATATTCAACTTATTATGCGAGTAATATAATGCAAAGCGATCCATATTTGTATATAACTCACACAGCAAAAAGGCTTTTTCATCACTAAACACCCGGTCTTTCCTATTTCAGCAGGAATAGTCAGTGGGAAGCAAAATGAAAACATCTTCAGCCACGAAGCCCATTGTGCTCACAAACCACACATTTTCCTCCCACATTTGCACTTGTGTGTCATCGGATTCGCTCACCACCACTCCTCTAACCTATATGTGCATCAAACTGACGCCACTCTTTTTGGATGCAGTGTAAAGCTAAAGGTGACATTTAGTGAATTCTGTGAGCAAAATCTGTTTTCTTTTAAATGACAATAAGAATTTGCATTTCTTTTTTCATAATTTCAACTTTTTATTCTGACCTTTTTTGACTGCAAATGACCAACTTATCCTGCTCATTATTAAAGACAAAAGATGACTGAAGGAGAAGTTGTAGAAAAGCACAAGAATAGAGAGAGAGAGAGAGAAGGTCCATATCTGGTGAAAATCTCACTCCTCAAAATATCTTTTCTGAATGTTAACACTTTGGATTTTGTTAAAATTGCTCTCCACCTCCCCTCCCCTTCTCGTCTCTGAGGTATCCGTCTGCAGATGTTTGGCTCATAAACATTAAGAGGCACCTGCCTCTCCTCTGGTCATAACATCCTCACCCCCCCGACTTCCACTTGGCAACACGGGCGTCTTCTCGGCCTCTCTTCCCCCACCGTCCGTCCCACCTTTGACTCTTTCAGATTACATAAATAACATGACATCTGCTGAGAAAGAATGTCTGTCTGCTCCTGTGTTCTCCATTAAGGCCCCCCAGGCCCCGAGAGTGGTTTGGCCAGCAGAAAGATGTGGTGCTGCCTTTGGTATTGTGGCCTTGCTTCTGACTCAAAGTGTCTGAATAACTGTTTTCTGTCTGTCTCTCTGAAAGCCCTATGGACTCTCACAGGCTCTTACCTCATTGTCTATTTTCTGTCTGTGTCTTATCTTTGTGTGTAGATCATGCAGCAGATGAGTGACCATCGCTATGACAAACTGACGGTGCCTGATGATCTTGCAGCCAACTGCGTCTACATGAACCTGCCTAATAAGGGACATGTGCTCCTGCACTGCACAGCAGATGAGTTTCCAGAGAGTGCAAAGGTAACGCCCAGCACATTTCACATCCATACACAGACACTCTGTCTCACACACCACAGTCACACATTCATTTACAATCCTGAGGTTACACCTTTGGGAGGAAGAAACACAGTCAAGACAGCCAGACTGGTTTAGTGGCTTAGATTTAAAGAGAACCGCCCTTTGTTGCTTTCCATCCTGTCCAGACCTCGGAGAAAAACAACTGGCTGGAGAGGGAAACCCTTCATAAGCTACGTGGTTGTTTTACACAGACCACTGCAGGTTAACCACAGCCAGGGCTGTGTTTTTTGACAAAGGAACGTGCAGTTTGATGTCAAGTGACCTTTTGTGGACATGACTCAGACTGCAGACTAGGAGTCAGACACGTCGAAGTCTTACAGGAAAAAAAACGTATGTGCTTTTTTCTCAGAACTTGAGTTAATTATAGGTTGATCATCAAAACTGTTCTTAGAGCTGCTATAATCAATATTTGTATATCAATAATGTGACAAATGTCTACTTACTTGGGAAAGGGGTAGCTCATAGCGGTGAGCCCATAGATTATCACCTAACTCTGTACATTAGCTTCTTTTAACTTGTTGTTTTTGTTCAGCCTGCACCTGTACTGTTTTGGTTCAGTCTTGCTGCTCTAATTAGTCATAAATGTATAATAATATAACTTAATGAGATAATAAATCCACAATACCTGCCAAGCACCAAATAACAAACAAATTTAGCAACTAGCTGGTGAACATAGTGGAGCATGTAGCCGCAAAAGAGCCAGATATTACCATTAGAAGTTGTTGAGAGGCCAGATCAGAGCTACAAGGAGAGTGAATATTGGACTCCTTCTTTCATCATTCACCATCATATGCAAAAAATACACAAATAATTTAATCCTTAATAAGCCAGCAAATTACAAAGTTAAACTTTCTGCATCTAATTTCTTTTTCTATACTTGAAACTACTGATTTGTTAAGTTCTTATGGCCTAGTGCTTTAAGGTCTATTGTCACCCAAAAAATGAAGGCAAAAAGCCAAAAATGTAGCTGTAAAAAAGAAGATACATCCCTGACTGACAATCCAGATTAAATTAAAATGGCTTACTGTTGAATAGAAAAAACTCTTTTTGTAGTTAGGGTTGCCAAGTTGGCACTATTTCAGGAGCTCATAATGGAAACCCTGAAAGAAATCTGTAAGGATCAAACTAATTAACAACTTTCCTTCCAGCATGTATTCTTTGTTAAACTGTTAAGCACTGTTTGCTGGCTCAATATACCAGGCTGAGCTCATCTCCAACAGTGTCTCACAGCGTATACTATCACTGCATGAACACATGTAACATATAAGCTTTCCTATACCTCTTTCAGACATACAGTGACCTACTTGCAAACACCTAAAAGATGTGCCTTTCACTCGTGACACTTAAATGTTATTTTCTACCGTAGCCTGACGTGAATGACATGTTATCGTCTCACTTTGTCTATTGCGTTTTGGAAAGGCTGAGCAGGAGCCGCCGTGTTATTTAGATGCTTCGGGGTCACTTCACATCACAACAAGTCACAAGGATTCTCACAGGATCAAACCCAGCATCCTGCAATCTGCAGAGACAGTGCTCAGACCTCAAAATGTACTCTGTGGTTAAAACCCCAACCTCCGCCAGCTATTTTTAGAAGGAAGAATTCACAAAATTATGCGTCTTTGGACTTACATCCATGGCGAAGGCTCCGTTTTTTCCAGGAAGATTAACTGAAGGAATTCGACTTGAGTATAATAAAATCTATTTGTGTATTTCATGCTTCCTGCTTTGGTAGCACCTTTTAACGGACCATTTGGAGCAATATTTGAGAAATGTATGTTTGTTCCGTGATCTAGTTTCCTTTCTAATGTTCAAACCCACCAGAAATTGGCCTGGAACCCACTCTTGGTCCCAAACCTATGTTTAAGAAATTGTAGGTTAAAGAAAGTGGAAAAATATTAATAGCACAAGACATAACATAAGCAGTAAAATAGTAGGGGTAGTTTTATCAGAGTAGACTGTTGTGCCCTCTTGTACAGTAGGTCTCTCTTGGTACATGTTTCCCAGGGGAACTTGTTGCTTCTTCCCCTCAATGAGATATGGAGATTTTTCAGCACAATCACAGAGACAAGACTCTGCAAGAATTGTGCTGCTTTCTAACTGTAAACATTGTCTGTCCTAATCTCCAGTCCATTTTTAGTTAGCTTGTGAAGTTACATAAGAGTTCCACTTTAACAAAGGCAGGGGGTCATGAGAGAGGATTGGTGAGGTCGGAGGGGTGGAGACGGGCATCTTAATGGTTAGCAGGGCGACGGCCCAGAGGCCCGGGTTTGAGATACAAAGAAAGTGAGAGACAAAAGGCTCAGTGAAATATAGCAGCCTCTCCTGTGTGGGACCACGCCACCCCCCGACCCAGCATATAAATCTCAACCGCAGTAATGAGAACTCGGCTGGAAATGATCAAAAAAAAGAGACACATTGGAGGCGGAGATGCTATAAACAGCAGGGGATTTACTTGATAAAAGAGCTGGGGGGAGCAGGCAAAAGCACAACCTCCTGAGCTGACCTCTGATCGCGTGGTCTAATTTGAAGGTTTTCAACGAGATGTCACTTGATGGTGGTTCACCATTTTGTCTAGACCGAAATGTCATGGAGTTGACATTTTGCTTTTCTTGAAGTGTCTCCACCCACGCTGGACAGACTGCAGTGACACTTGATAATAAATACATCCATGTTGCCCAGAGTGATGGAATTCTAATGACTTGGTGATCCTTTGACTTTCAACCAGTTGCACCAATAGTTTTATCTGTGGTCTGAGGAGATGCCTGATCCAACGGCTGATTAGATTTCCAAGGCATTTACTACACAAATTTGTGTTCTCCCCAGGGTGAACTATATAGTAACTTTGGTGATCCTTAAATCAGCTATGGCTTCTGTGATCAGGACTTGTTTAATACATTTTAGTTTGTGATCAAATACCAAAACGAATGACCATCCTGCTTTTTTATGTTACGTAGCAAATTGTTAGCATGCAAACAGGCTAAGATGGTGAACATGGTGTCATCACTCGCCCAACATCAGTGTTATCATTGTTATTGTGAGCATGTTAACATGTTACCAGCATTTAGCTCACAGCATTGCGAGTGCCTAGGTGCAGCCTGTCAGAGCTGCTAGCATGGCTATAGCCTTTTTCTTTCAACATTTACAGTTGGATAGGGACCAAAATTGTAATGGAAATCTGTCATGAGAAGAGCACTTCTATGTTACGCAGTTATCTTCAGTATCATGATGTTTCCAATTAAAAAAAATTTGTTTAAATTGCATGAATGCCTACAACACATTGTTAAGTGGTATATGAAAAGTACATGAGAGTATGATGGCAGTGCCAAATAACTGAGGGAAGTCCTGACTCAGCTCCCCGCCCACATTACACAAAAATGCTGTGTAGAAAAGAATCAAGAGTTTAGAAGGCACATGGTTGCGGTGGCTTTAACATGGCATCTGAATTACCAGAGGCTTCTGTCAGCCATATTGCATCATGAGATAAGAATTGCTTAGTTGGTCCCTCTGGCTGTGCTGCAAGGCCTCGCCCAGTATCACAGCAGGGTTAGATTGAGAGTTTAAAGAAAAATATCCTGTTTGAAGTCTGTAAAAACAGTGGTTTTCTTCTGAAATGTCCAGGGTGACACAATTACTTTATTTAGGTCTTTGAGAATGTCAATAGTTCTCACTCCTGTCTTTTAATAATTTGTCATGGAGACCAGGAAACCCTCACAATGCTTGTTCTCCTACTTCACATTTTGTTTCTCTCTGCAGGCTTTTAATTTTACAGAACATTACAAGTCGACAAAATGAATAAAACATAGTGTTGCATAAGTTCCTGCTTTCAGTTTACCTTCCCCACTGAGCTGTACTTCAGCTTTTCTAAAGAGCAGCTGGTGGTGCTGGCTGGTCAATAGCCTGTAATACTGGCCTTGATCTGGTACCCATGACAGAGTCAGGAGGCAGAACAGAACAGCTGTTGCTATGACAATATCTATCATTTGATTATTTCTGTAATGTAAAGAGACAGACTCCTTGATTCCTGCAAATATATCATAGCACTAAACATGCTGATATCATTGAACACTGTGATAATTCATTAAATTTGCTTATAATTACTTTAATTTTATAACCAACCATAAATTCTAAACATGACCTTAAAAAGCCTGGATGCTGCTCTTTCTATTAACAACCCATCTGTGTGTCATGCAGGTGTTCGAGAAATTGAAGACCACATGCTGGACTTCGTGTCCAACATGGAGAAGGTCAGTGACGGAGCCCTCACATGCTGCTCTCACCACCAAGAAGGCCAACATCTGAGTCTGTTTTGCCAGGGGGGTCTCTCAGCATGGTAATAAGCAGAGCCTGTATCCAATTTACCAAGGATCCCGAGGTTTGACAAAACTATCTGTACTTAGAGGGAAGGATAGGCAAGTTTGTTGATGCTGAGGGACAAAGAATATAACCCCCCCAAAACCTCACTCAAATTATAGGCTGCCCAAAGGGAGTGAGAATAGTCATTTGACTCCAAAATAAGTAGTTACAGTGAATCTATGCCTCTATAAGAATTAGATATTGAATTAAAATTAGTTTAAGACGGTTCTTTGATTTGATATTAAGGAAAAGAACAGGTCATGTTGTTTACACGCTTGAGAGTATTTGTTCTTACAACTAGTCAACAAACTGTTAAAAACATATATATTATTCTAATTGATTCCAAATATTATTCTAATGTTGAAATTGCAGAGCCCTCTCGGTGTAGACCAACTTTGCGCTGAACAAGAAACCAGATGGATCCGCTTGATAAAATAGTTTGCTGCTACTGAAAGTACAGTCTTACCACTACCTGTAATGTGATTTATAAATTACATAACTAACAGACATCTAATGACAAAATGTAGACAGTTGGTTTATACTGTTTACATGCAACTATTTTAACTCAGATTTAATTAGTGTGTGTTTGGTTATATAAATGCAAAAGGACTGAGTTTGTAACTTTTCTCAAGAACTGTATTTTGAGCAAGGAGGAAGATGAAGGGAATAAATCTTGCTACTGCTGTAATATTGCTAAATCTTAATGACACCGTTGCTGTTTAGCGGTTTTCTTAAACTTGTTTTATTATAACTCATGTTTCTTTACAGTTGGTGCTGAGCATAATTTCATGACCATAATTTGATTTCAAAGCCACTATTATTTAAGAAGTTTTTGATGTTTTGATTCCTCATCTGAAAAATACAGTTCTTGAAAATCCCGCTGAGATGGAGCTTTTAGCACGTATCATAGTGTTAAGGATTTTTGTGATTTGTTATGATTTTGTGATTAATATTAAGAGTAATTGCCACTGAGACCTGAGGTGTTTACTTTTTACCATGTCACTTACCATTGGCATGAATGAGCACCGAGATGATTTTGAATGATCCTTAACACTTGCCACCAGCTAGCATGAAGCCTGCTATTTATTCCCTACAAAAACTATTCTCAGGCTACTGAGTCAGTACCATCCCTCCTGATACGCTTTATCTGGACAAACTTTGACCCAGCAACCCCAGAGTGACATAGATAAAAGCTATTTGTGTAGGAATTGTTTTCATTATTAGTAAGAAGGAACGCAAGCTTCATTTATTCCAACATAACACCCTCTGCTCCTTTTAATGTGCAGTACTGTATGGCACCAATGACTTTACTCCACAGTGATTCTGAAGGCACTTAGTTTTCTACATCATTATTCTGCCTGTGTTGATTACACCAGCTGTGTTTTTCCGTCTGCGTTTACCCAAAATTATCAGAGTATACAGAAACTGATGTCTGTTCCATCAGAATCCAATGGCACCAAATGAGTGCAGTGAGAGAGTTTGCACTCAGCATGCAGAATGGTTCGCTTGGTGTATTTATGTCTGCCAAGCAGCGGGAGTTTAGTATTGATGAGCCTGTTTTTGTGGCCTTATCTCTGTTGTTGCTGAATTCATGCTTGAGGGCCTACAGATGACATAGTACATGGCAGTGTAAATATACTATATAGGTCAGGTGCCCATCACATCTGAAACCATGTTGTTTCTCATTGTGATTGTAAGTGAAAGTTGAGGAAATGACATCAGGAGGCATCTTTAACCTCCTCCACATTTATGGTGCGCGGGTGTGACAAATATGCAGTGAATCTCCTGTTGGAAGGAGAGCTTGTACCAGTCACCATTCTCTGGTCTTCTGTCAACTGTCCTTACCCCAACATTCGACTTCACTGCATTAATTCGGGCTATTGCTCAGATGATTCACCACCCTTATGGCGATGCCAGTCTGGCGTAAACACTGTGATAAGGATGTCGTCATGCAAAAAGTGACACTAGTAGTATTTCGTAGAAAGTGGCTGACTGATGAAAAGATAGTAGCTATGGAGTACTGTTAGTTCAAAGTATCTAGAAGCTATTGAGCCAGGCAGGACTAGTCATACATTGTCTGATCACCACATGGCAGACATTGGGTTTTAGGCAAGTAAAGCAATTTCATCTAAAATTGTCATCACCTCTCAGACTGCCCAAACCACCTCTTGGTTGTGCTGCTCAGACTGTAATTTTCCTACTGCTGATTTAAATGAAAACATATTAATACATTTTTACTCATTGGCAAAGCTGCATGGTGAAACGTTTCCCTGACTTGTCGAGGGCTCTACTAATCCCCCATCATCTCAGTAGTCATGATGTTGTGATTGCCCAAGCACCCAACTCAGGTCTCTTTGGTTTTCACATGTTGTGAGTAATAATTATTTAAGTCATGCGTTAAATTGAACCATCTGCCTACTTTGTGTAATAAATTAAACATCCAGCACTCCAGCTGCCAGTTTTCTTTTAACCAGTTAGAATTAGCTCCCAGGTGTGGAAGAATCCAGATTAGCATTCTTCTGCACACAGCCCACACTACTAATCTGTTTTAATATTTTAATTTTGTTTTGCTTAGTGCCTCAACAGTGCATTTCATTGGCACTACCTCATGACAAGGTTAAGATGGCCAAAATCTAACTGTTCTCTTTTCTGTGCTGTGAGCACTGTTGCAGCTGGGATCGCTGAGACAACAGAGACATCTCATCTGTTGATATCTGCCGCCACCCAGTGACACATACTGCAAAATAGGATAAAAAATGAGGTTTGTACCTAGAAGTACAGCAGTGCAGTTACTGTTGGCTGAGGCAAGAAAATCTGCTATATCCAGCAAATGCTTGAGCAGCCTTGTTATGTGGTTTAACCAACAAAGTCCAAAAAAAAATGCAACTAGAGGAGAATAGCCACACATTTATTGTCAAAAATGCAAAGCCTCAGGTTATAACAAATAATGGATAAAACATTGTCATTATTTGGAAGGAGATACAGTGTGTTAAATGAGTATAAAACAAAAGAAACAAGAAATACAAAACAATGGAAAAGATTAAAATCAATTTTTTTTTTCAGATTACATTTAATACCACTAGAAATGGAACACAGAAGAAGAACAGATATATAGTCCTTGGATAACCAAGAGAAAAGATTTATTTGCACGAGCAACAGCATCTGTTACAGTTTCTAGTATAAGATAAGATTTATTCTAATGTGGGAGAACTGATAAATATAATGTCTTAAATAGCATTTGCTAAAGCTAACTTGTAATAAAAATTTTTATTAAAGATCACCCAAGTATCATCTAGCTACGAAAGCATTTCAGCTCTGGGTACGTAGAGAGAGACGCATGATTGAAACTAACTCCAATATACTGCGAGTACACGGTAACACACCTGCTTGGCGCATAGTGGGCGACTTATTACATCTTGTGCACTATCCACTGAAGCCTTTCCATACTGGAGTTTACTGATGGCAAACTTCTGATATGTAGATCAAAGTTATAGTGCCTTAGGCCAGTGTGAAAGCATAACATATTAAAATCCTGGTATTTTTGAGCCTGAACTATTTTCCATGTTTTTGGGTGTAATTATTGATAGGAATTTTGGACTGGTACAGTATTAAGCAAGAACAGTCCACCAAGCAAACTGTAAACAGCTACAAGGCCACAGTTCTTGCTCAATACAGCACTGATGCACAAAGATTTCTCCCTTTAAGATCCCTATCAGATTTATCCTTTAATTGCACCAGTGAAAAAAACAAGGGGAACTTGTTTTACTGTACATTTTGTTAAAGCAGGGAAAATTAGTATAGAGGTTGCCTAACCTTTGCTGGAGTGACTCTGCAGTCATCCGTCTGCAGCCCTCAGCCAGATGCATGGTGGAATGGTTACAGTGTTACCCAAGCAAGGGACAGACTGAGCCATCGGCAGGAACACTGACATGCTTGGAGTAGCTCATCGCCCACCCCAGGACTCCTTTTCTACAACCTTCTCATTCATATACTTGTTTTAACAAAGAACATTGTCTTTGTTCAGAGTTATAGTCTGAAATACGATAGTCCCAGGGCTCCCATCCACTGTTCTCCACTGAGATGGTTTCTGAGACAGCAGCTGGGCAAATTCTCCACACTTTCCCAGTTCAGAAACATCGCCTTCAGACATTATTCCACGATAGATGCAGTGGTTTCTCAGAACACAGCTTTGATCTCAGAGGGGATCCGATATACAAATAGCCCATTTTAATACCTGGGTGTACCGACATATGTAAAAGTGCTGGAAATTAGTTTAAGATAGACCAGTATGTGGTTATATCAGTGACAGTTTATCACCTTGTTACAGTTTGTGTTTTATCTACAGGTGGGTGACAAATTAAAGGAAAACTAACATAACATGTCTTAGTAAGGTGATGGACTACAACAAGCTGCTGCACAATAAACAGCTCTGTGCACTTTGAAATTGATAATACAAGCCCTGGAACGCATCGTCCAAAACTTCCCATTGGTGTTCAACTGGGTTGAGATCTGGGACTGCAAAGAAGGATACACGCCAGGTTTCCTCCTTCAGTTTTCACCCATCTGTATCTCCTCTTTGATACTGAATATCTAGTGTCTATATCTGATTTATATTATAAATATATTAGTTATAGGTAAATTATGTTTTACATCAGAAAAAAAATACCATGTTTTGGGGTAATAATGGCAATGTACAAGGGGTTGATAGATAGTGACATTTGAGGTTAATAACTTTTGTGGTATTTCTGTTGCAGGTAATTGAAAATTGCATGTCAGCATTGAAAATTTTCCACAGCACACACGTCATCATCATCGTCAAATGAGACCAGAGCCTTTCATCTTGTGGTGAGGTCTGAGCGTACAAATCAGGTAATAGGGTGGTTATTGATGAGTTCAACCACATTCAGCAGATGACTACAAAAAGGTTGATATCCATTTTCTTGTGACAGTGCTGACTTGCAATTTTCAAATGGAAGCACGTTAATACTAATACAATAGTTAATTTCTGTAATTACTTAACAGAGTTAGACCACATGCATGTAACAATACTTCACTAACTGTGGTTAAATAATTTCAATTTCATTTCTGCCTGCTGATCTCGGGCTGGGAAAGCCTTTGCAGGACTTTGTCAGGGTTGGGCACCGTACAAAACACTGCTTTGAGTTTTACTATAAAAATACACAAAATAACAGACTGATAAGGTTCTAAACAATGTGGTCAAATAGCTGTGTGAAGGGCATTTGTTATGATTCGTGTTAAGCAGGATCTGAATATGTCAAAATACTACAAAAATGTTGGAATGATTGCACAGTGCAAACTGATATCCATATAAAAAGAAATGAGAGAGGGCCTACATTCCTTTCACATGATCTATATCTTGGTCAGGAAATTTTAAATTTCCAAGATGTGTAATCCTAATACAGTAAGTATTGATTACATGAGCTGGGAAGTAATATCTTATTTTGTGGTACATGGAAAGGAGGATCACAGCAGTTACTGACATCAGGACAGGAATAAGGCACGAGGAGTGTCACCTGGAAAAGTTATTGACAATGCATTAAGGTTTGTCTATATGTAATGTTTTATTTTAATTATAACAAAGAACTGCATTTCAGAGGTTTGTAATGTTTATGTTTTAACATATCAAGGCAGCACAGTAAATGTATTTCATTACATTTAATTATTAACTACTTGCCAGTTCTTACTAAATAGACTAATAATCTACTAAGATACTGGATTATATCGTGAAATTCTTGCAAGCATTTTTTTGGGTTGTGGATTTTTCTTATTTCATAAATAATTTGTTTTACACTGATTTCTGTCACACTCAGGAGCTACCTAAGGTCAGTGGTGGTGTGACAAGTGAGCACATCTGCTGACCAGTTACCCAGTGGCCTGGCAATGGACCCACCAGGTTTAGTTCCTGGACTCCAATGCTGTAATTGGCTCCCCCTGCTGAAACCTCTAGACATGGGCAGTCTTTTGGTCCTCTGAGAATGCTGTCTGGGACAAATAGGTTGACTTGACATCAGTATTAAGAATTACCAAATGGCAGTCCTAGGGATGATAGATGCCTGTGTCCTCTCACAAGTTTTGCATTCCCTTAAATTATACTGTTCCCCTCAAAATACAGAGTTCTAAATGGAATTGTTTTCCATTCTGAATACTGTTTTTGCATGTTTTTGCACAAGTCTCATAAGTCTGAATCTTTTTTTTTTACCGACCTTGTAACTGTATGCTGTACAATTGAAAATTCACGGCAATTATCTGGTGTGGTCAAGTACTGAAATGACACTGGCAGCAGCAACACACTGCTGTAGTATGTAAATCCAGCCACATTCCAGCATTGACAAAACATTTGCCATCAGAATAATTCTAGAGGTGCTATAAACACACCAGTGCAAGAAAAGGAGGGAACATGCAGATTTCAAGTGATTGCAAAAAGATTTCTTGAGAGGAATATCATTAAGGATAAAAAGTATTTCTGAAAACAAAATCTTAAATATGGACCTACAATATCTTCAAGATTAAAAAGTAAAACAAAGAAAATATATTGTGTGTCATAACAATATCCTTACCATCCACGCTCTATCCTCGCCAGTTCGGTGAAATAACTTCATACTGCAGGTGAGCCCCAGAGATGGAAGAGAGCTCATTCCAAGCACAACTTGTCTGTGTTCGGTGCTCTTCCTAGATGACATGGTGGGATGTCTTGGATTAAAACAACACACATTAGCCGACCAACAGCCATGAAAGCACACATTTTTAAGATCTACTGGAAAGAGGAGAGGTAGTGCTGTACTAGTTACCAGGCTCATTACTACAGCAACTGAGAAATGCAGTCTACCATAAGTAATGGAGGTCAGTAAGACATCCTCTCTACCTAGATCTTTCCAAATTCAAACATGCCTCTCATGCCCTAGGCTACAGCTGTATAAACCCAAGTAACCTTCAAGTGTGCTATGGTCTTGACTTGTGAGTCATTAAAAGGCAATGTTAACTATTACAAATAATTTATTATTTTATATGACCCAAATTTTAGCAACTAGAAATGGATTATATTTGAGAAAGGCATATATATGAGCAATATGCACAATAAGATGTTACATAATTTTCTATTCTTTGTATTACTAAGCAGCTGTACCATAGTCAGTTGAGTCTCTCAACATCTGCCTCCACTGTACCTTTGATGGAACATTTCTACTAAAACGCAATTGCAAAATAGATGGTTTAGTGGACAACATCTAGCCCTGTCCTTGTCATATAATCATATAACCTGGAAAAACTCTTTAACCAATAATTTTAAAAGGGCAGACCAACGGACAACCTGCAAACATTATTCATCCAGCCACGGTCGCCAGCACGGAGGCATCCAAAAGAAACAGAGAAACAAGAATTAAAAAACTCACTGATCTTGTAAGGAAATCTTGAGTAGAAGGTTCTGGCTGAGTGGAGTTCAAGTGGTTGAGCTGACCTTGAATTCTTCAGATCATCTCCATGGAAGTGAGATAGGTCAGTGAAATTTCATGAACCGGCATTCGGTCCATTCTTCACTGCAAGGTCATAATATCGTTAAATTATAGTCAAAACAAACTGAACACAGACACATGTAACCCAAAAGAACTAAAACTCATTTTGTTAACAGTCCGCTTATACTACTTAACAATTTCATTTACCACTTTTTATTGAAATTTGCAGTTTGACATTCTAATGTACACTGGAAATTAAAGTAATAGAAACAAATGATAACAGAGATGAATTTAAAGAAATCTAACTAAATCCTAATCTAATTTTTTATATAGTTTGAGGTATATTTTAAGTCATTATCTGGCTGTAGGACTGACAACTTGACAAAGTCAACTTGGTATTCCAGTAAAACTGACTAAAACACATGCCGTTGCCGGCAAGATTTAGAGCCAAGCCAATCAGCTTGAACATTCTTTGTGTTAGGAATTTTGTGCTACCTGAGACCTGGTTCTAGTAGAAGAGTTTGCACTCTTTTCCAATACCATATCTGCTCCATTCCACTGACAGGTGATGTTTTGCAGGTTGAGGTGGTACATTATTGAAATACTATCTGAAAAGAAAAGCCGATTTACCACTTATATTGTACTATGAAACATTTAAGAGAGGAAGGATGATAACATTTATTCTAACTCAGTCATCCACTTAGACATTCATAGTCTTTCACTGTAAATACACCACCTGGGGAACCTGGCTCTGCACAGGTGTGACCAGCTGCTCCAGTGTCCGTTTGTTAGGCACATTTGAGTGACCGACCTCAGTCTCCTCCCCTGGTACCAGAGAATTTAGTACATCACTATATGTTCTCTACCTGTAGAAACCACAAAGTCAGTTAGGCAGGAATACACGTCAATGAACAAACACCACAAAAAATATAGGCTATGTAAGTTTAGGTAACAAACATGAAGAAGAAATAAATCACTAATGTAGTTAATTAATTAATTACCGTTAATTAATTAATTAATTAACTACTAGTTAATCAGCCTCATAACTTAACTCTGTGTGTCTATTTTCAAATTAATAGCATGATTTTATCCTTAAAGTACAATTCTGTTTGTATTAGTATGTATAGCTTTTGTTTCAATGTCATTTTAGAAAAATAATCTGAATTGATGTATTAGTGTATCTTCTTTAGTCTTCCTCTCCAAGCCCTTGGAGGAGTATCGAACCTATACACCATTGCATATGTTATACCTCAGTGCCATAAACGCAGCTATTTATTAAGCATTTTGGTGTAAAGATTGAAGGGGGATCAAACTAGAAACAAAAAGGTAGGAGGGAAAACAAGGAAAAACATGTCATAGAATCTACTGTTGTGCAATAATGACAGTCACACCGATGGGAGCAATGCCTTCTTGGCAGAGCAAATACTGACAGGAGATCCACACTGAGGTATCGTTTCTAGCCTGGATCAAATTGGGATAATTTAGGATCAGCGCCAGCCCCATGTTTTGCCATTGATTTTATACTATCTTAAGTTCCTCCTCCTTCCCTAACTCACATATCTTTCTTTGGTTTTAGCCATTTCCAACTGGAATGTAAAAGAGAGATCCAAGATTGGAGAAATTACTTTCACCAAATGGAAAATTCCATGCTCTCTAATCACCATTAGATTTTAATTATTAATAAACACCTAGCATCTATTTATGAAAGAACTTCATGTGTGTGTTTACTTTTCCCAGACAAGCGATCAATACATCTCCATTTATTTTTTGTTGAGGGAGTAAACATTGTAAAAGAAAATGTCTTACAGTGATCTCCATATTGACAATCCGTTGTAGAGGGTAGTTGGCATTGTGCTCCATAACTCTCAACGTGTATGTCCATGCCACAAAACTTCACCAGGAAACGGCAGATGTGGAGGAAAGTTCCCCTTCTGACTCCTGACAGAGATATCACACCTAATTCTATAGGCTTGGATGTCTATGACAAACACAACAGATTGTCTCTATACAGGTTAATGCAGTTTTGGGTGTTTACAGGACTAATAAGAGTACAACTCAGTTTTTGGGAAAGACCAGGTGGTCAGAATTTAAAGGTATAATAAAATTATTGGAGCTGGTAAGGTCCTTCCCTACAAAACAGACATAACACTGTGTAAAAGTTTTCAGCACTTTAGATGTTTAGATTTCATCCATCCAGGATCATCAAGATATCCATTGGTTCAAATTATCTCCTGGTAGTCGACAACAACTCAAATATAAAGTTTTCTTTCAGAGCTTCAAGAACTATACCCAGCAACAAAAGAACAAGGAGTCTCAAGAAGCTGGCATGGCCTGCATAAAAACCCTGATCTTAACAGACAGAAGAAACTGACTAACTGACCACCACACACACACACACACAGTAACTGTTGCTTGATGCTGAAGCAACCTAACTGCAATGACCTTTGAAAAAACTAGGCTCAGATACACCTAAAATTGCGGTGCTTTAAAAGGCAGGTTGGCACTAAATACAGACTTTTTTTCTTTTCAGCTTGTACCTGAGCGTACGTGAGCTTAACGCACTACTACTTTAGCAGCAAAAACTCTGCACAGCAGCTGCAAAGAGATCAGTAGACAAGAATGATAACAAAACAATATTTTTTGATGAAAACAAAGAACCTAATAATAATAATAATGAGAACAAGAACATACACAGCACCTTTCCAATCATATCCTGTTGTCTGCAAAATGTCCAAAGAAGCAGGTGAAATCATCTCCGTCCGGGTGAAACATTTTGATCCTTCAGAGCAAAACTCTGCTCCATAAATGACAAACATAGTATATTAGGACTATTAACAAACTGTCCCCAAGTCCAACAACATATGTCAACTGAAGTATAAGATGTTAACTGGTAACAAGTTAATATATTGCAGCAAGTCTATAAGAAGACCTGTATGTTATGCAAACACGCTTCCCTTGTGTTAGTTAAGACCAATTTCAGCAGGAACAAGCTGATAAAACTGATTGGCAAAATTTATTGTTACCAAAAGATAACAATTGTAGTCTAAGGAAAAATATAGGCCTGGCCCCACAAGAGTAACTTAATTGCTATTAAGATATTATTACAAATAGAGGTGGTTGCTACAAGATAAGTTTGTGTGTAACACCACATTATCTTGTTTACACAAATTAATATATTTTAATTAATATCTATATTAATATCCAACTTTGTTGGGTGTATTATATCATTAACATTCAACATTTTCATATAAATACACAGTAAATGGAAAATGAAGCAGTTCATTAATTAAAAATAAATTCAAATTGTACTGAAGGATAACTCTGATATTTTTAACCTGGGCTGTATTTCGCTGCTACTTTTGGATGTAAATGATTGATAGGAGAATCTTTGGAATCAGTGCACACTGAGCAAAACAGTACACCCAGCAACTACAAACAGCTGCTGCAATGTAATCCAATGGAAAGTGTCTGATAAAGGAAGTTAGTTTTTGTTACCGACAGGCTCAGATTGAAACCATATCTGAACAACATTGGATTCAATGGGATTCTTTTACAGAAGACTATTTATTAAATTGCATTCTTCACAACGCAAACATTGCTATACATCTCGCCCAGACCTGGCGTACCAGCAATTTTACTAAGAATTGGACAGGAGTTGCTGGAATACCGTCTGGAAACGGTTTGTTTGTCTGTATTTATTGTGTGTACTTTACTATGTATAGGATTTGAATACTTTCACTAAAAGTCACATAATAACACAACTAACTGATCAAGGTTGCAGTATCAGCAACTGTTTTTCAAGGTATAAATGACAAATGACAAACAAAATGTTTTTGTCAAATGAAGTCTGGCAGTGAGGTGGTTGTACTCTGGCTGAAACAACAAGGACCCTACTTTTAATAAAAGTCTCTCTTGTCTCAGTAGGAATCCTATCCATAATGTTGTCAAACACACTTACAATGACAACTACCGGCCAGTGGCATAAAACAAGCACTAAAAGCAAGGGAAATGGAGACCCAGGTTCAAAAATGCTGGTGTTATCCTTAAAACGCACAAACAAACCATTTCTAAGCCTCTACCTTCCTTGGGATAGATGACGGGAGCAAGTTCTGATCCTTGTACATATCCCAGGCACACAGCCCCTTGAACTGTAACAACATACCAATAAAGGCTATCTCCCCATCTCCAGGGCCAATCTACAGAAGGAGATATCATGAGGTAATAAGGAACCTAAAACCACCATGACACTTTTAAACATGAAAGCAAAGGCGGGCATAGTGTATGAGGTCGTGTTGTCTGTCTGCATGGTCTTGGGTTGGTGTCATATTGTGCCAAAGGGTTGGCCTAATGACAAGTTAAAGCTGAGCAGAAGTATGCTTTGTGAAGCGGAAGCAAACACCAAAAAAGGTGCTGGGAGGAGTGATTGAGAATAAACATGTTATATTTTCCATATTTTCAGTTAGTGACTGACACAACGAGGTGCTACTGCTGATGGAACTATACACATACACAAGTCAAGTCCATCCTATGTCAACAGTCTCCTGCCTGCACAAATTTCCCAACTTAAAAGGAGAGCTTTTAATCAAAAGGTATTGAGAGGACCAATCAAAAAAAAACGTCTAATATTTTGTATTGTGGGACTTAGGAAATCAGAACGAATATTCTATATAATGTAGAGTGTTTACAAGTTTATGTTTCTTGGTGTCCACATCACAGCCTCTCCTGCATTCTCAATACTTGCATGAAGAACACACAAGTGCTTATGTTACCCATACAGTCTGAAAGAAACAAGGCTTGCCTGCAGCCTCTGTAGATTATCTCATTGATTTATCATATATCCTGGCCCACTGCAAAAGAGTATGTTTCACCTGCAAGTGCCACCTTCAACATTACTCAATTCAATCCAGGTTTCTGCAGCACTTCATTTATAAATAAAACCAATAAGAGTGAATGACTGAAACTATGATTAGTATCCACGTGACTGCAGTGATTGGCTGCTACAGACAACACTTTTGGAACTGCATAATATAGAGAAGAGTTAATTTAAACCTGAGGACCAATTCACTCCTTGCATATATTCTACAAGACACAAACCGCTAAAATCTCTCATACAACAGATGCTCTAAAACCACATTAAATTGTACAACCAATTCCTTACAAACTGAGTTCCTTTAACTTTAACCTTGTCTGAAGTTAAAGAACATAACATATCTCCTTGAAAGAAACTTTGGCTGAATTTTTGCTTTGGAAGTGTCTCAAACTAAATATGGATTGGTTCTTTCTGTTGAATTTGATTTTATTGTACAGCTTTCTTGGTTTGGTTTGAGTATTAAACTTTTTATTGTGATAATTACAGATACTCATATCAGCATATGTTGATTATTTTGTAATAATTTACTTTGTTTTGTCTGTAATCATGGTCTACCTGGCTGCTCTATTAAAAGCAGTAATTTAGACCTAACAAAGGAGGATTCACCTTGGAAAATTCTACACTGGTCATGAGCCAATTAACTGATACCCACTGTGCATGTTTGAGTACTAAAATAAAACAAATCTAAAGAACTGAACAGAATCTTAACTTGTCAAATTATCTAAACTAACTGCTTAACCCAGTTGGTCTACACATGAAAAGGATTAGTGTCTATGTAGACTTAAAATCACTGGATCTTACCACCAGATAATGCATACATTTTAACAACCTCTACATCTGAACAAACCTACATTACCAAAGGTCCAACCACTCTGTACGTACTTCCCCCACTTACAAACTTTACAGGACATTAAATGTCAGCTATACCATTAACAAAACAGTGTCTTCCTCGAAGAGAGCTGTTATTCTCCCCAGCTGTGTACTGCCACCCACACAGAGCTAGCTACCAGACAAATATGCTATTTAACCACATGGGTCCCCAATTCACACTGCGTTTCCGGAGCGATAGAGATTTAAAGATCTAATATAGATTAGTTTAATGATATTCGAGTTTAGATTTGTAGCATCGCTTATACCTGTAGAAATAGGAAAGAAAGATCTGGAGCAGACATGAACTGACCTGTCCAACATTCTAAATATTCCAGCACTCCCCATCGCGAACCCCGAGCTTTGTTCTGACCACCACGCACGGAGACCCACCACGACGACTGACATGTTCCCCACGTCAAAATCCATAGCACAGACTCAAACAAATGTTGTCCAGAGATCTTGGTACCAGGACGCACTTCTGCAGAGGCTGATCACGACCACTAAACCTGATGATCCCACCAGGCTGATGACGGTTTGATGGTTAACTGAATCCACAGTGTCTATGACGATTTTTAATCCATGAACCTGGATTTCTAAAAGCACAATCGGCAGCCAACACATGCAGGACTGGCACTGCCAGTGATGGAACCAACAGATGACTCTACTGAAACACTCCTATCTGACTTTAACTGCATCCTTTAGCGATTAATTGAGAATAACGAT